>OX463756.1:120404749-121004749 GCA_949824845.1 Rhingia rostrata | reverse complement strand
TGAATTCGACAACATAAGCCTTATATACACTCACGCCCGACGGACAAAAAATTTGATATAGCTTAGGATTGCTTTTACGAGCTCCTTGACAAAACCTATGAGGGACTACCGAAGTACGATGTTAAAATCGTGCTGGGAGATTTAAAAGAAAATGTAGGAAGTGAAGACATCTTTAGCAGTATTTTCGGAAAACATATCAACAAACGGTCAACCAAATTGATCAGACTGCGATAAACAAGCGGTACGCATCCAGTATTTTGGATGACCGAGCATTCCGAGGAGCTAATATCGACCCGGATCACTACCTTGTTGCAGCCAAGGTAAGAATACGGATATCCACCACGCCACAACAATTCAGAAATACTGTGAAAAAATTTAATTTCGACAGACTCCAACCAGAGACCGCCAACACCTTCGCGCAACGCGGGATAACCTCTCGATTGACACCATACCACCAGCGTCGAATGTCGAAGAACAATGACAGCCGCAACTGAAGTGCTAGGTTTCTCTCGCCCACCAACAAGAAACCCTTGGTTTGATGAGGAATGCCGGCAGATGCTCGCAGCCTAGAACGAGGCCTACAAGGCTAAGCTGCAGGTGAAGACGAGAGCTGCCGTTGAGCCCCTATAGGCAGAGAAGAAGGGAAGTACACCCCCTTTTCAGAGAGATGAAAAAAGAGCAAAGCGCGTGATCGAGGATATAGAGAGGTGCCATTCCAGGAACGATGTTCGCAAGTTTTACCAAAGTTTAAAACCTCAAAGCCAAGGATACAAGCAAGAACAGAATCCTGTCGAGATGAACAAGTAAATATCGTAGTTAAGACACATTCGATGCTGAGGATATGAAAGAACCACTACTGCAGACTGCTAAACGGCGATGATGAACAACATTCCGCTGTCAGGGAGAACGAATCTTTCAATATTGCCAACAACAGCGAAAACTGCCAACCACCCGACCTGAGCAAGGATAGTAAAATCTAAACTCCATCTTAATAAGGCTGCCGGAAATGACGGCCTCCCCGCTGAGCTTTATAAAGCCGGCGGAGTAACATCCACTCATAAGCCAAATCTGGTTGGATGAAAGTGTGCCTGAAAAATGGAACCTTTGCCCGATCCGCAAAAAAGGAGACCATTTTAACTGCGCCACCAGGAGAGGCATAAGTCTCCTGATCATCGCCTATAAGATCCCATCTGCCGCAATATGCGAACGCCTGAGATCGTTTACCAACAACCTGATCAGTGTGGTCTTAGAGCAGTAAAGTCCACAACCGATCAAATTTTCACACATCGGCAGATCCTGAAAAAAAAAACAGAAAGTCCAGATCGATACCCACAACCTATTCATCGATTTGAAAGCCGCATACGACAGTATTCATAGAGGCACACTACACACAGCCTTGTTTAGTTTTGATATACCGCCCAAACTCGTCCGTTTGTGTAGGATGACGATGGACGGAAACGACCTCACCGACACATTCGATACCAAAAAAAGAATTTAGGCAAGATGAATCCCTGTCATGTGATTCTTCAATTTGATTCTTGAGACGATTGTGCAAAACTCCCGAACCAACACCAGAGGCAGAGGTCTTCCAAAAATCGGTGCTACAACTAGCATACGCCGACGATATTGACATCATTGGTAGGACTCAAGGTGTTATCATAGCCACGTTTGCTAGTATAGAGAAGTAAGTGGCAAAAATGGGTTAAGCAGTAAATGAGGCTTAGACTAAGTACATGCTGTCAACATGAAAGGACACACAACACCTACGAATTGGACAGAACGTTACCATTGACAGATTTTACTTTGAGGTTATACGGGACTTTGGCTATCTCGGCTCGGCTATTAACTGTGACAACAACATCTCGGCAGAAATTAAACGTAGAATTACTCTTGCCAACCACACTTTTTTCGGGCTAAGAATGCAATTCAGTAGTAAAGCCTCAATCGAGCTACTGAGGAGATCCTATACAAGACTCTGATCATCCAAATCCTGCTTTACAGCGCTTAAACATGGACCGTATCAAGAATGGATGGAGAAATGGTCGATTTGAGAATTCTTCCAAAAATCTTCGCTCCCGTTTGCGTTGACGGGCTATGGAGACGAAGATTCAAATAACTATACGAGCCTTACTGTTTTATGCCCCTAGTCAAAGCAAAACTCCGCATTGGTCGTCTATGATGGCCCTGACTTGTAGAACGAATGGACACCAGTACTCCAGCTCGCAGAGTCTTCGATTTCCAGCCAGACGTCGAACGCATAAGAGGAACACCTCGCCTTTGGTGGCGCGCATAAGTAAAAACCAACTTGGAGATGCATCTTGGTTAAGGGCCGGGTTCATTCCGGACTGTAGTGCTTCTTATGTCAGTAAATGGCGCTTGGGGCTAGTAGAGGAGAATACATGATAAATCATTGATATTTCGAAAGGTATGAAGAAATCTCTTAAGCAAGCCTGATTTATCTGTCTTCGTCTGACGATTAATGGAACGGAATATGTCCAGTAAGGTTAACTGTCATTGCTCTAAATTCGTAAAGAAGTAAGAAGGGCAACAGCTGGCTCAAAAGGTATTGAACACCTCTTGATTAATTCAACATCAGAGCATTAGAAATGGTTGGTTCCAGGACGCCTTCGCTCCTCTTCAACACTTGAATAATTTTCTTTAACTTATTGCAAAAAAAAAAACAGTGTTCCTGAATGTTTTCATCAGTAACCAAGTTATCAAATCATCATATCCGTCTTCGGAGTATTTTTTTTTTTACAAATGTCGCAAGCAACTTGAGTATGTACAACCTTGTGCATCTGAATCAATAGTTTCTTTAGAACACCAATTAATTGCGAACTGATTTCCCCACAGAAAGGCTTTATTCAACTGCTACATAAAGCACCTCTATGCCAACAATATATAACAAGCCTTTGAGTATATTTTCAGAAAGGTTTTAGTAGTTGATTGACTTGAAATTGCCAACCCCCATAGAAAATGGGATACAAAATATACAAAACAAATTGAAAGGAAGTCATAACCTTCACAACGAAAGGAAGATGGGAAACCTAAAATATTAATCATTGTTCTGATAAATTGCGCGTTTCTTTATGTAAAATTGTTGCCAGAACTGAAGACGCTCCTCCATTCATTCCGTTCACCTATTCAGGCTAAAATGGGCACATGCGTCTTCTTCCTAAACCTCGCAGCAACAAAATAACAACGACAACGGGAAGACTATATGACAGACAGCGATCATAATGACGATGATGAAGTCAAATAAATTTGAAATCGGAAAACGACTGAATAAAGGACTTGCACACAGACACAAGTAACGCCCTAACGAACTTCATCAATCAAGTTATGTTCGTGAATTGAATATTAAGTGAACCGAACTCCAACACCATTGGCAACGACTGTTCACAACCGATGTGACCTCCAACAATGAGACCATGCTTATGTGGGTATTTCTTCTAATTTTGCATTTGAAAATGCTTTTACAAACAAACGGTGCGTATTATGTCCTTCAGACAATGTTGCAGGACTCCTTTGATGTGAATCGACGAAATTGGTGAGCGCCTTTCCCTTGCAGATACCAAATTTATGTGGATGTATATAGGCAAAGTATATACGCCTGTGCCGCTAATTAATGGGCAATCTAAGGAGATTGCAAAACCAGTATTAGCCTCATAACAAACAAACAGGCAAATAAAGTACTTACACAAGGACATATACTGTGAAATATTTTCAAGTTTCAGCTGGGGTTCGTTTATTTGAATCAGCATCTCCGAACCATCTAAATGGCTTGTGTATGCCTTCGCAAAGGCCAGTATCAATCGATGTTACGTTCTTTGATTGACTTTGATTGCTTCCCCATGGATTTGTTTGTACCGTGGGACCATGTTCCATGGCAAAGCGGCAGTAAATAAAGATTTAACTTTGCAGCCACTGGTGAAGTGGTATCTGCACGGGATAGTGGGTATTGAAGGATGAAGTGGAGCGCTTAACTGTCCAGTTGTTTGGCTGCAGCTAGAAAGTGGGTTTCCAGGGGCGCAGCGTTTTCCAACTCGATTGTATTTCTGTCCATTTATCGAGTTTCGCGTCGTTGAGTAGGTATCCACTCTGTATGTTGAGTATATTGAGGTTTTAAGTACTCTCAAAGGGGATTTGCACCGAACTATTGTGTTGTTGATTTTTTTTCAGGACTTACGCACCCCAATCAGACCTTTAAGTTCAGCACTGTTAAGAGGGGTGAGAGAAAGAGGAGAGTGAGGCAAAGTGGCAAATAGGCAAACAGGATGAATTTTATTGATAAATTCGATGGAGTTTATGTAGCACAAAGTCCATTAACAGGATCGATGGTATTCAACGGTTTTATAGAGGCCTTAAAGTGGATATCGGGTAATGGAGTTGTATGAAATTTTTCACGTCTAGACGAATCTTGTCAGAGGAGTACCTACTTCATCGGAGAGATTAAGTGGAAAATAAATGTTACATTCGATCCTTGAACAAGAACATTGAATGGAACGAGTAGCAATCATGTAGGTAAGAGGTGTTTAACACTTTTTATGTGCAGTTTGTAAGTGTCACATACCATCGAGAAAAGCGGGATCATCTGTCAACTGTTATCCTTACACCAGGCGTGAACCTTTTTATTGAAAATTCACTTGAAAATATAACAAGCCACGTAGTTACAAAGGAAAAATCTCGCAAAGTAGCGATTAAAATTTGATACATTCGAAACTGTAGTTTGACACCACGTAAAAATTTGTCACATTATAAGCTTTATGAGCTGTACCAAGAATTTATTAAGAAGGTGAAATCATTGAGCGAATACAAAGTATACTCAGGAGTAACGTCTTATTTTTGGAGCAAGCGATTGTGAATATCAGGGCGTTGAATAACTGAGACTGTATAATTGCCCGTAATAGAATAAAATAGAAAGTTGCCTTATCGCAGACTTACTTACTTAAGTGGCACTACAGTCCGAAATGAACCTGGGCCTCAACCAACATGCGTCTTCAATTAGCCCGGTCCTAAGCTAACTGCCTCCAGTTGCGCACTCCAAGTTGGATGGATTTGATTTCTACTTGTGCGCGCCACTTAAGGTGAGGTCTTCCTCTACTGCGTCCTGGTTGGGAATCGAAGACTCTGCGAGCCGGAGTATTGGTGTCCATTTGTTCTACATGTCCTAGCCGTCTTAAATGCGGAGTTTTTTTTTGACCAGGGGCATGATGCTGTACAGCTCGTATAGTTCTTGGTTGAATCTAGGTCTCCATAGCCCTTCAACGCAAGCGGGACCAAATATTTTTAGAAGAATTGGACTTCTTCGGTATTTTCCAGGATCTGCCGAAGTGTCTAATCGAAGTGCCTTACCGCATGCACGTTGACTGCATTATTTTGAGCTAATAAACGACGTCAACCTTATGCTCCAGTCTTGAGTATCGTCGAATTAAAGTATTCATTCGATAGTCCAGAGAATCTTCGATTCAAAGTCTTCAGGTTCTAGGAAGACTAAACCTCCAGTTTATGGAACAAGCAACTGTGGACGCAAGAGTGTTTGAACTGAAAGATTTGAATCGGGGCACGTGTCCGTAATTGATAGGAGTGGAATGTTGCCTTGTCTGACACCTGAAGACTGCGATAGACGATATGTGCATTACGGGCCAGCCAAAAGTATCTTCGAATCAAAGTTTTAGGTTCAAAACGATAAGGAAGACCAAACCTCCAGTTTATGGAACAAGCAGTCGTGGATTCCTAGGCGTTTGGATTAAATAACTTGAAACAACATGGCCATGCTTTGTCGTCGTTGAGCAAGACTGGGGTGATTAGGTTTTTATACAGAATCTACTTAAAAGAATGAGGGCCTTATTTCGCAAAAACAATGCAATGATTTAGGGCTTCTGAGTACTAATGGAAGGTCAACAATTTTGTTTTTTTTGTCCGATATAGTACGTTTGATTGGTTTTGGTTTAATAGCAAACGAAGGCAAGACCATATACATCCTGTCAACGAGAATGGACACATCGACAAATTTAGACAGAAGGCCACCGTGAGTTGACAGGAACAACTTTGAGGTAGTACAGGCGGTTTCTCCACCTTAGCTTCACTATAAAATCTTACAACTACATCCAGAAATCGAACGAAGAATCGCTATTGCCAACCGCTGCCTCTTCGTGTCTCTTCAGTTAGAAGGTAATTTAGAAGTAAAGCCCTCACTCGAACTACTTAGGAGATCCTAAATAAGACCCTGATCATCCCAGCCCTGATTTACGGCACTGAGGCATGGACAGTATCAAAAGTGGATGAAGAAATCCTTGGTCGATTCGAGAGGAAAATTCTTTGAACGTAAGCGGGGAGTTTGATGGTACCAAAAGTCTCTAGCAATATAACAGCCAAGCCATACCATAATCATGAACTATAATTAGAGGTGCCACTCCAGGAACTATGTTCGCAAGTTTTACCAAAGTGTTAAACGTCAAAGCCAAGGATGAAAGCCCTGAAAAGAATCCTTTCGAGATGAACAGGGAAATATAGAGTTGAGAAGAACTACTTCTGCAGACTGTTAAACGGTGATGACGAACAACATTCCACTGTCAGGCAGAACGATCCATTCAATATATGCGACGACTGCGAAAACTGCCAACCAATGGACCTAAATAAAGTAACGATAGCAATACCTAAACTGAAGCTTAATAAGGCCGCCGGAAATGACGGCCTTCCCGCTTAGCTTTATAAAGCCGGCAGAGATGACTGGCTACGTAACATCCACCAACTCATAAGCCAAATCTGGTCGGATGAAAGTATGCCTGAAGAATGGACACTCAAAATCGTTTTCTCGATCCACAAAAAAGAAGGCCCTCAGAACTGTGCTAGCTACAGAGGCATTAGTCTCCTCGCATACAAGATCCTATCTGCGTAATATGTGAACGCCTGTAACCGCTTACCATCAACCTGATTGGCTCTTATCAGTGTGGTTTTAGTCCAAGAAAGTCCACAACCGATCGAATTTTCACATCTCGGCAGATTTTGGAAAAAAACCCAAGAAGTCCAAATTGATAACCACCACCTTTCATCGATTTCAAGCCACATACGACAGCATTTAAAGAGACGTACTATACAGAAACATGTCTAGTTTTAGTATACCGCCCAAACTCGTCCGTTTGTGTAGACTGACAATGCAGAATTCCCGCTTCTCCATCAGGGTCGGAAACGGCCTCAACGACACATTCTATACCAAAAAAGGATTTAGGTATGGCGATGCGCTGTCATGCGACTTCTTCAAGTTCATTCTTTATAGGATTGTGCAAAACTCCCGAGCCAACAAAAGTGGCACAATTTTCCAAAAATCGGTACAACTACCAGCTACGAACTACTGATGTCATAGTAGTATAGGGAAGGAAGAGGCAAAAATGTGTTTAGCAGTAAATGAGGCCATACTAAGTATATCCCGTCGACGAATTGTGCAGAACGCCCCCATTGATACTTTAGAAATGTACAATAGAACAAGAGAAATGAAGCGAAATATCTCGGAATGACACTCGATGTAAAATTGAAACTGAAGTCGCATTTAAAAAGATATGCGAAGAACTTAAAAATATATCCAGAGAACTGTACTGGTTACTCGCAAAATATTCGAAGCTTATCCTTGATTACAAGCTGCTATTATACAAGCAAGTGCTCAAGCTGGTCCGACATATGGTATACAACTATGGGGTTGTACCAGTGAAACGAATCTAAATATTTTAAAATTTTTTGAAAACAAAATGTTAAGATCATTTGTCAATGCGCCGTGGTATATAAGGAATGAAGATCTACGTAGAGATCTGGATATTCCCGAAAAATTTTGCACGCAAACATAAAAAATGTTTATTGGGAAACGTTTACACACCGGTCCTCCAAATTCTTGACGAAACAAATTTATTGCGGCGTCTTCAAAGAACTAAGCCCTTAGATTTGGCCCGATAATAACAAACCGCGCTATAAATTGCGGAAAAAGCAGGAACTCTCACAGAAAAGTTACCTGCCAAACATTCATTACTCGTGATAAAAAAATTGCAAGATAAGTTTCATACTTAGTTGCAATACAAATACAAAAACGCGGGTGGTTTTAGTTGGGGTTAAAGTCCCACACAACTTGGGCACGTGCTCATCGTGTCTTTTGAGATTTCCAACAGCCCACGGACAAAAAAAAAACCATTGATGGTTATAACTTTGAGGCAGTACGGGACTTTGTCTATATCGGCTTCGCCATTAATTCTAACAACAACTCGTCAGAAATTAAACGAAGAAATGCACTTGTCAACCGCTGTTTCTTCGGGCTAACAAGACAATTTAAGTAGTAAAGCTCTCGAACAAACTACTAAGATGGTCCTATAAAAGGGCCTTATCAACCCCGCCTTAACTACGGCACTGAAGCATGGGCCGTATCAGAAGTGGTTGAAGAAATCCTAATAATCCTAAAAAATTCTTCGAAAAATCGTAGGTTAACGCAAACGGGCGTTAGAGAGCTATGTAGATCAAGTTGCAACCAAGAACTATACGAGCTGTACAGCGTCTTAAACATGCCATATGGGGGCATATGGATACAAAAAGCGCATATAGTCTTCGATTCCAATCCAGACGTCGGACGCAATAAGGGACGACCTTGCCTTAAGTAGAGAGTAAGTAAAATAGTGAAGACTATACTTTTCTGACGAACTTTTATATTCAATAAAGTTGAATCCCAGCTCCGATTTGGTTAAGTGCATTGCCAATCTCTTCCGCATTGTCAAATACCGGGTGCATACGGCCCCGAATGCTCGAAAAATTGGTTCAAAATTGGACCTCTAGACTTGGCTTTAGTCGCATCAGCCGCGGCGGCAACATGCCTGCAATCATATTTTAACATCAATGGCATAAAGTTATCCTTCAAATAATGCCAAATTAATGGACATGTAAACGATTTTCTTCTGTTTTACTTCAATTAGAAGTTCTATACCCAAAAAAAAAACCTTCATTATTCGAAAACCCTTATGCATTCTAGGGTTAACAAAGAGCCTAAATGCGCTTTGTCGCTCATAATGTCTTTTTTTTCTGCCAAAAATGGTTGTCGCCCTTAGAACAATTATTTCAATAAATTCATTTTAATAATTTGAACACTTTGTTGTTGCATTAGATGATCCATAATAAATTGTTATCGACCACTCTATACGACTTTCAAATGCCAAATTGCCAACTGAGAAATTTCATTCACACAAAAACGACAGCCAAATTAAATCGACATGGACCATAAAACTCACTTTGAATTTAGAAGTTGTAACTATCTATAGTACAAAAATTTTAAATAAGTTGTCAATGATGGGTGAACAAAGTCATCTCTGGCCAAGCAAAAGTGAGAAGTGTAACCACAGTTCTTAACCTACCTACTTGGTAAAATGTATTTACGTTTCAGTAGGAAAAAGCGAGTTTCAACTAAAATAAAGTGAAAACACCTCAAAATAAATATTTCTCTAGCGTTTGAAGTTGCTTGTCTCTCAGGCCAGAAAGGTAGAAATTAGCTTTCCACCACCTCACCGGGTTTATTCAATTGAACTTAAAAAAAAAAACACGACAAGTACGTATTTGAGTGACGAAAACTTCACAAAAACAAGTCGACGTTTTAACATCAATAACGAAAGTTGTATGTAAATTTAAATTACATAATAAATTGGTCACATACACATACCTTCATTTCACAAGCCTGGATAAGGCACCTGACACCTACAAGCCACAGCCCAAATACAACTTCTCTGTGAACGTTGAAAATCAAAAGTTAACAACAAACAGTTGCACCGCAAAACTGTTTAAACAGTGCCCACAGATGTTTGTTTGGCTAGGGACCTTTATTATAAGCAAGTTTGCATTTAGTAGTTTTGCATCACTTTAGCTGCAGTATGTCCTGAAGGAGTTCACTTGAATAAACTATGTTTTGAGTTCCGCAAACACCTAACTACAAGACTCTATTCAAAGGAAAAACTTTTCTACTAACAGCTACTACCCACATGAGTTAATTATTGACCAGAGATTGCCACGGGAAAAAGGATAATAATTGAATAGACAAAAATACCTCTCAGCAGTTGGTACTCCTTACACACAAATAGACTTGCTAAGTGATTCCATCTTCCATCTAGATTCTACTCATGCGGAACACATACACAAGTTTGGATTTGTAACTAATAACACGAGTGTCAGAGACGGAATATGAAAATACAACAGAAGAATACCAAGAGTTAAGGAAATAAATTATGAGATCCTAGGCTGATAGTGTTACTATTACCAAATGCAACACATACCGACACACTTGAATAACTTTTCATTTTCAAGTTTTCAGATACAATTTCCGTTTGAAACCAACAAAAAGAACACCTCATAATGGCCGCAAGACAAAAGCTATCCTGATTGCTTGAAGAGCATCCCATTCAGGATATCCAAAGTGGGCTGCATTTCTGCGTTTGAATTGATTAATTTTTAAAGTGAAATGTATGGACTTGCTAGTTGTAGATGAAAAGAATGCAATTTAACTTTTCATCGGTTATTCTTGATTTCGATTAAATTTTTCCCATGAACAGGTGCTCCTTTGTTGTTGAAAGTCCTAGGTGAGGTCATTTTAATTATTTGTGCAAGAGGAATTCAATATCTAGTAATTGGCAAAAGGTTTTGAAAAAACAAAAAATAAATTTTAATATTGAAAAAGTTTACCTGTGTATGCAGCTGCTTCTGAAGTTTGATGGATTCACGTGAATACCTTAATCACAAGGAAATAATTTGCCCAAAAGCGATTCTACACGAAGATTCGTAGATGTGGAAACAATTGGACGATTGAAAAAAAAAAGAACAAGGGAATCTTTTTTTTTTAGATTTTGACATTTTACAGCCATATGAAGATAAAGACTATCAAGGAATGGAAGAAACGTGCCAGGAAGATGTACCAATTCGACCGGTTAGGTGTAAAGAACTTGCCAAAAAAAATAAAAGAAGGTATAAACATAAAAAAGGCCCAGGGTTTGATTTAATAACGGGGGAAATTTTAAAACAATTCTCAAAAAAAATACTGAAACATTTAGCGCAGATCATAAACGCTGTATTTAGATTAAGATATGTGCCAAACATATGGAAGGTCGCGGAGGTACTTTCAAACTAACTTTTTATTTACTTAAAATATTAACTTACTACTAGACAAAAATGCTTAAATCTAACTTATCGGCCCTTAGTGGGCGCTGTAAGCTTATATTTAGCTGTTTTAATTTGCCTTTAGGCTTAGATTTGTCGGTTTTTTGGGATTATATTTAATTTTAATTTACAAAGAAAAAATTGAAAACTTTGTTTAGTGACTTTTTTTGTTTTATATAAAAGCTTATTCTAGATTATATATAACTTAAGACTACTTAAACTACTTAAGCCTAGCTTAAGACTACTTAAACCTAACTTAAGACTACTTAACTACTTAAACCTAACTTAATTATAATCGGGGTGGCGAGCCCTCGTTGCGCATGCCCCGAGGGGTCGCCATCCTGATTGCGTCTTTCGGTCCCACGGCAGCCTGCGTTCAACCATATTGTACGCCAATATGGTGCACAAGCCCCGCCCCAGACCTTGTTCCTAATTTAAAATCTAACCTATGGAGTTGGACTAAAAGTCCGCAAAGTCCTGAGGAAGTGCAGAATCACCTTCCTCATATAGCCACCAGAATTCAGTGCGCTGTTTTGCAGCATCGATCCTATCGCGATCCGATAGGTCGCGGAGGTTATAATGATTCCAAAACCAGGTAAACCACCTAGCGAAGTAACCTCGTATAGGCCAATATCGATACTACCAATGTTGTCCAAGCTTTTCGAAAAGATGCTGGTAAGACGCCTGCAAAATATTATTGTAGACAAATCGCTAGTACCGAGCCATCAATTTGGGTTCAGGAATAAACACTCAACAATTGACCAAGTGCATAGAATCACTGATAAAATTGAAAATGCTTTTGAAGAGAAAAAAGTATTTCTTGATATATCACAAGCTTTCGACAAAGTATGGCACAAAGGATTGATCCATAAATTACAAAAGCAACTGCCGAAGCAGTATTCAAAAATACTGGAGACGTATATTCTACAGCGATTTTTCAGAATTAAACAAGAAACAACGTACTCAACATTAAGAGAAATTAAGGCTGGTGTACCTCAAGGCAGTGTTTTAGGTCCAGTACCATATCTCCTATTCACTAGTGATCTACCAGAAAGTGACGAAATCACTCTAGCTACCTTTGCAGATGATACAGCTATACTTTCTGTAGGAGAAACTGTCGAAATAGCTACAAAAAAGCTTCAAAAGGCAGTAAAAAATATCTCAGAATGGACTAAAAATTGGCAGATCAGATTAAATGACCTGAAGTCAGTTCATATAAATTTTACGTTAAAAAATGTACCACACATTCCAGTATACATAAATAGTAATGTAGTGGAATATTCAAATACAGCTAAATATTTAGGGATGACTCTAGACGCCAAACTGCGCTGGAAAGCACATGTAAAGAAAAAAAGAGATGAGTTATACATCCGCTACATTAAAATCTAAAATGTATTGGCTTATTGGGAGATACTAACCCTTATCCAACTAAAGGGTGATCCATTTCGTTCCCTTCCTTTTTAAAGAAAAAAACACAGAAAATTCAAATTTAATGGAATTATCATTTGAAAGAACATTCTTTGGCATTTATTTTTTGAAGATTATGTCTATCAAATGTTGGCCCTTGCTACGTCGCAGATGGTCCATCCGTTGAGTCCAATTTTCGATCACTCGTTCGAGCATTTCGACTGGTAACTGGCGAATGACACGCGTGATGTTTTCCTCCAAGGACTAAATCGAAGCGGGTTTGTCGGCATAAGCTTTTGACTTTACATATCCCCACAGGAAAAAGTCTAACGGTGTGATATCACACGATCTTGGTGGCCAATCGACCGGCCCAAAACGTGAAATTATGTGCTCACCGAAATGTTCTCTCAATAAGTCCATTGATTGTTGCGATGTGTTGGAAGTGGCGCCGTCTTGCTGAAACCAAATGTCGCCGAGATCACGAGCTTCAATTTCAGGCATCAAATAGTCGGTTATCATGGCACGATAACGGCCGCCATTGACGGTTACGTTCGCACCGGCATAATTTTTAAAGAAATATGGACCGATGATTCCACCGGCCCACAAACCACACCAAACCGTTGTTTTTTTCTGGATGAAGTGGCAGTTCTTCAATCTCTTCAGGTTGCTCTTCGTCCAAATGCGGCAATTTTGTTTGTTTACATACCCATTGAGCCAGAAATGGGTATCATCGCTAAACAAAATTTGCCTCGAAAACGTCGGATCTTCTTGGAACTTTTCAAGAGCCCATAGAGCGAATCGATGTCGCTTGGGAAGGTCGAGCGGCTTCAGTTGTTGCACAAGCTGTATTTTGTACGCTTTCAATTTAAGATCTTGACGTAAAATGCGCCAAGTCGTTCCATACGTCAGTCCGAGTTGCTGCGAACGGCGCCGAATCGACTCTGTACGGTCTTCGTGTACACTCTCAGCTACGGCCGCTATATTTTCTTCACAGCGTGCTGGACGTGGTCTATTCGGTCGAATATTATCCAATAATGAATGCTGGGTCTCAAAATGGGTGATGGTGTTGCGAATAGTACGCTGAGTAGGCCGATTATGTTGACCATAAGTTGAGCGAAGTGCACGAAACACATTCCTCACAGAACGTGAATTTTCATAACAAAGTTGAACAACTTGTAAACGTTGTTCACGCGTAAGTCTTTCCATTATGAAATGCCAAAAAATACTAAACAAAAATAACATGACAGCATGACACGACTCACATGTGATCTGTCAAAAAAGGCTATTGAAAAAAGTATCTCTACTTGGATCACCCGTTACAATAAATTATTGCTATATAAGCAAATTCTTAAACCAGTATGGACCTATGGGCTCCAGCTGTCGGCATGCACATGCAAGACAAACTTACTAAGAATACAAACCTTCCAAAACAAAGTACTACGGAGCATAGTTAACGCACCGTGGTACATACGTAACACCGATCTACATAGAGACCTATATTTTGAAATGGTTGAAGATGAAGCTAAAAAAGTAGCTCTAAGACACAGAGATAGGCTTCTCAGCCATGTTAATTTAGAAATAGCACAGCTTTTAAAAAACCGACAATATAGTCAGGAGATTAAGACGAGTTAAGCCCCTTGACCTATGTAGCTAAAGATATATATATAAAAAAAAAAAAAATACTGAAACTTAAGTACAATTTCAAACAAAACTCGTAGAAATCCGACCAACGCACAGAGTGGCCGATAACCCATAAAGTTGGCAAAAATAGGAAAATTCAAATGAAACCCAAATGATGCAGTGCTATGCAAGATCGATAGAGGTATTAATAAGATTTCCAAAACAAGTTTTGAAAGTATGATAAGTGCGGGGGGGTAGGGGGGGGCTAGTTGCAACGGTTTAAACTGCGAAGATTGAACCTATGAATCGTCGTCATTGAAAATTTAGCAGAGCGACTGAGTGGTTCAAGTGTTAATTATTTTGTGAAAACAGTGTGTACCAATAACAAATTTTTATGGCGTCATTACCATCAGGTGGGCTTTAGTTTAAGAAAAATAAATAAATCTTGAAGTGTTTTGTTTATGTCAAAAAAATGTTTCAAAAACATGTTAATCTAACCACCCAGTTTTTCTGTTATTTATGTAAAGTGGCAAAGTTTTAGTTCACTTAGGTGTGAGATCGAGGTCCGTTTTTTGTGTTGTGTTGTTGTTAATGCTGTAGTGCTTCGTAAACAAAGAAAAAAGTTTGCACATATTTGCACTCTTTTATCATATGCGATATGTTTTTTTAATCGTTTTAGGATCAGGCAGCTCTGACATTTTTTTGTCAAGGATTTTTTTATTTGAAAAAAATGAATAAGTTAGGTGCACCAAAGCTGAGGACCGTGTTTTATTTTTGAGGAATTATTTTAAAAAACGCACAAGCTGTCCTAAGTCCAAAAGTTATGAGCATAATGGAAAAATATCTCATTTTGTATCTGATTTTAAAAAAAGTTGGTCGATTTTTAACAGAATAAAAGACAGATTTTTGGTCACGAATTCTTCTTTGCTAGAGACCTCAATAGGATTTCCAAATTATGAAAAAAATTCAGTGGGGAGACCTAAATCTAATTTCTTTGAATCTTCAGACAGGTCAAAGCGCTTGAAAACCCAAGATCTGCGCTCTAAGTATTCAACTGGTGAACTTTGTTATGCTGCACAAATGGGTCTGCGACCGTCAGGTAATGTTGTTGCTTCAAAACTACTGAAAGAAATTACCAGTGCAACAGCGAGTAGCACAGCGATCGATAAGGCAGTCAGTAAGCATGAAACCACTGAACAGGTCCAGCTTTCACCGGAAGAAGCGTTATCAATGTTTGTAGATGCTCAACTTACAATGCACCAATACAATATTATTAGGAGTAAAGATAAGGCGCGATTTCCGTCATACAAACTGATTCAACGTGCTAAAGGCGATTGCTACCCTGATAAGACATCGATTTCAATCACTGACTTATCAGCAGAGATTAAACTTCAAGCACTGCTTGATCATACGACTGTTCGTCTGATGCAGCTTCAACATGAAGTTATTCAAAGTCAAAGAAGTTTACAAAAATTAGTTTTAATAACTAAATGGGGCTTCTATGGCTCGTCTGGCCACTCAGAATTTAAGCAGAAGTTTGCCCTGCCCGACAACCGATTAGCACACTCTCACACCTAACAGTTTAGAAGCAATTAACTCAGACCTCTGAATGTGTTTCAGCCTCTTTTTTTGTTTCCTTCATTCTTCATCATTTTTACTCATTTCAAGAATAACTATGAGTTCTGGAAGTGTACCGTTATTTTGTTCTGCTATTTTCTTTGCAGTTAGGCACAAATGCATGCATTTTTTTTGCGACAGCCGATTAGCACATTTTCGCTTTAGTGTCAATTTGTGCGTGTCATTTGTCGTATTTGGCTGATTAAAATTATTATTTATTTATTGTGACCAGTTATCAATTAAATAAAGTAATAATGGGAAAAGCAAAATCGTTGGATGAGTCGGAAAAAGCCAAAATAAAGGCTTACAGGGAGTGCGGTCTATCAATTCTTCAAATTTCGAAAAATATTAAACGCAGCCGCAAAGTTATTACCTCATATTTAAGCAATGAGGAGACCTATGGGAAAAAAATGAAAGGTCGGCCCTCCTCAGTAATTACAGCCGCTGACAAACGAATTATTTTAAGGCACGCATCTAATTCTCACGACTCGGCCGCCAAAATAAAAGAAAAAACGGGTGTGAAAGGGTGCGTTCGGACTGTACAAAGAGTTATTTCGAAGGCTGAACATATAAAACGTCTGAAATTAAAAAAAAAAACCACCTCTAAACCAACTTCGAAAAATGCAACGACTCGATTTCTGTCGATCGAATATGACCTGGACCAAGGAGTGGGAGCGTGTAGTGTTTTCGGATGAAAAAAAGTTCAATTTGGAGGGTCCTGATGGCTATGCTTACTACTTTCATGATCTCAGAAAGGAAGAGCACACTTTAGATCGATTGCACAGCCGTGCCGGTGGTGTTATGGTCTGGGGAGCTGTTACATACTATGGTACCATAGAGCTGCAATTTTTAAGTACTCGAATGAATGCCACTGCGTACAATGATGTACTAAAAACGGCTTTCCCTGCAATCAAGGATATTTTTGGATCCTTGAAATGGAAGTTCCAGCAGGATAACGCACCTATCCACACGGCGAGGATTGTAAAGTCCTGGATTGAGAGCCAAAAAGTGGAATTGCTAACTTGGCCGCCATACTCGCCCGACCTGAATATTATAGAAAATGTTTGGGGATGGTTAGCACGCAAGGTGTACGAGTCCGGCAGGCAATATTCAACCGAAGCTGAACTAATTGACGGCATAAAAAGCTCCTGGGAGGCTATTTCACTGAACTATTTAACAAAATTATATGAATCCTTACCCAACCGGATGTACGAAGTCATTCTTAATCGTGGAGGCTCAACACATTACTAATTCTTCTAAAAATAAGCTCGAGAATATTGAAATTAATGTTGAAAAATAAATTGAAATTTATTGAAATAAATTGAATTTCTTACGTGTCCATTTTCTTTTCTTATTCTTTATTTTTAAGTGACTGTGCTAATCAAATGTCGCAAAAATAAAAGTTAATTTTGTATGTTAAGTTTGTTTAAACTCATTTAAAATGTTATTAATAAAGGTTATATCCCAGATATAATTTATTCTTCTTTATAATTTTATATTCTTTTATTGACAAAAAAATTCATCTTAAAAGCATTATTCGTTTTCCTGATATTAAGCTCCAAAGACGCGGTGCATAGGGTGTGCTAATCGGTTGTCGGGCAGTGTATAAATTATGTTCTGCCTTAATTTTGATTGACTAAAATATTTTTTTCGCAATTTGAATTAATGAAAAAATAAAATATTAAGAAGAGAAATATGTGACAAAAAAAGAAAAGCCGAACAAAAAAGTTCAGAACCCTTATAACTTGATAATCATTGGGAATCCTTGGTACCCCCCATAAAATTTTTCATTTGTCTCTATTCAAGGTATCATGTCCATAAAAAAAAATTAAACAAATAATTTTTGCCAACTTTTCATATAATTGGCCACTCTGTGCAACGTCGGAATTTCTTTTAAAATTTATATTTTTATAAAATATAATACATGTGATTGCAATTGCTGATAAGTCTAACGACTAGGTGCGATTCCTTGAAGACATACAAAAGTCCGTCTTCGGGAGGTTTTTTAGATCGGGTTAAAGTCCCTCACTATTGCAGAAGGTTCCCTCGCGATAAAACCTCTGCAATGTTTTTCGATGATTTTTCCTTCCAGCGAACCCCCACAAAAAAAAAAAATATTTCACAGAATAATCATATGAGTTTCATAGAATTTGTGAGTGTTTTCAAATAATACCTGCAGTCAGTTAATAAATTAATTCAATATATGAATATAAAGCAAACCATTTCCCTGAACACGTGGCGGCGAATAAGGCTTACCTACCTAAACAACAGCAAAACTTGGCAAATACTGCCAACGGAAAAGCAAGTTCACGTAGGGCCTACATAAGCTCCTTTTCATTTCGATCTTTTGCCGATGATGGTTTGGTATTTAAAAAAATTAAAATTATCTAGTGAATTCTAAACAAACTAAATGAAGTTAATCTACACAACTAGGTAATGCAATGAAATTTAATATCAATCACGAGTTTTCAGTTGACATTGACATTGACATTGACATCACAGTACTTCGCACATGAATGCAACGAACTACAGACACATAACAGCACTGGCGACTGAGGCCATCGGCTGGGACAGATCAAGACATTTATACAACAGAGAGAGACGGATAGATACATAGAAGGAAAGACATATAACATAAACCTACGTGGCACAGAGGAGGAGACATAGATTTATATTGTCTCATATTATCGCACAGGTGGCCTCAGATAAGCTGGCAATTTTCGTAGAAAACAAATTCTGCCTACGCTGGGGCTTGAACCCGCAGCGCTTGGCTTAGCAGTCAACTACGCGTTCCTCTGAACCATGGCCACCTGCAAAGTTTTCAGTAGTTCCCTATTTCTTTAGAAAAGTGAATAAAAAAATAAGGTATTCAGTAACTGAGTCTTACAATAAGTTACACATGAATGCGATCGCCTTGCGATCTTATTATCTTTGTCACAATCATCATCGCTCTCTAAAATCGTGTCTTCCGTCACCAAAAGACCAAATACCGAAAGATCACAAGGAAACTGATAAACACCAAGCCAATTGATCGACAAAATGCTACGATCGATCACTATGGTCCATTACACGTGGTCAACACATACGATCACATTTAAAATTGACTAAAGTGATCCAGCATTCGCATTTTTTTCAACTCATTCGACCAAAGTGCAACTTTACAAAACCAAATAAACCATATAAGTTTAGGTAGTTAATAAATTAATCCTCAAATATATCTTATTGATCCATAAACGAGTGATCTTTGATCATTTAGCTTGACCACCAAGCAACCATCAAGGAAATCGGCACTAGTGTAAACATACTTCCACTACTCAAATACCATCAAAGTCCACCAAGGACATAACAGCACAGTGAACATCAAAAATAATTCAACGATTTCTTCAACATAAGAAAACCAGCTAAAACATATCCACCTGAAATGCCAGTGAGAGATTGAAGATCACCCTATTGGAAGATGCTCTGATTTTTGCAAATGGCCGCCAATGCCAAATGTGTTTTGAGAATACAGGTAGCATACAAGTGAACAAGCCATGGAGCGATACACTCCGCAAGAACGCGAAATAATCGTTTCTATTTTTTGCGTAACGATTCGTCTGTAGTGTTGGCGCAGCGCGAATTCCGTCGCCGATTCCCCCGGCCGTCCGACACCAAATGCGCAAACATTGCGCCGTTTGGCCAACAACCTTGAAGAGTATTGGACCACACGAGACGTTTCCAAGAGTGTCCGGCCCGGGAGCGCCCGTTGTGCCGAGAATATCGCCGCTGTTGCCGAGGATGTCGAGCTGTCGCCGGAAACATCGACAAGACGCCGTGCCTCGCAATTAGCCATCAGTCGGCCGTCCCTGCGGTGAATTTTGGTCAAAGACTTGCGCATGTTCCCGTAGAAAGTCCAGTCCGTGCATCAGCTGCTGCCTATCGACCGGCAAACGCGTGTAACCTACGCCCAAGCCATCCTCCATCTCGAGGACGAAATGGACGATTTTTCGACCAAAATCATAATGAGCGATGCGGCTCATTTCCACCTCAGCGGGTGCGTGAACAAGCAAAACTATCGCTTCTAGGGCACCGAAAATCCGTGAGTAATGCACGAGGAGTCATTACAACCTCAAAGTTACTGCATGGTGCGCTGTTCACGCTGGAGGAGTCATGGGGCCATTTTTTCTCGAGAACGCAGCTGGTCAGACGACAACAGCGGACGGTGCGCGCCATAGAGCCATGTGAACCGATTTTTTTCTGGACGAATTAGGACTATTCCAACAGGATAGAGCAACGGCACACACTGCGCGAGCCACAACCGATAAAAATGAGAGGCAACCAACATCGGATGACTTCTTTTGGCCCACCCTGTATATTCGAGTGGTTTGGATAGTGTGGTTAACCAATTAACCTGAATGTGTGCAATGAAAATATAATGCTAAGCTCATCTTTGTCGTATATACTGTTATAAATACAGATTGCAGTGTGTGCGAACATACCCTGATGTGCGAAAACCGAACAGATCCATTTAGTGTCCATTAGTGGTACTGGACGCGCCCACTGGAATGAATGACTGAAATAGTTTTATCTGTCAAAACCAACTCTCGAACAATCAAGAAACTGCGGCAATCTCCGAGAATATGCTATCTCTTTCTAGATCAGTATGTGGAGTGTTATAAATAGAGATGAAGCGATGACCAGGGGGTCAGTCTTAATTGTGACCTGAACGTAAGTAAGTAAATTCTGGAAATCGAATTTAATCGTTGATATTTGATATCAAACAAGTGAATTAAAGTGATTGAATTGTTAAACGAGAATAAAGTCATAACCGTTTTGTAAATAATATAATTCTAGAAATGAGACTGTAGAAGGGTTTACACTATACATGGACGATAATGTGAGCAAACCTTTTTAGGTTGCTCACCTTTGAGTAATAGGTCATTGTAGGTATACGAGTGGAGCGATCACCAAGGATGTCTACATTCTTTTGAGGAATAGTGGACAGAGGGGAGGTTTTCACTCAAGGAAATCTTATCCATCTTCTGGTTCCCTAACATTTTGGGATTTGTTATTATTTTTTGTTTTCAAGCTGTTTTTTTGGTTAAGTTTTGGTTTTATGTTTCGCTATTTGTTTGTTGGCAAAGCCATGTTAAAACCTTAGCCAAAACCGAGACAGTAAGCCCTTATGCAAACATGCTGATCCGCATTTTGTCGACTCAATAAGCTACCAAACAACCTATGATTTTCTTCAAGATTTCCTGTGATCCTGGGAATTGATGAGGACACGTAATACTGTGAAGTGTTCGTTTGATAGGACCACCTTCCGTTACATACTCATTAGACTAGATTCAAATTTTGAAAAAAAAATTTAATAGAACTATGATTTCTTTGAAAAATGCTGTTCCCATTGAAAAGATTTCAAAGATATGTAAGAATCTTATTCTGCCTTTGAAGTTTTCACATTAAAGGACAGACTCTTCGACAAGGGGAGGCTACCAATATTTACCAAAACAGAAAAGGATCTCCTTCTATAATTTAAATTGAATTGAAAAATACGTTTACATGGATTCATATTGTTCCAAGACGATGGCCATCTGTCAGGGTTTTTCAGGCAAACAAATAATAAAATCGTCAAAAGATGAACGTCCTTTGTTCGCAATGGACATAGGCAATGCATTTGCACTGATGTTTGAGAACTGAAAGCGCCAGAACATTTTTTTATGATAGCAGGATGAGTTTTAGTCCCTGCGGATGAGATTTTTAATTAAAAAAAAAAAACTAAGGAATCCGGATACAATTTTTTTTTAAGAAATATTTACAGTGGGTGTCCGCCGGGAAGGTAAACTACTTTGTTTGTTTATAATTTTTGATTAAATGCAAGAGAATGGATCTTATATTGATAAATATTTTATTTTATGTCGGCAATTATGTATGGAATACAATATCAGGTAAATATCCGCCTCTGTTAGTCACACAAATCGATCCCTTTTGAGCACATTTTTCATAGCATTCTCACACAATTCACGCGGTATTTCATTAATTCCATCACGAATATTTTGTTTGAGTTGCTCAAGCGTTTCTGATTTGTTTGAATAAACCTTGCTTTTCAGATATCCCCACAAAGAGAAGTCCGGAGCAGTCAAATTAGCCGACTGTGGAGGTCAATCAACATCACCATTTCTTGAAATAACTTGTTGTGGAAAGATGTTTCGCAGTAATTCCATTGTAATCCTGGCTGTATGCGATGTGGCACCGTCTTGTTGATACCACATGTAAATCAAGCCCAAAGCATGCTGTTGTGGCGTTAAAAAGTTTTCAATCATAACACGACATCGCTCCCCGTTCACATTTACCGTTACGCTGTTTTCATTTTCAAAGAAGTAAGGTCCAATGATTTTTGACCAAATTGCACACCAGACTGTAACAAATGCAAATCCTTGTGCAAAGTTGTGGCCAAAGTTGTTCTTTGAAGACCAAGCTCCTGAGCACGGCGGCGAGTAGAGGTTGATGGATTATTTTGAATACTTCCTTGAGCAGCAGTAATGTTTTCAGCCGATCTGCAGTACGTTGTGATCCATGCTAGGGTCTATCACCTACAGACCCTCTTTCTTCGAAATCATTATGATAAATAGCGCGTTTTGTTGGCACGTTGTTTCTCCCAAAAATTTCACATATTTTTCTCATCGTCACAGTAATCGATGATTGATTTTGATAAAATATTTTAACGATTAAAAAACGTTGGTCTATCGAACATTTTTCCATAATAAATTTGCCACGTGTCGACTTCACGACTGCCAAATATGAACTGTCAAGACAAATGTTGACCGAAATGGCGGCAAAACAAAGTACAACCTTCCCGGCGGACACACCGTATATACATATGAAAAACAGCAAGTAGGTACTCGAAAAATTAAAATGCAGGTCCGGGGTGTATAGGGCGTCTTTTTAGAGGCATAGAACTTCTATGGAATCTGATTGTAACAAGATTGTATTATTTTCGCCTTATTGGTTTAAATAGATTTTATAGAGCTTTACATTTAAAATATGGCATGTTCCATTAACAGGATTGGTTGATGTCCATTTTTTAAATGAAACTTATGCTCATGCATGTTATTGAGAGGGGTAGGAAAAAAGTTGTGAGGAATTAAGTAAACGAATGATAATTTCATTTCGGTGAACAATGCTAACAATTGTTTGTGTTTCACATTGGATTGGTCATGAAGACGTATTTTCGTTTTTTTTTTTTGAATGGCAGTCGCTTAATAAAAACTTTGACATCTACTACGGACCGTGTTATCGTGAGCAGAAACAGCGACCATTAGGATACGAGTTTTTTGAAAGTGACATACTTAGGGCCCTGTTATAGCTATCATTGAAAACCCCCATAGGAAATTTTATTTTACTTCTTGCGGGTATTTTATAAATTCAATCATTGGCGATTTGGTGCCAAAATAAAGCTTATGAATTTCAGAACAGGATCATTCAAAAATATTTATATTTTGAATTATAGTATTCGCAAAAAATAACTTTTTATTTTTAACAGATTTATTGTTGTGATGTAATGAATGCCATTCCACCGAAATGAAACGGAATTTTCCAATAATTGCTAGAAGAATCTATGGGGGTTGACATATCAATTCCATCATGTATTGTGTTCCAATTAAGTTGTTCATTGAAAGCTATAACTGGGCCCTAAAAACCCATTCAATTGTTATGATTGTTTCTTAAACCGAATTTCTGGGCAGGAATTATTTGTCTTTGTTCCATCACCGGTATTAAGCGCTTTATAAGGATTTTTGCAAAACTCTTTTTTATAGAATAAAGTGATATTACTCTATAATTTTTTTTTTAACGTTTAAAGGTTTCCCTAGCCTTGGAGAAGCAATTACTTCTGCGAGTTTTCTTATGCTTGGTGTCTACAGTAGCCTTAGCGAAGCATTTATAACTTACTTACTTAAGTGGTCCGGAATGAACCTGGGCCTCAACCAATATACCTCTCGACTTAGCTTGGTTCTTAGCTAACGGAATCCAGTTTGCAGTTCAAGTTGGTTGAGGTCAGTTTCGTCTTGTGCAACCCACTTAATGCGAGGTCTTCCACTACTGCGTCCGACGAATGGCTGGAAACCAAAAACTCTGCGAGCCGGAGTATTGATGTTCATTCGATCTACATGTCCTCTTCTTAAGTGGCCCTACAGTCCAAAATGAACCTGGGAATCAACCAACATGCCTCTCGAATCAACCCGGTCCCTAGCAAACTGCCTCCAGTTGCGCACTGTAAGTGGGTTGAGGTCGGTTTCGTCTTGTGCGCGCCAATAAATGCGAGGTCTTCCTCTACTGCGCCCGACCGACGTCTGGCTGGGAATCGTGTGTCTGCGAGCCCGAGTATTGGTGTCATTTTGCTCTACATGTCCTAGCCATCTTAAGCATCCAATGCGGAGTTTTTTTTACCAAGGGCATGACGCTGTACAGCTCGTATAGGACTTGGTTGAATCTTCGTCTCCAAAGCCCTTCAACGCAAATGGGAACGACAATTTTTTGAAGAATTTTCCTCTCAAATCGACCAAGGATTTCTCATCCCCTTTTGAGACGGTCCATGTTTCAGCGCCGTAGGGCAGGACTGGGATGATCATGGTCTTAAAAGGGATCTGCATAATAGTTCGAGTGAGGGCTTTACTACTAAATAGCCTTCTGAGACCGAAGAAACAGCGGTAGGTAAGCGTAATTCTTCGTTTAATTTCTGACGAGATGTTGTCACAGTTAATAGCGGTGCCGAGATAAACAAAGTCCCGTACTACCTCAAAGTTGCATCTGTAAATGTTGAAGTTCTGTCCGATTCGTCGATGTTGTGCGTCCTTTGACAGCATATACTTAGTCTTACCCTCATTTACTGCTAAACCAATTTTTGCCGCTTCCTTCTCTATACTAGCAAACGTGGCTATGACATCACGTTGGGTCCGACCAATGATGTCAATATCGTCGGCGTATGCTAGTAGTTGTACAGATTTTTGGAAAATTGTGCTTCTGGTGTTGGCTCGTGAGTTTTGCACAATCCTCTCACGAATCAAATTGAAGAAGTCACATGACAGCGCATCGCCTTGCCTAAATCCTTTTTTGGTATCGAATATGTCGGTGAGGTCGTTTCCGACCTGGATGGAGCAGCGGGAATTATCCGTCGTCATCCTATACAAACGGATGAAAAAGGCGGTACACCGAAACTACACATGGCTCTGTATTTCGTTCGTCTCTATAAATGCTGGCGTATGCGGCTTTGCAATCGATGAATAGGTAGTGGGTGTCGTTTTGGACTTCTTGGGGTTTTTTTTCAGGATCGGCCGAAGTGCGAAAATTTGACCGGTTTTTGATTTTCCTGGCCTTAAACCACACTGATAAGGGCCGATCAGGTTGTTGGCGCTGTTCAGAGTGTCTCCTTTTTTGTGGATCGGGCAAACGATGCTGAGGTTCAATTATCCAGGCATACTTTCATCCGATTTGATTTGGGTTATGAGTTGGCTTTATAAAGCTCAGTGGGAAGGCCGTTATTTCCGGCAGCCTTATTAAGCTTGAGTTTAGATATTGCAATCCTCACTTCACTCAGGTCAGTTGGTTGGCAGTTTTCGCTATCGTTGTCAATATTAAATGTTTCGTCCTGCCTGAATAGTCTGCAGAAGTGGTTCTTCTAAGGGCTAAGTGGCGCGTTGGTTAGTGCGATGAACTGCAGTGCGTAAGGTCTGTGTTCGATTCCCAGCCGTGGCAACACCTAAATGATTTTTCACTGGATACTAACAAGCCTGTTGCTTCAAAAATTTGTGTTTGTATTTAAGAAATGGTTCTTCCATATCCTCAGCATCGACTACGTCTCAACTATGATAATTTCTTGTTTATCTCTACAGGATTCTGTAGAGATACTTATACCCTTGGATTTAGCGTTTTACACTTTGATAAAACTTGCGAATATCGTTCCTGGAGTGGCACCCATCTATATCCTCGATCGCTAGCTTTTCTTGCTCTTTTTTTCTTTTCCTTCTTTCTTTGCCTATAGAGTTCAATGGCTAGTCTTCACCTTCATCTTTGCCTTGTAGGCCTAGTTCGTGGCTGCGTGTGTCTGTCGGCATTTATGAGGTGTAGTAATTTTACCAAGGCTTTGATGAGGTTTTTTATGCTTCTTCCAGCTTCCCAACGGGAATAGTTTGATCTTTTGTCAGCTGTTAGTCCTAGGTTATTATTGAGATTGGCACGCAAGTCTACGTGCGAGTGTAGGGTCAGTAACAAAACGCTTGAAACGTGTCCTGTAAAACCTTTGATTGAAAGACTAAGAAACATGCTGTTAGATTCAATAATTTTTTGTACTACACATTCATTTTTTTATAGTTACAGATCATAGGCATCAGTTATGGTAATCAGTAAAATGTTCACAAAGCATGGGAATTGTTTCATTTGTTATGTGCGATAATATTTACTAAGAAATGGGTGTTGAATATTTCTATTGACGTTGCCGCAACTTGGAATGGAACTCAAACCTTTTCGCGGTAGTTTATAGCAAAACAAAATTGTAGTCACAGCTGATATAAGCCTTGCTTCACAAGGTTTATATGTATAATGCAGAGCGTTAGCTCTACCAAAACATGTTTTCAACTGTCACGCGTACACATTGCCCTGGAAATTTTTTAGAAGCCTAAAACCTTTTCATCTTCTATAAAGTCTGTGCATTTACGTAAGCGAGTAATTAAACCTGCTGAACTTTTCCGCTCAAGTACAAAAAGCTCAATAGAAGAAATCGCTTCTTGAAATTGGAAATTCATGCTTTATAGAAGAAAAGGATATGAAGGGACATGAAATCTGGGGAATAATTCCCAGCATACTGAAGACAGAGGAAAAAAATAGGTGTACAGAACAGAAAAAAATAACACAAAATGTGTGTATTAAGACCAAAAATGCTAGTTGTCAGCCTCTCAGTTTATTCAATTGAAGAAATTGACTCTTCAAACCAAGACCTAAGTGGCTTAAGTGGTAGGCGCTTGGCTCACTAAGCACGGGGTTACAAGTCCAATCCCCGGTTAGGGAATAAAAATTGTTACAAATAACCCTCAAATTAAGCCTCACTATTAGAAGGAATCTGATGAGGCAACAAGCTTATGTCCGAAATAGCTATAGTTCGAACCAAAATAGTGTATCTGAACACAAGTTGTTGTTGTGATTTCGATCATTCAATTGATAATCGACAAACAAATTTCTTAACATAAATTGCCAGGGGCTGTCCCCCTTAAGAAAAAGAATCGTTGTTACACCTAACTTACCCACTACCTAGGAAAAATTGTTAGTTGGGAAGTCTTTGCCGAGCCAAAGATTGCAGATTTGAAGTACCTTTGGAAAGAATCTAAAAATCGTCTATATGTCAGACTGTACTTCTTTTAATAAAGTCTGGTTAGTTCAGTGTTTTGTTTCGGGGCCGAACTCCAAACACGAGATCACTATAAAAGACTTGGTCGCATTGGGCTTTTTTTTTTAAAGAAGACGAAGCTGTGCTACTGTAAAATCTATCTTAACTCTAAAAAGGTTACTTACTGGTTTGAAATTGGTGTTTAGATGCCTAGCAGATGCATGGATTCTTTTATTCTCCATTTCTTCTCTTAAATGCTGTATACTGCGTTTTCCTTGAGTTGTACTAGATGTCCCTTCCCCTGTTGTAGAATCTATTGTAGCCCTTCGTGTTTGTTTCAATTGTATTAAACGCTATAACAGTACTGTCATCCGCAAAACTCAAAATACGATTATTAGTTGCCACCAAAAGATTACTAGTGTGGAGCAAAAATAGAGGGGGTGAGAGAATTTATCCTTGTGGCACCCCAGCATTCATAGAGAATCTATCTGACGAATTTACATCCACCGATACATCTTAAGATATATCTTTAAGAATTTTTTTCATCCAGGTTTTGGGATCGTCAGTATGCACTTCAGCTAGCAAAACCCTGTGTAAAATTCGATCAAAAGCTACCTCCTGTCGTGCTATATATAATACAGGCAAATGCAATCATTAAATATGAAAATGAAAAAAAAATCCAATTATTTTTGTTTTCCTTGAAAATATATAAATTATTCCAATTCCAACAACAACGCTCATTTTGTGCCAATAATTGAGCAGTCTTGCCGCAAAGAGTCCCCAATTGGCCAATTTTTTTTTACTTTTCCAAACAACTTTGTCGCCACATCCATCTGTTTTGACACAATATTTCCACATCCCACAATAATCGAAAATAATTTATGTCAAATCAACCACATCTGGGGGATGTTATTAAAGCCGACGTAGGTTAATAAATACAAATATCCAGACATACAAGCGCGCATGTGAAGCTTTAAGATACATTTTTTGTTTCCATTTTTTTGTCCGCTCAGGGTACCAGTAAACGGATTTAATCCTAATATGAATATAGTCCATGAATCAATAAGCGGAGGCTCTTGCTGGGATTCAATGTAATCCATCAGATTGCAGGCTATTTGAATTGTCACGTTCAGATACAAATTTGTGTGATTATTCATTTTGTATATCTACGCTCGTCGTAATGAAGGAATTCAAATGGAGTTATTCAATTGCTGGAATATTGGATAAGAGAAAGATATTTCCTAGGAATAACTATTCGAAAGAAGGTATCATCTAGGAAGTAGATTTTGCAATATTTGTATATATTGGCAAAGAGGCTGGATAGAAGGTGCAATTAACTAGTTGAGATTTGTATTCTGCATTGGCAAACTTACTCAATCCTTTGAGTTGGCTTATGTGGACAATGATAGGTTTAAATATTGCAAAATATACCAGAGGAAAGTGGTTTTAAAATCAACAGAATATATTTAAACAATTGTCAGTCTGTAGAGTTTCATACTCTGGTTTTCGAAAATAAGTTTCTTTGAAGGTTTCAATAAGATTGATAGGGTTGTTTCACACAACCACAGAATATAGAATTGATTCTCGAAATTTTATGAATTTATTGGCAATTGAACAGATACATACATTTAAAAAATCAAATTTGAAATTAATTCTGAAAATAACAGTAGGAGATAGATGAACTCCTCGAAAACAAATGGAAAACGAGTCCAAAAATAATGGAGCAGCTAGGATTGCACACCCTGTTCGTCTCTATAAATGCTGCCGTATGCAGCTTCGAAACCGATGAATAGGTCGTATCGATCGATTTTGGATTCCTGGCTTAAAATCACACAGATAGTGGACAACCAGGTCGTTGGTAAACCGTTTCAGGCATTCACATAACACTACTAGTGATGGGCAAATACCGGGTAAGTAGATTTTCGTGGTAAAAACCCGTTTACTTACCAGGTTTTAACCTAAACGGGTATTTATATGGTTGGATGTTGTAGAACGAGGGTAGACCCTGATTGGCATTAACTTGGCAATGGCCAATGGTTGTAACTCTGAGTACATGTCAAATGCTTTTCTTGGTAACCATCGGTGTTGATTTCTTAACGAAAAACAGCAATACTATAAACAGCCAGGTCAGAAAGGCACGAATGAATACCCGACCTGCTGCCCCAGCGAATATAAACAAGCTGCTTCGACACATTCGGACGACAGGTTGTCTAGAAATTTCAAGGGTTACTCCGGCCCCTTGAACAGAGATGGTGGCGTATGAACAGAAAGGCCAACGACAACCCTCAATACCGTAGTGGATACTGATGGCTAAGTGTCCTAGGCGTATCTTATAAATTGAAACCGGCTCTCCTGGCGGGGAGTTGTACTTTAGGTTAACTACACAATCTGGCGGTGACACGAAACTGCAAAAAGCAGACATTACTGCCATACAGGAAATACTATAGGAGGGGCAGGGCAAAAAGAGGATGAACAACTTTAACACCTACTACGGACCGTATTATAGTGAGCAGGAATAGAGAAAATTCGGATGCGGATCTGTTATAAGTGTCAGACACCGGCCAGAAGTCTTATGTTTCCAAGACATTAGCGAACGCATTGTAACAAATTCTCCAACATAAGCCTTGTATGCACTCACGCCCCCACCGGAGGAATTGCTAAGGATTGCTTCTATGAGATCCTTCAAAGAACTGATGAGCGACAACAGAAATACGATCTTAAAATCGTGCTGGGAGATTTTAACGTAAAGGTCGGAAGAAAAGACATCTTTAGCAGTATTGCCAGAAAAAAAAAGCCATCACGACAACTCTGGTAACGGACTTAGGCTATTTGAGTTCGCTACGGAACGAAGTGCCACTATAGCCAGCACACGGTTTCCTCACCTCGATATACATAAGGGGACATGGCGTTCTCCAGATCAACGAACGGTCAACCAAATTGATCACATTGCGATAGACAAGAGGCACGCATCCAGTATTTTGGATGTCCGAACATTCCGAGGAGCTAACATCGACTCGGACCACTACCTTGTTGCAGCCAAGGTAAAAATGAAACATGCCACAGCAATCCATAAATACTGTGAAAACATTTAATGTCGATATACTGCAATGCATAGAACGGCCAGGATCTTCGCGCAACGCGTATCCCTTAACCTCTCGATTAACACCATACCACCAGCATCGAATTTCGAAGAAAAATGGCGACGACGCCGAAAAGCCATTAGATCAGCCGCAGCTGATGTGCTTGGTTTCTCGTGGTCACCAGGAAGAAACCCCTGGTTTGTTGAGATGTGTCTAGTTATGGTTTGTCCGTTTGTTTAGGATGACGATAGAGACTTCTCGCTGCTCAATCAGAGTCAGAAACGACCACACCGACACTTTCGATACCAAAAAACAATTTAGTCAAGGCGATGCGTTGTCATGTGACTTCTACAATTCGATTCTTGAGAGGATTGTGCAAAACTCCCAAGACAATAAAAGAGGCACAATTTTCAAAAAAATCAGTGCAACTACTAGCATACGTCGAAGTTATTGACAACATTTGTAGGACTCAACATGATGTCGTAGCCACCTTTGCTGGTATAGACAAGGAAGCGGTAAAAATGTGTTTAGCAGTAAATGAGGGCAAGACTAAGTTTATGCAGTCACTACCAAAAGACACAGAAAATCGGCGAATTAGACAGACAGTAACCTTTGACAGATAAAACTTTGAGGTAGTACGAAACTTTGTCTATCTTGGCTCCGCCGTTAAATCTGACAACAAAATCTCGTCAGAAATTAAACGAAGAATTACTCTTGTAGTGAACTAATCGATTTGCACAGCGCAGATAAACATGCGCTAAAGGGCTTAAGACAACCCTTCTAGTGTTCGACCACAGTATGGTCATTAAGGAAATTGAAGAGAAGAAAAGGGGAGATACCGATGTGCGTTGGTTTTAAATGTCTGCAAATTGTGATGTGGCGGAAAAGCACTGTTTGGTAAACTTTTGTGTTGTACGGTTTATACATCCGAAGAACGACTTGAGAGTGCATTGGTTAGCATTCATGGCTTGGCGAGTATTACGGTTAAATGTTTGAAGGGAAGGCGGAATGCATTGCTGGCTATTTCGTTTTAGCACTTTCTGTTATAATAGCGGCAAAAAAGTGTAAGGCAGGAGATATTCCTAAAATGTTTAAGAGAGGCTAAAAGTTCGCTACGGTTGAATCTCATATCAGTATTATCGCACGCTTTTGCTGCATATCCAGTAGGTGTAATAATGTTCTTGCTGCACCTGATCAGACGTGGGGCTTACACTGAAGACTGAGGCTTATATACGCTTTTTATATATTATGGCCAGATCAGAAGTGGTGAAATATTTCTTATATTCTTTCTGAGGTAACCTACTCATTTCGCTGCGTTTTAAGCGATTTCAAATATATGGTCGTTCCAATGAAGGTCGTAACTAACACACAAATATCCCGATCATGGAAAATTTTTCGGTTTCGATGATTTAAGTGCCATGCATGTATAATAGCTTTAAATTTTTGGTTTTGCTTAGATGACAAAAGACAGCATTGCGTTTTGGAAGCATTAAATTCCACTCTATTGGACTTGCTCCATTGAATTATGCTGTCAAGGTCGGAATTTAATGAGTTCAACATATTAAGTCGTTTTTGATGGTTCGAGAATTTTTGTGGGTTCGAGAAAAAGCTGAGGGTAGTGTCATCACCAAAGGAATGGATTGTATTAGAAATTGCTGACAAAGGATCATTAATAAAAATTTTATATAAACAAAATATAACCAAGACGGTGCCCTGGGGAACACCAGCATTTATTAAATGAGTAGTTTCTAATACAGAGAAGACGAGTTTCGTCGTTTCCAAAAGCACGCATTTTTGACGAAAAGTCAAATGCCTTGGAAATATCAAGTGCAACGATCTTGTTTAGCCACCAAGGAGGGACAGATTGATTTCACTTTTCGGTGAGACTCTGGTGATTTAATGACATATACTCACCAGTGGACCTGTTGCTACGACATCCATATTATCGGCCATTGAGGAGTTTTCGTGATTCGAGATATTTTTCTAAGTGACGGCTTATCGTCGTTTCCATGACCTTAGAAAGGAGGGAGGTAAGTAAAATTGGTCAGTAGTTGGAGAGAGAAGAAGATTCGCCTTTTTAGGGACGTACTGAACAAATGCTATTTTCCATCTACTCGGGATGAGTCCTGATGAATAGGATAGATAGAAAAGCTTAGGTGAAGGAACGCCTCTTCACAATTATATGGGATATACCATCTGGAACAGAAGATTTGTGAATGTTATGATTTAGAGACGCTCTTGCTACTGTACTATTACCGAAGTGGATTGGTACCATAGAATGTTCTACATTCTCAAGTACTGCAAAATGAGCAGCGATCCGATTAGCTTTACCGAAAGAGATGATATCTGGAATTTCATTGTAAATGAACGGTGCAATGGGAGATTTCGAATTCGTAATGTTTTTTACAAACAACCAAAAGTTTTTACTATCTTTCCGACATAGTATAATTTTTTGCCTCAATTTTATGTCGCCAAGGAATTTGACACGCTTAATAGGTCTTACTCAGTAGGGTTGGTCTGGTATGACCAAAACCTAACTCTTTCACCCTAAGAGCCTCTTTAAACCTTCGGTTTAATACTCCTTACCCGGTGAGGCATAAAGAATTTCATACCCAGGAGAATGGTGTTAATTATCGCATCAGCAGCAGCAGCATCCACGTCACTATCGAGGAAGCTATGTGGTTTGAGAACGAAAAATTAGCCGATACACTGGTCTGACGTGCCTAGAGGTGATAATACATTTTTTTAATTCTAATGGGGAATTAATGAAAAAAATGTTTGAAAAACTGAACGCTGTTAATCCAATTGACACTGCAAAAGCTAAAATATTTTGTAACACCGCACAATAGAGACGTCAAAAATTACCCGGTGGATAAAATGTAAACGTAACTGACATACGGCCTGGATACAATTCTGTTGTTTCCGGTATTCCTATTTCAATCCGACGAGTTGAGTTTATAAAAAAACTTTAATACGTTTTTATAATTACTCATCGTATTACCCTTGAGACTAAGATTAGGCTAGGAAGTTGGAAGCAAGTTACCATATCACTGCGGCTACAGTTGGGCCTATTGTGATTTACTCCAATTAGAGCTCACGCATGATACCGGACTTTGTGATGGAATCCAGTAAATCTTTGAGTGGGCTATCAGATATGTCCTCTGCCTCTATGTGTTGACCTAGATAGCGTAGATCGTAATCTGATTAGGCAGTTACAGTGACACAGGATGTGTTGACTCGACAATGTCCAGAAAGGAACCTCGTGACAGTACGAAGTTGACTCCTTGTCAACAGTTGCTTCGTTCTTGTGTGGGAAGTGTTTGGCATTAGTCCAGTAATGATTTGCCTTTTTCCAGAAATGTTTAAATAGAGAATTTAGCAGTGCTGATGGGTAGTCCACAGAATGATCTTGTCATCATGAAAGTTAATGCGGATCCTTTTCTGGCTATTATATCTGCTATTTCGTTGCCTACGGGCCCACTGTGTCCTAGCACCCAGATGAGATGTACTCTGTTTGTGCTGGCTTACGATGTGAGTAGTTGCAGGCGATCCCGTTCTAGGTTTGATGTAATCTCGTAACTTTGTAACACTAGGAGTTATGCTTATCTGTCAGAGAAAATTTATATGTTCCTGTTTGTTATGGGATTGTGTAGATTTTCTCTGATTTATTTTTGTAGAGCAAATATTTCTGCTGGGGATACGGAGTTTCATTTATCCATTCTTATATAGATGAACGTTTTTGTCTTCACACCGTATGCTCCAGATCCAACTCCTTCATTTGTTTCTGATCCATATGTGTACCATACATGAGATTCGTTGGCAAATGTCGGTTTATTCTGTTCCCAATTCTGACGATTTGGGAATGTTACCTTAAAGTTTTGGCTGAAGTTGTATTTGGGTAGACAGTTACCTGTCATGGTGATTCCAAGTATTTCATCTTTGTTCACTTCCATAAAAAATTCAGGATGGATTACCTTGAAGTTATCGGCATTATCAGATATGAGCATGAAAGCATTTGTCATGGCTTCTTTCTGTATCTGAAGATTTAGAGGTGGAAGGTTTAGGATAACTTCCAGCTCAGCAGTAGGAGTTGTTCTCATTGCGCTCGTAGTGTATACACAAGCTGGTCTTTGGAGTCTGTTGAGTTGGTCTTGTGTTGACTATTGTTTCGTTTTTTGCCACAATGCAGGAGCTGCATATGTGACAATTGGTCTGGTTATGGCTATGTAGAGCGGTAGTATGATTTTGGGGTTTATACCCCAGAGTAGCTGACTACTTCTTATACCCTATCCCATAGGGGTATAGCAAGATTTTGGGGTTTATACCCCAGAGTAGCTGGCTACTTTCTTATACCCTATCCAATAGGGGTATAGTATTTATTTTTGATACCTAGTTTGTGACATAGAGAAACAAAGGCATGTCTGTCTATTCGTCCGTCCGTCCGTCCATCTGTAGGTCACCGGTTTTTAGGCTATCAATATTGAGCTAGGATTATGAAATTGGGTACATGTTATCCTTATAAAAGTTGTTTTTTTCAGAGGTATAGAACTTTGAATTGAAATAAACCACAAGAAAATAAAACACAAGAAATTTCATGCAACTCATGTTTAAATATGATTTGGGCATGTGGCCGCCCCGGCTGGTTCGAATAAAGCCAAGTCCAGACGTCCAATTTTCAACTACTTTTTCGAGCATTGTAGGTAATAACTCCACTAATGTTGGCTTCCAAGTCCCCTAACGTTTCTGGTTTGTTGGCGTTGACGAGCGACTTCACATATTCCCAAAGAAAATAATCCAATAGTGGCAAATTACACGATCTTGGTGGCCAATTGGCAAATCCATTCTGCGAAATTATGCGCTCATCAAATGTTTCCTTCAATAAATCAATTGTGACGTGCGCTATGGGGGCATGTAGCGCCGACTTGTTGGAACCATATCTCATCCACATTCATGCCATCCATTTCGGGAACAAAGCAGTCGGTTGTGATGGCTCTATACCGGTCTTCATTAACGGTAACTGGCCATCCAGCATCATTTCGGAAGAAGTATGGCCCAATGACTCCACCAGTCCATAGAGCACACCAAACAGTCAGTTTTTGCGGATGTAATGGCGTCTCGGGGGTCTCATATGGATTCTCTTCACTTCAATTGCGACAATTTTGCTTGTTAACGTAGCCGTTCAATCAAAAATGAGCCTCATCAGCATCGACATCAGTCTCATTTTTGGCCCATACACCAAAATCACGATGCATTGCATGGTCTCGCGGCTTTAATTCTTGCACAAGCTGGATCTTGTAAGGTCGAAAGCACAAAATCTTCCATAAAGTTGATGGACAAAGCTCCAGTTGCTGTGCACGGTATCGAATCGATTCGCTCAGGTCCTCTTCAACCCTTTGCTATACAGCGGCAATTCTTTCTTCGGTGCGCACTGTAAGACGTCTCTGCGGATGGGTATTATAATATTTTGTAAACGTTGCGCGAAAACGATCCATGGTTAACCGAATTAATTGCTCTGAGGTATGTTGACCATTAAATGGACGGAGCTTACAAAAAACTATGCGAACTGAACCATTTATTTCATATAACTTTGCACGAGTTACAAGCGTTGTTCATTTGTCAACCTGTTCATGATGAAATGGCAAACCAAATTCAACATAAATTAGAGTTTCCCGATTTGACCCTAAAATATCAGCTATATCTCTATTCGAAAAACCAACCTTTAAAAAAATACCCGTTACATATTTTTCTCCCATTTATGGACTGAGGTTAGTGAGGCAGGTATGGGTGAACTATTCCTGTTCCTAACTACATAAGCAAATGTCAATTCAATGCTTGAAAGATATTTCAAAGTGAAATAACATATGCCAAACTAGTATGACTACACATGGCCAAAATAACAGAAATTAAGGTCAAAGCAGGACTCCAGCTAGAGGATACAAACACCCACTTGAGTAAGCAATTTGATAAACTATGGAGAAATGATTGAAAGTTTAATGAACTCTTTTTGCTGACTGAATACAGACATTCTGAATCATACTATTGAATTATTTTAACCTTAAAGGACATGTGCTCTCATAGTGTGAAAATGACCCATTTGTTTTATTTGATATTACATATTGTATACACTCTTTAAAATCGATCCTTCATAGATATTTACCTCTCTTACACACAAAAACCTATTTATTCGATTTTCGATTTCGAAAACATATCAACTTGAGCAGGGTATGATGACACACATGTGTGTATAAAACTTTTGCAATTGTAGTTATGTCAGTGTCACCTAGTTTTTTACTAACACCTACACCATCAACCCATACACAGCCCTGACAAACATAGTATCAAAAATGTTCGTTTTCATTATGAATGTCTGTATCTGCATGTCCCTTGCAGGAGTAATGAATTCAAATTAATTTTGTGAAAATCAACTGGACCATAATATTATTGCCTTGTTGAGGTAAACATAAGCACACAATCACATTACACATGACGATATGTCCGAGGGGTATTACACATTTTAAAACATATATCATGCTAATTCTACACAACTTAAAAGACATTTGACAGCAACCTGTGTATGAGTGTATGCGTTTTCATGTAAATGAGAGATAACGATGTTAATTAAGCTTAACGGCAACCCGCAAAAATTTATCAAAATAACTGTGGCGTTGTAGAGGTTTTTCAATATCATGCTGCGATACTGACTTCTTTTTTTTATATCGAACCCCCCAAGGCTAGTTCCTATCAAAAGTTGTTCGTCCCGGCTAAAAAGTAATTTTCATCAAAAATCAAAACACAAAAAAACACACACATCCACACAAAATTAAAAATAATAAATCCAAGCTAGGGAATGGGAAATTATTTCTCTCCGGCAGATTTTGCGAATAAATGTTATGAGAATCATAATCCAAAATAAATTTAAATAAAAAAAAAAGTAATAACAATCAAGCCGCCCATTGCGGTTTCGTTTTTTTTAATTTGTTCAACAATAATTTGCCAACTTTATGCCTTTAATACTCCCGAATTTACACCATCAAAAAACCCACTAAATCACCCTAAGGGGTAGGCCACACTTTAGACTATAATTTGCCTGTTCAGCTGGCAAATGGGAACTGTAAAAAAAATGGTTTAATATTTTGTTTTTTTTTTTTTGGACACAGAATAATTAGAAACTTTGTCTTGTTGGGGACTCATCAGAGTGAAGATTTAAGGATATATATCATCGCTCATCCTCAGGCTATACGCAATTAATTTGGTGTTTCATCCAGCAACCGAACGACGCGACAGGACAAACTATCTCCAGGGAGTGTTATTACAATCGCGTGTGCGTTTTGAGAGTTTTCATGTATTTGTGCACGTGTGTTTGCTTAAATTGCGGTTTGCATGTGTTTGTTTTCTTATTCTTTAAGAGATGATAAGTCAAAATCAATTACAGGGGATTTTATATGCTCCACGAGAGCGAAACGATAAATCTCGAAGAAAGTGTCACGTGTTGTGGGTGCTCGTGTTCGTGTCAACAAGTAGGGCAGGATACAGGGGAATTGTAAGCAATTCGTTACGTTATTTGAATATTTAAATAAAAAATGTTAAAGACGTTATAAAAACGATATAAGCATATGTATATGTTTTTTATATTTGCAAATGAAAATTTCAACGATGCAAGGAATGTGAGAACATTAAACAGGAGAGGTGCAAGCGAACAACTATCGGAAGCCCTAAGCTGCTAGAAAGCAGATATTACTGCTATCCAGGAAATACGATGCGATAGGCCGACCAAAAAGAGGATAAGAAACTGACTATCGGAAGCCCTAAGCTGCTAGAAATCAGATATTACTGCCATCCAGGAAATACGATGCGATAGGCCGACCAAAAAGAGGATAAGAAACTGACTGTGACATCTAATACAGCAGGAACAGTGACTATGTGGGTTTCTATAAGTGCCAGGCCTAGGAAAGAAGTCTTATGTTTCCAAGACATTAGCGGACGCAGTGGAACGATCCGTTTTAAGGTATAATTCGCCAACATAAGCCTTACATGCGCCCAAGCCCTAAGGGAGGAAAAAGGTGATATAGCTAAGGATTGATTCCACTAGCTCTTTGACAAAACCTATGAGCGACTACCGAAGTACGATGTTAAAATCGTACTGGGAGATTTTAATGCAAAGGTAGGAAGAGAAGATATCTTTGGCAGTACTGTCGGAAAACATATCCTTTAACACGTCTGGTAACGGACTTAGGCTAATTGACTTCGCTACGGAGAGAAATGCCACTATAGCCAGCACATGGTTTCCTCACCTCGATATCCATAAGGGGACATGGCGGTCTCCAGATCAACGAACGGTCAACCAACTAGATAGTCAAAAGGCACGCATCCGGTAATTTGGATGTCCGAATATTCCGAGGAGTTAACATTGACTCGGACTATTATCTTTTTGCAGCCAAGTTAATGATGCGGATATCCACTACGCCAAAATAATCAAGAAAAACTGTGAAAGAATTTGATGTCGAAAGACTGCAATCGCAAGAGACCTCTCGATAAACACCATACAACCAGCATCGAACGTTGAAGAAAAATGGCAACGATGCCAACAAGCCTTTAGATCAGCCGCAACTGATATGCTAGGTTTCTCGCTTTCACCAGAAAGAAACCTCTGGTTTGATAATGAATACCGACAGATGCTCGCAGCCAATAACGAGCCCTACAAGGCCAAGATGCAGGTGAAGACGACTGCTGCCGTTGAGCTCTATAGGCAGAGAAGAAGGGAAGAACAACGGCTTTCCAGAAAGAAGAAAGAAGAGCATGAAAAGCGCATGATCAAGAATATAGAGAGGAACCACGCTAGGAACGGTGCTCACAAGTTTTACCAAAATGTAAGACTTCAAAGCCAATGATACAAGGCTCGAACAGAATCTTGTCGCGATGAACAAGGAAATATCTTAGTTGAGACACAGTCGATGCTGAGGATATGGAAAAACCACTTCTGCAGCCTGTTGGATGGCGATGACGACCAACATTCCGCTTTCAGGCAGAGCGAACCATTCAAAGTTGACAACAATAGCCAAAACTGTCAACCTATCTATATATCTAATCTCAAGCTTAATAAGGCTGCCGCTAAGCATTATAAAGACGGCGCAGATGACCGTGTAAGTAACATCCACAAACACATAAGCCAAATCCAGTTTAAGGAAAGTGCGCCTGAAGAAAAGAACCTTTGCATCGTTTGTTTGATCCACAAAAAGGAGACCCTCTGCCCTGCGCCAACTACAGAGGGATAAGTCTCTTCATCATAGCCTACAAGATCCTACCTGCCGTAATATGTGAACGCCTGACACCGTTTACCAACAGCCTGATCGGCCCTTATCAGTGTGGTTTTAGGCCAGGAAAGCCCACAACCGATCAAATTTTCAAACTTCGGCAGATTCTGGAAATAAATTCCTTGAAGTGCAAATCGATACCCACCACCTATTCATCGATTTCAAAGCCGCTTACGATAGCATTTATAGAGACAAACTTCACAGAGCCATGTAAAGTTTTGGTATACCGCCCAAAATCGTCCGTTTGTGTAGAATGACGATGGAGAATTCTCGCTGCTCCATCAGGATAGGAAACGATCTCACCGACACATTTGATAACAAAAATGGATTAAGGCAAGGCGATGCGTTGTCGTGTGACTTTTTAAATTTGATTCATGAGAGGATTTTGCAAAATTCACGAGCCAACACCAGAGGCACAATTTTCCAAAAATCGGTGCACTACTAGCATACGCCGACGATATTAAAATCATTGGTAGGAATCAACGTGATGTCATAGCCACGTTTGCTAGTAAAGAGAAGGAAGCGGCAAAAATGGTAAAAATAGTAAAGCCCTCACTCAAACTAATAAGGATATCACTTATAATACCCTGATTATTCCAATCCTGCTCTACGGCGCTGAAGCATGGACCGTCTCAAAAGCGGATGAAGAAATCCTTCGTCGATTCGAGAAGAAAGTTCTTCGAAAAACCTTCGGTCCAGTATGCGTTGACGGGCTAATAAGACGAGGATTCAACCAAGAACTGTACGAGCTGTACAGCGACAAGCCCCTGGTCAAAAAAAACTCCCCATTGGACGTTTATGATGGCTAGGGCATGTAGAACAAATGGACACCAATACTCCAGCTTGCAGAGTCTTCGATTCCCACCCAAACGTCGGACACAGTAGAGGAAGACCTCGCCTTAAGTGGCGCGCACAAGTAGAAACCGACCCCAGCCAACTTGGTTGAGCGCAGGTTCATTCCGGCATAAAGCGTTACTTAATCGTCAATCAACCACAGGTATGGATTGATAACGACGATTCATTTTTCTTAAAATTGAATTACGTTTCCTTACACTTTTCCCAAAACTCCCTTAAAATTTCATCAAGTCTTCGCCTGGCTCCTGATGTTGTTATAATGGCAACCGATTAACGTCACTTTACTGCTTAAGCATTAAAATGTAATGCGATGTGATCACTTAAGACGTACAACTGATGAGCACGTCAAAACAACGGATCTCAGTCTACATCAGTTCCCATTAAATGAATTAAATGTCTTCCGTCCGACAGACATCGTTCCTCCTGCTAGACGGATGTGTACATTTTTATTTTGAGCAACTCCAAAGTTTCCAAAAAAAAACTTTTTTTTCGAAAAAAAATCACACGACAAAAAACAAGGAATAATTTGTCAAAATGTGACATCGTCGGTGTGTGTCTTTCATAATTAAATTATCCTCATACCGGTTCTGTTCTTCTAATATTTCAAACCTCTCAAGAAACCATGCATTATTCCCTCGCAATAATTATCTTCCTGACACTCATTCCAAATAATAATTTCCACACATAACACACACTCAGTAGCAAAAAAGTGTCCTTTTCACAAAGCAAGCTTATAACCAAACACAAGAAAAAAATTAAATAAATAAACTCAGAAGAAAATCTTTTCCAAAGTATCATATGGCTTTTCTTTGGAACATCCTTTTGTGGATGTATGTGGCTTTGGAACACATCCTATCACGCTCACAAGGGACACAACCGCTCATCATCACCGTGAGTTCTCATTCGTAATTAAATTTTCACGAATATTTCACAATGGGGGATTAATGCTGGAAACATGTTTTTCAAGGGTTATTACACCACACCCCCCCCCCCCAAAAAAAACGACGTAATTTCCATTTTATTATATAAGGACGCGACAAAACTGGGTAAGACACGATGCACGCATGAGAAGGGTGTTTGCAATTTTGCCGCGATTTCCTGCGCTGTTAAGTAATTTAACGAAATCTTTTTCGTCTACAGCATTTGGCCAGAATAATCATCATAATCATAATTTTTTGTTATCTTCTCCACTCAAGGACGAAGAAATCCAACAAGGATTAAACAATAGCAGAGTGCAAAAGGAACTAATCATATTTTCATATTATTTCTAGGAGTAGATGCATAAAAAAAAGTGAGATCTCACTGAAAAAAAAAATGAATAGTGGAAAACTGCTGTTTGGATACCAACCCATGCCATTTAAAAGGACATCCTAGATACCCCAAACGAGTGCAATCCCTGCGGATGAACTCAACTGGGATATGCTTCTGTCGTACCTTTGATATGTGCGCACACACAATGCACATCCCTTCAGTGCATTCAAAAGGACGACTTAGTAAGTGAATTATTTCTAAAACCTCGTAATTACCAACGGTGAATGAATGAAATGGAATTCCTTTACCAAGCGAACTGCACATCAAATCCGAATGCAGGCTATCTAAAAAAAAAATATTTCTTTAAGAAAAAAAAAATAGTGGTATACGGATGCGTGACAAGGACATGGATGATATGTGATATGCAAAATAAAGAACGATGACTGACAATGGGAAAATATTTTTGTGTTTGCATTTTGATTTGTCTGCAAGACTTTCCTCATGATTATTATTGTCACGCGTATTGTCCTCGAAAAAGGATCGCAGGTATACTATGGCCTGCTTTAATTGGATGCACAAGTTATTGTTGAGCAAATAACAAACACACGACGCAGGATGTGTGTGTTTATTTTGATTTCTTAGCAGGGACATCATCATCATCGTCGTCATCATCTTAATATGAATCTTTCGTCGAATGCTGAAACTCAAGGAACGACGAGAACTAAGTCGGAAGCAAAGAATGGGGAGAGGATGGCTTGTATTTTTTTTTTGTTGAGAAAAAGAAAGAAACTGACAAGCGAAGATCCTTAGAAGAGACTACCTTTTGTGTGAGTGGTGTGTGTGTGTGAGAGTGTGTGCGCCCCTTGTATTTACATTTAATTATAATATTCAAATAACTGGAGGTTCTCCCTTCGGATTCGCCCTATTTCTCTGCACCTCTAACGATACGACCATATATAGTCACTCGAATTCGCAATACCCCACTTCTGGTGATTTTTTTTCACAGTATCGGGATTAAAATATCCCCCACCGTTGCAACTCGAAGGCTACGGATGTTCTGCGAAAGTATTGCCGCAACCTTCAACTCTTCGGTGTATAGTTCTTGAAAAGTTTCCTTTACACAGACAATACACATGTTTTTCTGTTCCGTTGGTAAATACTAATCCCCGGGAAGGGGTGTTTTCATTCGCTCACTTTCCCCCAAAAGATTCCTGACGATGATGTTTCCCGGAGTCGGATGATGTATTAAAAGTTACACCAACGGGTTGAGATGCCACAATAAACCAAAAACAAAAAAATTACCGAAATTTCAGCCTGAGAAGTAAATTCTGTTGATGAGTTTTCGAGATTTGAAAGTGGAGGCAGATTTGCATTGCGATCTATTTATCTCTGACGTTTGCCATGTCATCAGCTTACATCACACATCTTCTGGTTATGATTAGCAGTGAGCAAGCTGTTGTTTTTGTATCTTAAGCTGCATTATAATAGACTCGCCGAGCCATGTAAATGTAATGTGAGTGTGTTTGAGCTGGGAAGGAGCACAAGTGGGAAAAGTTTTAATGGTGCGCCACAGGGATGCATGGTGTGTATTATGTTGATGAAGTTATTAGAATTGTGAATTTCACATCGATATAGGGGACGTCTTTGCTGTCAGAACTTTAGCTGTCACAAGCAATGATTATTTGACTTGTAAAAAGCGAGCTTTTTTTTTCAATTTGCTGTATGTTTGTGTGGAACGTAGACTGCGATTGCAGGACGACTTAAGTGATATGGTATCCGCTGGTAATTCATAAGCTGAAATCTTTTCAAAGAACATACTCGAGGCTATCAAAGAACAAATATTAATAATGGGATCTTTGCGAGATTTTGTACATACAAAGAAACGTTATTAAGCAAGCTGTATACTAGAACAAAGACCTCCTCAATGTGTATGTTATGAACGCAGTCAAGCATTAAAAGAAAATTTTGTTTCACAGAAGTTTCTCTGAGAGAACCAACTTAGTTACTAAATTTAGTGTCTTGCGTTATTCTTTATTAAGCCCGGATTACTGTCAATCTATGTATACTCCAAGTTGGTTAAGAGAGTTTTTATTTGTGTGCTTTCCTTTTTAAGCCCTGTCCGATAAGGTCTTATTAATTCTGACTCAAAGGTTGTTACATTGGGAAATCTGAAAGATTGAAAGAAAGATTGAAAGATTGAGGTCTCCATAAGTCGAACACGATTCCTAACTTAACAATGCATAGGTATTCAGCAATATTTTGGGAATAATTTCTTTGGATTTTTTCTCCTCACCCATTCTGCTAAGGTATGGCTGGTTATTTTGTCTATAAAAAATGAAATATCTGTCATTTACGGACCATTACTTACCTACTTACGTACTCAAGTGGCGCTACAGTCCGGATTGAACCTAGGCCTCAACCAACATGATTCTCCAATTAGCCCGGTGCTTAGCTAACTGCTTCCAGTTGGTTGAGGTCGGTTTCTACTTGTGAGCGCCACTTATGACGATGTCTTCCTCTACTGCGTCCAAAGTCTGGCTGGGAATCGAAGACTCTGCGAGCCGCAGTATTGGTGTCCATTTGTTCTACATGCCCTAGCCATCTTAATCGTCCAATGTGGATTTTTTTTTGGGGTATGAGGCTATACAGCTCGTATAGTTTTTGGTTGAATCTTCATCTCCATAGATTGTCAACGCAAACGGGACCAACGATTTTTGAAGAATCCGTTTTTGAGACGCCATGCTTCAGCGCCGTAGACTAGGACTGGGTCCTATATAGGATCTCCTTAGTAGTTCGAGTGAGGGCTTTACTGCTGAATTGCCTTCTTAGCCCGAAGAAACAGCGTTTGTCAAGTATAATTTTTTGTTTAATTTCTGACCACATGTTGTTGTCAGAGTTGATAGCGGAGTCGAGATAGACAAAGTCCCGTACTACAGCAAAGTTAAGTCTGTCAATGGTGACGTTCTGTCCAATTCTTCGATATTAGATGTCCTCATTTGCTGCTAAACCGATTTTTGCGGCTTACGTCTCTATACTAGCAAACGTGACTATGACATCACGTTGAATCCTACCAATGATGTCAATATCGTCGGGGTATGATAGTAGTTGCATCGATTTTTGGAAAATTGTGCCTCTGGTGTTGGCTAATGAGTTTTGCACAATCCTCGCAAAAGTCAAATTGAATAAGTCACATGACAACGCATCGCCTTGCCTAGATTTTTATTGTCGAATGTCTCGGTGAGGTCGTTTCCGACCCTGATGGAGCATCAAGAATTCTCCATCGTCATCCCACACAAACGGAAGAGTTTGGGTGGTATACCAAAACTGGATGCGTCTCTATAAATACGGTCGTATGCGGCTATGAAATCGATGAATAGGTGGTGGGTATCGATTTGGACTACTTGGGGTTTTTTCCAGGATCTGCCGGAGTGGAAAATTAGATCGGTTGTGGACATTCCTGGCCTAAGACCAAACTGATAAGTGCCGATCAAGTTGTTGGTAAACGGGATCAAAAATTCACATTTTACGGCAGATAGGATCTTGTAGGCGATGTTGAGAAGACTTATGCCTCTGTAGTTGGCTCAGTATAGATGGTCTCCATTTTATTCATACATTCTCCGACCAGATTTGGCTTATGAGTTGGTGGATGTTATTTACCAAGTCATCTCCGCCGGCGGCTCAGTGAGCATTGTATTCTTGGCTTTGACGTTAAACACTCCGGTAAAACTTGCGAACATTGTTCCTGGAGTGGCACCTCCCTGTATCATCGATCACGCGCATTTCTTGCTTTTTTTTTTCTGAAAAGGCGGTGTTCTTCAGTTCTTCTCTGCCTATAGAGTTCAATGGCAGCTCTCGTCAACACCTGCAGCTTAGCCTTGTAGGCCTCGTTCTTGGCTGCGAGCATATGTCGGCATTCCTTATCGAATCAAGGTTTTCTTATTGGTGGGCATGAGAAACATAGTACAAGAAACCTAGTTGCAATCGCAATGTGATCAATCTGGTTGACCGTTTGCTAATCTGGATATCGAGGTGAGGAAACCGTGTGCTGGCTATAGTGTCATTTCGTTCCGTAGCAAAGTCAATTAGTCTAAGTTCGTTAACTACCAGAAGTGTTTTCGTGTAGGTTAAGTTTTCCGACAATACTGCTAAAGATGTGTTCTCTTCCTACCTTTGCGTTGAAATCACCCAGCACGATTTTAACATCGTACTTCTGTATTCGCACATAGGTTTTGTCAAGGATCTCTTTCCTTCGTTTAGGCTTGAGCGCATATAAGGCTTATGTTGGCGAATTTGGCGCTGATGCAAATTGTTACAATGCGTTCGCTACTGTCTTGGAAACATAAAACTTCTTACCTAAGTCTGGCACTTAAAACAAATCCGCATCAGAATAGTCGCTGTTTCTGCTCACGATAATACGGTCCGTAGTAGATGTCACAGTTTTTCATATTCTTTTTTCCCGTCCCATCCCATCGTATTTCCTGGATAACAGTAATATCTGCTTTTTAGCAGTTTAGGGCTTCCGCTAGCTGTTCGCTTGCACATCTCCTGTTTAATGTTCTCAAATTCCAGGTGCAGATACGAACGTCGTTGTACTCATTTCGTTTAGCAGGGTCGTCAACAATAAAATCAGTCCTTTCCGAGGCTATTGGTTGATTCGTAACAAATACTTTTTTTCATGGTTAGGTAGTTAACCCAAAGCAAAACTCCCAACCTGGATGGTCTGTTCCAATTTATTAGATACCCTTATGACACGGGGCCATCAGTATTCACTACGGGATTGAGCGCTGCCGTTGGCCTTTCGGTCCATTCGCCACCATTTCTATTCAAGGTGCATGAGTCATGACTAACCCTTGAAATTCTAAGACAACCTGTTGTCCGAATATGTCGAAGCAGCTTATCTAGGTTCGCCTGAAACAGAAGGCTGGGTATTCATTCCGTGTCATTCTGACCTGGTTTTTTATAAAGTTGCTGTTTTTCGTCGTGTTATCAACACTCGCGCTTATCGTTTAGCAAGTCAAATCCGGTTGGATTAGACCAGTTACCACTTGGTGGCTAAAAATAAGCACTTGATGAGTAGTCAGAGTTCCAACCACTTTGCACTGCCAAGTTAAGGCCAATCTGAGTCTACCCTCTTTCGACAACACCCAGCCATCCATTTACGGCCCATACAGTACCTCAAACTTAGCTCCAGAATGCAAATTTAAAAAGGTTCTCATGAGAGTGCTACGTTTGGATGTTTGTCATACTTTCGCAAGAGATAGAGCTGTGAAAAAACTTAGGTGTTGTCATTTTCCAAGTTTGAAGCAGGGACCTCGCGCTTAATGGTCCACCGCTCTTACCACTAGGCCACTGAACCCACTTATTGCGGATTTACCATGTATACATTTCATCATTATTGTAAGCTGCAATGTAAGGAAATCAATTTTTAGCATACAAAATCATCGCCTCTACTCATAATATTGTTCCACTAAATAAAAAATCTCAGCTGAGGCAGAGCAACCACCACTCGTTATATAACGGGTGATCCAAAAAGAGATACTTTTTTCAATAGCCTTTTTTGACAGATCACGTGTGAGTCGTGTCATGCTGTCATGTTATTTTTGTTTAGTATTGTTTGGCATTTCATAATGGAAAGACTTACGCGTGAACAACGTTTACAAATTGTTCAACTTTATTATGAAAATTCACGTTCTGTGAGGAATGTGTTTAGTGCACTTCGCTCAACTTATGGTCAACATAGTCGGCCTACTGAGCGTACTATTCACAACACCATCACCCATTTTGAGACCCAGCATTCATTACTGCGTCCAGCACGCTGTGAAGAAAATATAGCGGCCGTAGCTGAGAGTGTACACGAAGACCGTAGAGAGTCGATTCGGCGCCGTTCGCAGCAACTCGGACTGACGTATGGAACGACTTGGCGCATTTTACGTCAAGATCTTAAATTGAAAGCGTACAAAATACAGCTTGTGCAACAACTGAAGCCGCTCGACCTTCCCAAGCGACATCGCTTCGCTCCATGGGCTCTTGAAAAGTTCCAAGAAGATCCGACGTTTTCGAGGCAAATTTTGTTTAGCGATGAGGCCCATTTCTGGCTCAATGGGTATGTAAACAAACAAAATTGCCGCATTTGGGACGAAGAGCAACCTGAAGAGATTGAAGAACTGCCACTTCATCCAGAAAAAACAACGCTTTGGTGTGGTTTGTGGGCCGGTGGAATCATCGGTCCATATTTCTTTAAAAATTATGCCGGTGCGAACGTAACCGTCAATGGCGACCGTTATCGTGCCATGATAACCGACTATTTGATGCCTGAAATTGAAGCTCGTGATCTCGGCGACATTTGGTTTCAGCAAGACGGCACCACTTCCAACACATCGCATCAATCAATGGACTTATTGAGAGAACATTTCGGTGAGCACATAATTTCACGTTTTGGGCCGGTCGATTGGCCACCAAGATCGTGTGATATCACACCGTTAGACTTTTTCCTGTCGGGATATGTAAAGTCAAAAGCTTATGCCGACAAACCCGCTTCGATTCAGGCCTTGGAGGATAACATCACGTGTGTCATTCGCCAGTTATCAGTCGAAATGCTCGAACGAGTGATCGAAAATTGGACTCGGCGGATGGACCATTTGCGACGTAGCAACGGCCAACATTTGATAAACATAATCTTCAAAACATAAATGCCAAAGAATGTTCTTTCAAATGATAATAAACATTCTCCATTAAATTTGAATTTTATGTGTTTTTCTCTTTAAAAAAGTAGGGAACCTCGAAATGGATCACCCTTTACTATCCCAGAGAGGTATATTAGTTATGGTTTGAAATATAGAGATATAATTAAGTTAGGTGTACCTTAAATTATATGGATGTACTCAGAATCGCTAGCTGAGTCGATTAAGCCATGTCACCGATTTTTAGGCCTTATATTTTGAGATAAGATAATGAAATTTGGTATTGCGATCATTGTCCGTGCTGTTCGCAAAAGAGTAAAATATTTAGCGTACACTTTTTAGAAAAAAGTTTTTTTTTTTATCAAACTGCAAGAGATTTTGAAAAAGGTCTGCACAAGATATTTTGAAAATGTAATATCTATATTTGGCCCATATAACGTTTTTTTGCCATGCCCTCTTTTTGGGCGTTTTCCAAAAAAAATATTATATTCGGTGGAATTTAAAAAAAAATTAAAAAAATGTTCATAAAAATATTTCGAGAATAATACCACGAACATTTCATCTACCGGGTGTATTTTTAGAGGTTGGTTTTTCGAATGGAGATAAAACTGATATTTTGTGGTAAAATCCGGAAACCGTACAAGATCCAGCTTGTGCAAGAATTAAAGACGCGAGACCATGCAATGCGTCGTGATTTTGGTGTATGGGCCGAAAATGAGATTGATGTCGATGCTGATTTTCATCGCAAAATTTTGTTCAGTGATGAGGCTCATGTTTTGTTGAATTTCTACGTCAACAAGCAAAATTGCCGCATTTGGAGTGAAGAGAATCCATATGAGACCCCTGAGACGCCATTACATCCACAAAAACTGACTGTTTGGTGTGCTCTATGGGCTGGTGGAGTCATTGGGCCATACTTCTTCCGAAATGATGCTGGATGGTCAGTTACCGTTAATGTAGACCGGTATAGAGCCATCATAACCGACTTTTTTGTTCCCGAAATGGATGGCATGAATGTGGATGAGATATGGTTCCAACAAGACGGCGCTACATGCCCCAAAGCGCACGTCACAATTGATTTATTGAAGGAAACATTCGATGAGCGCATAATTTCGCAAATTACCAAGATCGTGTAATTTGCCACTATTGGATTATTTTCTTTGGGGAAATGGGAAGTCGCTCGTCAATGCCAACAAACCAGAAACGTTAGGGGACTTGGAAGCCAACATTAGTGGAGTTATTGCCTTCATACGCCCCCAAATGCTCGAAAAAGTAGTTGAAAATTGGACGCCTAGACTTGGCTCTATTCGAACCAGCCGCGGCGGCTACATGCCCGAAATCGTATTTAAACAATAATGGCATCAAATTGTCTTTTCAATAAAGCCAAATTGATGGACATTAAAACGATTTTTTTATGTTTTATTTCATTTCGAAGTTCTGCATTTCTAAATCAAAACTCAAATATTTCGATCGGATAGGGAATAACTAAGGAGTGGATATGAATGTAAGAAACCGTATTACTGAAGACTAAAGTGTAAGTTAATATAAAAAAAAAACATAAAAAGGTATTTCTGTCACTCTAAAACCACACTTTTGTATCATTTTTCAAAATAAATCTTAGAGTTAAAATGTAATCACAACAGCTGAAAGTTATCAAGTCAAAACATTCAATAAAATATAAAAAAAATATGATACGCCTTAATCGACCATAAAAATACATTTTTAATAATTTTTTGGAAACACTGTCCGGAATTGACATAGTGAACACAATTGGGTCTAAATGATAACACCTCAATAAATTCCATCCACAATATCCATTCAACGTCACTAAAGAAATCCAAAAAAAAAATGTACGTGCATATTTGCTTGTCATACCCATACGTAGAAATATACATTTATGTGATAAAAAAAAGTGAATAAAACCGGCGAATCAATTAAATATCATGACATGGCATATGGTGTTTACGCAAGCATCATTTATTATATCGTTTTTGCGACTCCATTGACTGCGTCGCCACAATGGGAAATGGGTTTGTGTTCCACTACTGGGAATTATGAGGACTAAGCATTTTTCGGGAAATATGGATATTATAATCATCATTAGAGTGCCATGTGTGGACGAACTTTTAGATAAAATATCAATCAATTTCGTATCAATGACCTTTCGATCATTAGGCCCAGAAGCAATAGCTGTCTGGGAAAGAGATACAGATTGTTGTAAATGAACGTCTGAACGTTCTTAGTTGGCAGGAGCTAAACCATGGACATCCGATGCAACAATTTTATGGGAAAGTCGATGGTGTATGAGCGGCAATTAGGTGCTAAATTTTGTCAGTAGAAATATAGAGAAGATGAAAAAAAAAAAATCAGTAAAAGTTTTGTCCGCTGGTTGGACATGGGAAAGGATGTGTCAGAGCAAAATAGCTGTCAACCTTTTTATACCCTATCCCTATTCAGAACCTCCACATGGTAAAGTGTGTGGAACGATGAATCGGAAACTGCATCGATTGTATTTCTGTCAGCCCGTCTGGGTCTTAACGATTTTTCGACTTTATGTTTTGAGCTGTGATAATTAAATTTGGTATACGAATACCTCTGTTTAGTGAAATATGGAAAACTCGGACAACTGTCAACCCAACTCTGTGACACAACTATCAAGATCAAGATTTATTTTTTTGTTTGTCATCTGTCAAAAAATTCGTTCCAATGATGTGTGCTCACTTCTTCGTCCCTAACATCGAGGATGGTTGTCTCCTCATAATTTTTATTTTAACTATTTTCTAACGATGTTATTTTATAGTGGATAGTGCACGAGTAGACTATGATTGTCGTTTACCAGTGGTTGTAACTCTGACTACATCGGATACTGGTACCATCCAACCGCAAATGTGACTTGCAAAATGATAAAAGCAGGTATTGACAACAAGACGCAAAACAGCAACCCTATAAGCATACCCTGATCAGACTAGCAAGAAATACCCGGCCTGCTATCCTTGGCGAACTTGGATGAGCTCTGATTCGATATATTCAGACGAAAGGTCATCTAGGTCAGAGATAGTGGCGGATGAACCGAAAGGCCAACGCACGGCCTTTCGTATTGGATGGCTTCGTGTCCTAGGGGTATTTAATAAACTGGAACTGGCCCTATAGGTTGGAGGTTGTGCCATGGAAAAAACTGTATGTTACGAAGCAACCAATAGTCTCGGAAAGGACTGAATTTGCTGTCGACAACCCAGCTACACGAATAGGGGACAACGACGTTCGCATCTGCACCTGGAATATGAAAACATTAAACAAAAGGGCTGCAGTCAAAAAAACTAGCGGAAGCTCTAAAAAATTACTGCCATCCAGGAAATATGATGGAATGGGCCGTGCAAAAAGAGGATGAAAAACTGTGACATCTACTACCGAAAGTGGTTTAGTGAGCAGACATAGCGACTATTCGGATGCTGATTCGTTATAACTGCCAGATTTGGTCAAGAATTCTGTTGAATTCTTAGACATAAGCGAACTTATTATAACAATTCGCATCAATGCCAAATTCGCTAACATATACCCTATATGCACTCACGCATCGAAGGAGAAAACTGAAGATTGCTTCTACGAATTCCTTGACAAAACCTTTGAGCGACTACCGAAGTACTAGACATCTTTAGCAGTATTGTCGGAAAACATAGCCTACACCACAATACGGCTGATAACGGGCATAGGCTAATTGACTTCGCTACGGAACGAAATGCCACTATAGCCAGCACACGGTTTGCTCACTTCGATATCCATAAGGGGACATGACGGTATCCAGATCAACGAACGATTGCGATAGACAAGAGGCGCGCATGCAGTATTTTGGATGTCCGAACATTCCAAAGAGCTAACATCGATTTGGACCACTAACTAGTTGCAGCCAAGGTAAGAATGCGGACAGCCGCCACGCCACAACAATCCAGAAATTCTGTGAATCTGCAATCCTAAGAGACGAAGAACAATGGCAGCAGTGCCAACAAAGATCGGCCGCAACTGATGTGGATTCTCGCAAGAAACCCCTGGTTGATGAGGAATGAAAACATATGCACGCAGCCAAGAACGAGGCCTACAAGGTTAAGCTGCAAGTGAAGACGAGAGCTGCCATTGAGCTATATAGGCAGAGAAGAAGGGAAGAACACAAGCTTTTCAGAAAGAAGCAAAAAAGAGAAAAAGCGCGCGATCGAGGATATAGAGAGATGCCACCCCACGAATGATGTTCGCAATTGTTACCAAAGTGTTAGCCGTCATAGTCAAAGCTGTGAGTAGGAAGAACCACTTCTGCAGACTGTTTAACGGCGATGACGAACAACATTCCGCTGTCAGGCAGAACGCGTCATTCAATATTGGCCACGACAGCGAAAACTACCAACCACCCGACCAAGGTGAAGTAGGACAGCTGTATCTAAACTAAAGCTTCATGATATTGCTGGAAACTAAGCCCAACTTCATACAAAAAGTAAAAATTTTTGGCGCAACAGGCTTATTCTTTCTCACAACCATTCATTTGTGCGTGTGCACATTTAGCACGATTGCGGGACCTCCTGTTTTATGCAGACTCCGAACAGCGAATTTGGGAAAAACTTTTCTTGGCAATTGATACTACTCGGATGATTTGTCAGATCACCACGAGTAGTGGGCCAGTGAAAAATCATTTAGGTGTTGCTGCGGCTTAGAATCGAACCCATACCTTCTGCGCGGCAGTTCATCGCATGAACCATCGCGCGACTGAGCCCAGCTTTATAAATCGGCGAAAATAACTCGGTAAGTAACATCCACTAACTCATCAAACAAATCTGGTAGGATGAAAGTATGCCTGAAGAATGGAACCTCAGTATCGTTTCCCAATCCGCAAAAATAAGAGATCTGAACTGTGCCAACTACAGAGGTATAAGTCTCCTCAACATGGCATACAAGATCCTATTTGCCTTAATATGTGAACGCCTAAGACCGTTCATCAACAACCTGATTAGCCCTTAAGAAAATTTTGGGCCGTAAGGAAGTAATAAAAATGCTAGAGGAAGGCTTAGATTGTCCGCTATAGGGTAGTGAGTCAGATTAAGCAAACCTTTAAATGCAAAGCAGTATAAAGTTAATATTAAGAAAAAATAAAAATGAATTTAAAATTCGCCGGTTGCCGACCTATGTGACAAAATTCCAGATTACCATTCATGTGGCCCCAAAACCATTTGCTTACCAGGAGGAAATATACCAATCAAATTCTAACCGAACAATTTGTCATTTCCGTCTCATAACATGGAACAAGATCCTGACCATCTAATCCGTTTGCGACAACAAAATGTCATTGCCTGCTCCAATCTCTCTCCAATGAATATTTATGAATCATAAAAATGTTTTTCATTCGAATATATTCATTCTCAAAGCCTCCAGAATCTATGTTACCTAATAAATAAAACAAAAATCATAAATATTCACAGAAGTCAATTTCCTGTTCCGTTTCTCTTTCTCATTTTGTTTCCCCTTGTCCATAAGGCCAAGAAATACAATTCACAGAGAAATTCAAATTGACTTGCCCCCTCGAGTCTGTAGTATATAAAAACCCATAGCTTATGTAGGTCATATTTATCCTTTCGTCGTGTAATGTCAATGACCTTTATGATTTGTGTTGAAACCGCTCTTACCATTTCACCCTCCAATGGCCGTCAAAGAACATAAATCTTGTCAAAAAGTGGCATTATATCCAACCCAACTTTTAAGTTATTTATGTGAAATATTTAAAACAAAAAAAAACAACGTTTGGTCAGTTTAAGTATAATCAGTATCATTGTAGGCACTTCTATAAAGGATAAAAAAAAGAATTACCTGCCAAATATTTGAGGGCATTATTTTCATCAAAAACATGCTCTCTTCACATATCCAAGGGGGGCCCTCGAAGGCCAACTTAAATTTATTCATAAACGCGCCATGACCCTTGTCCAACCATACCCACACCCCACCGCTTTAGCGAACATTGCGAACATATAAATGACATATTTATGAATAACCCCCAGGCATCTTGGAAAGCATACACAAACTCAGAGTTAGTCTTCGTGACTCTATAAAAGCAGGACAAAAAAAAAAGCAACCAAAAGGATTCACATTATTTATAGTCCAACCCTTTTTTGCTGTTTCTGAAAATTGCAATAAATTATAGGTCTAGAATTGGGCTATGAAATTTTCCTGCTGCTCATTAGACAAACATCAACAAAGTGCTCTCCAAAACGGTCCGGGATGACCCGACCTGACCACCCCAACAATCCCTGTTTGGTCTGGCTGGACTTTTTTTTTGTAATTTAAATGAAAGTACCTACGAATAATTGAAATTTACGGACCGACCCGTCATCAGTTAGAAATAATTACCTTAAACCATTATGCATTATCTTTGAAATTTCTGCTGTCTTCCAAACAGTTAGATTCGTCCTTTTGTGTGCATTAAATGGTGCCAAAGGGCGAAGTGAGAACATGTATTAATTTAAATTGTAAATAGCGTTGGGTCTAATTATTTTTTTTTTACAAAAAAAAAAAACATTTATATGCAAACGCCTCATAAAATCCGTTTTCAACGGCATCAATCACTTGGCAGATTGAGTTCCGTATGGGGCTGGAACTACCTTCAAAGAAATTTATTTCAACGGTAACAAATTGACGTAAGGCAATCATCTCAACTTATTTCCCAGTCGACTAATTTCTGTCGACTAGACCTAGGATGTGGCAGACAATCTCACGGCTTAATCAACAGCAAAGAAAAAAAAAAGTACGACAGATTTTGCCTGTATACATTATTCATTTTTAAATTCGTCACATGTCAAAAACAAGTGAAGTGTATTGCGGGGGGCTTACATTTTAAAAGGATTGGAGCAAAAAAAAAACAATTTTTTATTTAATAAATCCACAGAGATAAACTTTGTGATGATGTCTTAGATGAAAGATGGAAGAGAGAGAGTTGACTTTGATAGAAAGTACCTAGGCCTTAAGGGGCCTTTCATTAAGCGCTTCCTATCTTTAAATTTAAATAAAACGAAATGTATCTGTGTTATATAATCCAAACTGTGTATTCGGTTTAAAGCCCTTTGGATGATATTGCGTATCGAATATAAAATGGCTTCTCTGGTTGGGGCGCATTCGAAATGTCAAATTTTTCATGACACTGGCACATAACTCTGGCTGAATTTGACCGATGACATGAGTTATGTTGGGTTGGAAAGCCACTGTTGTTTGTAGCTTATTTGAATAGACATGCGACTTCATCGAACCCCATAAGAAACATATTAAGTTATTAGGATTGACTTCATATTATGTTGTTCAGCCACTTTTTCTAAAAACGGGTTGCGTTTTGCCAAAAATAACGTTTTTCTAAAAAGTGGGCGTGGCAGTGGGCGGATTTTCAAAATGTTTACACTTTTTTGAACAGCATGTACAAGGATCACATGTACCAAATTTCATTATCCTAGCTCAAAATTTAAGGCCCAAAAACCGGTGACCTACAATATGGCGGACGGATGGACAGACAGACATGGCTTAATCGACTCAGCTAACGATTCTTAGTCGATCACTATACTTTGAGGTATATCTACCTTAATTATTTCTCTATGTTACAAACTACGCATCAAAACTAATACACCCCTATGGGATAGGGTATACAAATTATCACAAATCGCACGAGCTCAAAATTTTTAAAATCTGACAAACTTTGACGATAAATTAAAGCCTTTCTGAGAAAACTTGATGAAAAATGCATATTTTTCGTGACCATAGGGTTGTGTAAAACACCATAAGAAAAAGGATCAAATCGAAAGATCTCGCTGACTAATTCATACTCGTAACCATAGAGTCGTGAAATATTTTTAAAATTCAGAAAAAAATTGATGATATTGGAAATTTTTCGTGACCCTGAAAATCTGAAAAAATTTTAGTAAAAAATGAAATTTTTCCTGAAAAATGAATATTTTTTGTGAACATAGGTTCATGCAAAAATGTAAATTTCTCATGACCATAGGGTGAAAAATTTTCAAAATCTGTAAAAAATTTTAACGAAAATGATATTTTTTCGTGAGCATGAAAAATTTGGATGAAAAATGGAAAATTTTCGTGACCCTAGGGTGGTGTAAAAATTTTGATAAAAATGAAAGCTTTTCTGAAAAAAATGTGTGAAAAATGTAAGTTTTTCGTGACCCCAAAGTCGTGTAAAAATTTCAAAATCTGAAAATTTTTTGTAAAAATATCAAAGCTTTTCTGAAAAATTTTGATGAAAAATGGATACTTTTCTTGACACTAGGGTTGTGTAAAAATTATTAAATCTGAAAAAATTTGACGAAAAATGCAAGTTTTCGTAACCCTATGGTCGTGTAAAAATGTTGATAGAAATGAAAGCTTTTCTGAAAAATTTGGTGAAAAATGAAAATTATTCGTGACCATAAATCGTGTAAGATTTGTAAAAACTGTCAAATTTTGATATCCATGCCCTCGGGGAACATAGCACCCCATCCTGTTGAAACCACATGTCGTTTGTATCCAGTTCATCCAAAACAAGCCAAAAGAAGTTTGGTAGTGACCTATAGCGCTCGGATTGACGGTAATGGACTGACCCAAGTAGTTCTCAAAGAAATTTGGACCGTTTATGCCGCCAGTGGATGCATTGGACGCTCTTAGATCTCATGTGGTTTGGTATTGTTAATCTTAAAATTTTGTTTTATTCACCCAGAAATAGGCCTCATTTCTTAAGATGTAAATTAGTGAATGCATGTCGATAAATTTGGTTGTGAGTCAGTTGAATTAAGTTTGGGGGTAGACTCAAGTCCACAAAAAAGGAGACCCTCTGTACTGCGACAATTACAGAGGCATAAGTCTCCTCAACATCACCTACAAGATCCTATGTGCCGTAATATGTGAATGAAACCGTTTACCAACAACCTGATCGGATCTTATCAGTGTGGTTTTAGGCCACAAAAATCCACAACCGATCAAATTTTCACACCTCGGCAGATTCTGGAAAAACCCAAGAAGTCCAAATCGATACCCGAAATCTATTCATCGATTTCAAAGCCACATACGACAGCATTTATAGAGACAAACTATACAGAGCCATGTCTAGTTTTGGTGTACTGCCCAAACTCCGTTTGTCCGTTTGTGTAGCATGACGATGGAGAATGCTCGCTGCTCCGTCAAGGTCGGAAACGTCCTCACCGACACATTCGATACCAAAAAAGGATTTTTCCAAGGCGATGCGCTGTCATGTGACATCTTCAATTTGATTCTTGAGAGGATTATGCAAAGCTCCAAGCCAACAGCAGAAGGAAGCGGCAAAAATCGGTTTAGCAGTAAACGACGGCAAGACTAAGCATATGCTGTTAACACGAAAGGACAGAATGCCACCATTGACAGATATTACTTTGAGGTACTACGGGACTTTGTCTACAACGGCTCCGCTATTAACTCTGACAACAACATCTGGTCAGAAATGAAACGAAGAATTACTTTTGCCAACCGCTGTTTCTTCAGACTAAAAATATGAAGAACAATTCAGTAAAGATTCATGGACCGCCTCAAAAGCGGATGAAGTAATCATTGGTCGATTCGAAAGGAAAATTCTTCAAAAAACCTTCGTTCCCCTTTGCGTTGACGGGCTATGGAGACGAATATTCAACCAAGAACTATACTAGCTTTACAGCGACATGCCCCTGGTCAAAAAACTCTGCATTGGATGTTTAAATGGCTAGGACATGTAGAATGAATGGATACCAATACCCCGGCTCACAGAGTCTTCGATTCCCAGACAGACGACGGTCGGACGCAGTAGAGGAAGACCTCGCCTTAAGTGGATCGCACAAGTAGAAACCGACCAAATTGGAGTGCACAACTGGAGGCAACTAGCTAAGAACCGGGCTAATTGGAGAGGCATGTTGGCTAATGGCCAGGTTCATTCCGGACTGTAGCGCCACTTCAGTAAGTACAAAGAGTATAGATCTACATAGAGTACGCTGTTAAAAAAAATTGTAGGCGTTCCTGACTCGGGCGGTAAGTGCGAAGGGCAAATTTCGTCGACCGTATGCGTCGGCTATGCTGTTGTATGAATATCAGTACCCCACATAGGAAATTTTTGTTGTAACGGGTGATCCAAGTAAAGATACTTTTTTCAATAGCCTTTTTTGACAGATCACGTGTGAGTCGTGTCATGCTGTCATGTTATTTTTGTTAAGTATTGTTTGGCATTTCATAATGGAAAGACTTACGCGTGAACAACGTTTACAAATTGTTCAACTTTATTATGAAAATTCACATTCTGTGAGGAAAGTGTTTCGTGCACTTCGCTCAACTTATGGTCAACATAATCGGCCTACTGAGCGTACTATTCGCAACACCATCACCCATTTTGATACCAAGCATTCATTATTGGATAATATTCGACCGAATAGACCACGTCCAGCACGCTGTGAAGAAAATATGGCGGCCGTAGCTGAGAGTGTACACGAAGACCGTAGAGATTCGATTCGGCGCCGTTCGCAGCAACTCGGACTGACGTATGGAACGACTTGGCGCATTTTACGTCAAGATCTTAAATTGAAAGCGTACAAAATACAGCTTGTGCAACAACTGAAGCCGCTCGACCTTCCCAAGCGACATCGCTTCGCTCTATGGGCTCTTGAAAAGTTCCAAGAAGATCCGACGTTTTCGAGGCAAATTTTGTTTAGCGATGAGGCCCATTTTTGGCTCAATGGGTATGTAAACAAACAAAATTTCCGCATTTGGGACGAAGATCAACCTGACTATTTGATGCCTGAATTTGAAGCTCGTTATCTCGGCGACATTTGGTTTCAGCAAGACGGCGCCACTTCCCATACATCGCATCAATAAATGGACTTATTGAGAGAACATTTAGGTGAGCACATAATTTCACGTTTTGGGCCGGTCGATTGGCCACCAAGATCGTGTGATATCACACCGTTAGACTTTTTCCTGTGGGGATATAAGTGAAAAGCTTATGCCGACAAACCCGCTTCGATTCAGGCCTTGGAGGAAAACATCACGCGTGTCATTCGCCAGTTACCAGTCGAAATGCTCGAACGAGTGATCGAAAATTGGACTCAAGGGATGGACCATCTGCGACGTAGCAACGGCCAACATTTGATAGACATAATCTTCAAAAACTAAATGCCAAAGAATGTTCTTTCAAATGATAATAAACATTCTCCATTAAATTTGAATTTTCTGTGTTTTTTTCTTTAAAAAAGTAGGGAACCTCGAAATGGATCACCCTTTATGAGATGCGCAATCTATGTAGTTCTGTACTCTTAGGTTGTATACGACAGCATTTATAGAGACGAACGATACAGGTATACCGCCCAAACTCATCCGTTTGTGTAGGATGGTAATGGAGAATTCTCGCTGCTCCATTAGGGTGGGAAACGACATTACCGGCACATTCGACACCAAAAAAGGATTGGTAAGTGTAAGTTTAAATAAAATAAAAAAAAAGACAAGGGACCAAGTTTTTCAAAGTTTTCTTGGTAAAAAAATTTTGTTACTTTTATATTTATATCTTAGATAATAGGCCGAAAGGCATTAGAATTAAGTTATCGAGTAATTTAGGGCGCCCGCATAGAGCAAGTAAGTTAGTTAAGTAGTTGATAAGTAGGCTAGTTTTTTCATGAATTTTTGTCTAGCATTTAAGTTAGTTTTAAGAAAAATAAAATAAAAATGAATTAAAAAAAAAAAAAAAGGATTGGGATAATGCGATGACCTCAAGAACATGCGTGTGATGAGAAAACGGGCACACCTTCTACTTCATCAATTCAATAACCTAACCTAGGTCGAATCAAATTTTTCATAAGTTTTTCATGACAATTACTTGGATGATTGTCAGACCTAGGGTAGTAAATAAAAATGACGTGTTGTGACTTTCTGGATTTGCACCAGGAACTCGCACTTAACAATAACTGCACCAAAGGCATTTAAACAAAATCCGGCTGTCTTAACTATGAAATCTTGAAAGTAAGCCTTTTAGATCTGGGAGTTTGATAAGTGAGCTATCTGTCCCTCAACAACGAAAATTTTTTTTTTAATATATGAGTATAAGTTTTTCTATAATTTAGGGTCCAACTGGTTATAAAGTCAGATTTGAATGCGCGTCAATTTGGAAAGCTTTTTCAAAGGTTCTGTATGTTCGCTTTGTATAGTAAGGACCACCACCACCTGGTCCTTAGAGTCGGAGTTCGAATCACGGCAGTGACTCCCCTTTTTTTTATTATTTCTTATATTTTTAGGAGCATCTAGTTGGATTTTAAAAAGAGGCAAACGGAAAGAAGACAGTTAGCGTCGCGTGAAAGCAAGAAAAGCGTTTCATGCAATGGCGTTGATCGCAAGAGTTTGCATCGGTTGGTTGTTTTTTTTTTTCAGTTGGTTGTTTTTTTTTTTTTTTGGTGAGGCAGTAATATCTTTAACCAGCTTGTTGGATAAATATTTTTGAATTGTGCGATTGTTCGCAGTATCGGTCTATCTATTAGTGCGTAGCAACAGATTAATGAGTTTTTCCACATGTTCATCGTCTGCGTAGAGTAGACGGATTTATATATACCTATATATATATATATATCTATATATTTGCTTTAGAACAAAAAAAACAAACACGACATTTTTTATTGGAGCGCAGATTGCGCTTAGAGGATGTCTTTCGTGAAGGGTATCTGACATTTTCCTTTTGTTTACGATAAGATTGGTTATTCGAGTGTGGCGCTGTATGATACAAGTCCCCAACGGGGTCAACTACGAACTGGATGAATTGGTGCTGTGGAGGCGAACGGTGGCCGTATGGTAAGAGGGGCTTTTCTACAGGCTAACCAGATTGGGCATGCGGAAACCCATGCTATATATGATTTATGAAATGCTTATGGGAAAGAAGTTCGTTGTCAAATGTGGCAACGTAACGTCGAGTAAAGTATTTGAAATCAAAAACGGTTTACAACAGGGGGCGGTGAACTCCCCGATATTGTTTAACATTCATACAAGTGATCTTGTAGGTTCTCTCAGACACGCTATAGCGTACGCAGATGATCCAGTGGCGTACAGATCAGGTCCGAAAATCGGAGTCATCAACATACTTTTGCAACGTGACTTCGATCACATTAAGGGATATTGCGATGATTGGAAATTGATCTTCAATTTCCAAAAAACCAAAATGATTCTGTTCAGGACCGCTTTGCGTAGGGCTTCTAGGGATACCAGGAAAAACAGCCGTTGGCGCTGAGAAGTGAAGTCAAATACCTTGGCATCTGGCTTGACAAGTCTCTGTATATTAACAAAAATGTAGATGCTTGTTTGGATAGGGGTAGGGGGGCTTATGCTCTGACAAGGAGATTGTTTCAAAGCAGTCAACTTGACTCAAGGGTGAAAGTCATTTGCTACATGGCCCTCATAAGGCCGATCATCGCTTACGGTTGTCCCGTGTGGTTCAATGTGGCACTAGCCTACATGGAAAAGTTACGGCTGTTTGAGAGGCGGTGTCTCCGATCCTGCTTAGGATTGTACCGAACGCCGGACTCCGAGTACATAAAATATTATCGCAACGAGGTTCTATACAATGGGGCTCAGTTGATTAGAATTGACAATTTCCTGCTTATGGTGACGCGAAGGCACGCTGCAAAGGCGATGGCTAGCGACAACAGCCTGATCTTTAGGGCTTATTACCCCAACGACTAATACATGGAGAGCACGCTCATGTCGGGCTTTATACCACCAGAGGCATTTATTTACATCGATTCGTTAGGGTTAGTACACGACAGGAACGGTATCCCGATTATATACCACCGCTATCGTGACGCACGGGACAAACGGCTAATCCGCGATGGGTACGTCGACAATGCTCCGGAGCTCCTCCGCTTTAGCACGGCGGTATCGGATCGCGATAGGATCGATGCTTAAAAGCAGAGCACTGAATTCTGGTGGCTATATGAGAAAGGTGATTCTGCACTTCCTCAGGACTTTGCGGACTTTTAGTCCAACTCCATAGTAAAGATTTTAAAATTAGGCACAAGGTATGGGGCGGGGCTTATGCACCATATTGGCGTACAATATGGTTGAATGCATGCTGACGTGGGACTGAAAGACTCGATCAGGATGGCGACCCCTCCGGGCATATGCCACCCCGATTATAATTAAGTTAGGTTTCAGTAGTTAAGTAGTATTAAGTTAGGCTTAAGTAGTTTAAGTAGCCTTAAGTTAGTTATAATCTAGAATAAGCTTTTTTTTTATAAAAAAAGTCACTATTCAGAGTTTTTTATTTTTTCTTTGCAAATTGAAATTAAATGTTATAATTAAATATAATCTCAATCTAACTTATCGGCCCACTAAGGGCCGATAAGTTAGATTGAGTAAACCAGTTATTGATAAGTTAGATTTAAGCATTTTTGTCTATTAGTAAGTTAATATTTTAATTAAATAAAAAATGAATTTGAAAGTAAATTAAAAACGAACGGTAGCCTGCAGTATAAGCCATCAGCTGCGTGTAGGAAACACGGGTTCGAGCCCCAGGCTGAGTGTTTTTTTTTTATTATTGTAGTCTGAAATTATTGATGACGATAACTTGCATTGTTGACTATTGTTAAAATTATTTCGCTTACTATTTTTTATCACTATATTGCTATCTGCTTTCATTTGCCTCATTAATATTTGGATTTATTATATATTTTGTTTAATTTAGTTAAATTATACACTAGAGTTACCATTCTACCCAATTGGCCAAGGTGTAAACAAAGGGTGACAACGTTGCAGCGCTTTTGTTGTGGATTTTCAATCCAAGGGTAGACGATTTTTTTCTTTTGTATTTTAATTATCCCCTTCTGGGACCTGCATAGCAACAAATTTAGTACAAAAAAAAAATATTTATTAATCAAAGATTTTCTTTCATAAATTAAAATTACGCGGGTCTTTTCTGGTGGTCGCGATTCCTCCAAAAAGAAATTCCGGGATACTAAGGTAAATCGCGTGGCGCTCATATTTACCATCAAATCCCAACGACCTATTTCCACTGAGTCGGCCGGTCCTTAATGTCCTAATTCGCGGGAGTGTGAAACATTGCTGGTAACCATAAAGTGTTAGTAACATGTTATTTAACACCACTGTTCTTCTTTCGATGGAATAGTTTTAAGTCAAATCTATCTATATAAAAATTTATCTATATAGAAACATGTCCTCAATCAATCTTAAATTAAGGAAGGGGATTCATCGCTGCATTATTCAAATTCCGCCATTTATTCATGCAAAATAGTTTCGATAACAAAAGCCATGTCATACAAAAGCCTGTCCAACACACTCAATGTTTCAATAAAGAAATTATACCTTAAAGCAAATTTAGTTTAAGTCCGGCTTACACTTTCGAACACCCTCATATGAGCGGTACAAAATCTTTAAAAGTTATTATAGCAACTACATAAGCTTTGCTTCGTAATTATTCACTAGGCAACTAAATCGTTTAATCCAGTTAGGTATGCTGGATGTCATCTAAAAAAATTAAACTATCAACCCCCGGCAATATAATTTAATCCCTTTTTAAAACAGGTGCAACTTATAGGTCGCCGCAGGTTAACTCATACGCTCTCATACAGAATTATGAAAATCGACCGCTTTAATTGAACAAAAGGGGTAAATGTAAGTGTGTGACCCACATTCAGATCACATACACTACCATCATTGTGTTAACTAATTATAATCCATAAACAATGTTTCATATAAGCCATGGCACATAACTCTAAAAGGACCCATTCGAACTAATTTCAATAAAATAAAGCACCTACCCTCTCAAACCAACATCACAAATTGAGCATTTTACACGAAATCCGACGTCCTGTCGTATCCCGATATATCGGGCGGGAACGCAACTGCCATAAATAAATGTCCCAGCAAATTGGATACACAAACTGTCAACACATAATTGGTGTTTGTAATTCGAATTTATATCAGTGAGCGCATTTACCCATCACACGTATGAGTGTCTGCGTACCTACAACAAATGTAGGGCGCCAGATCTCCTCTTTTATCCTGTGAACTATGAACGGTAAATTCAATTGATTTCCCTTTTGTATCGAGAGTGTTTTCTTTTCTTGGCACGGTGCCAAAAATCCCTTTGGTAAATATTAGAATCAAAATTTACGTACCTGAAGTGCATTGGGCCACATGCAATTCTCTGGACTTGTATCCCCATCCGCTGGTTGCTCCTGTTCCGTGACTGTGGTACTGTTGTTGTTAGTTACAACAGTTAAGCCAATACCACCGGCAATGGCACCGACATAACGATTCGCCGGTACAATTTGTGTGGGTGAACCGAATGTTGAACCGCGAAGTAGATGCTTTGATTTCGCTCGAATTTGTGTTGGATGGTTATCGGTTGGACAGAGTTCCTCGATTGTGATGCCATCTGTAAGCATAGTAAGGAAAGGGGATTGAAATTTGATGAAGTGATTCATTTAAAAAAAAATTGGTATAGCGGTGGTAGATTCCCTACAATTGATTTTGAATTTTGTCGATAACCTCAACTTTTAATTTGGAGTTCTTACAAAATGTTTTTTTTTACAATATTAAAACTTTGTTTGTCTCAATGTCCTTAATACCAAATCCCATGGGAAGAGATTCACCTGATAAGTGTGCAAGTTTTAGTGTGAAAAAAAAAATATTTTGCCCGACATCCTGGAAATATCCAATACATTGGAGCTGGCCGTCTAGGTTGGGGGTTGCACCCATTCAAAAACAACAAAAATGTTACAGAGCAACCAAGAGCCTCGAAAAATGGTTGATTTTATTGTTGAAAACGAGGGCGAAATCTGATTGCTTTTGAATCGTCGAATCCCAGTAGTTGTAACTTTTACCTGCAAGTTTAAACCATCGCATACTGGTATCATTCAACCATTTGAAATGCTTAACTTATAAGTAAGAGTGTTGACGGAAAATAGGCACTGTAAACAGCAGATTCAGAAGACCTGGCACGGAATATCCGCCCTACTCTCCTCAAGCAAACCTAGACGAGCAAAAAAAATACAATTTTTTGGCGCAACAGGCTTGTTAGTAACCAGGGTCAAGCTTTCTTACAACCAATCATGAGCACGATGGCGGGACCTCCTGTTTTATGCGGACTCGGAACGGAGAATTTGAGATAAGATTTTCTTGACAACTGATACTACTCGGTTGATGTGTCATATCATCACGAGAGGAAGGCAATTGAAAAATCGTTTAGGTGTTGCGACGGCTGGATAGCCGCAAGAATTAAATGAAAATGAGGGTTCACATCCGGAATGTCTGCAACTGGAATGTGCGCGAGAACATTAAATAGGAGAGGTGCAAGCGAATAACTAGCGGAAGCCCTAAAAAGCCCTACACAGACTGCCATCCCGGGAATACGATGGGGTGGGCCGTTCAAAAAGATGATGAGAAACTGTGACAGCTACTACGGACCATGTTATAGTGTGGAGAAACAGCGGCTATTCGGATGCGCATTTGTTATGAACGAAATGCGACCAATAATGATGGAAATGTCAATATTGCAGCACAGGCAGCCTCCGTCATATGCATAATCTGCACAGGATGCCAAAACTCATCCAGAGGTATTCCCCGCTATGTATGAAACATGCTTAGCGGAAAGAAAATTCCCGCGGCAATGGAAAAGACAGAGGCTGGATCTAATACCAAAAGGGGACAAACCAACAGAACAGCCGTATTCATACATGGGAAAAGTACTGGAGAAAATTATTCGCCAAAGATTCGACCAGTACACCGCAGGAGATAGTGGACTCTCCAACCGTTAATACGGATTCAGGAAGAAAGGAATTACCACAGATGCGGTTAAAGCAGCGTGTGACACAGCCCACGAAGTCATATTTGGAATTACGTGGAAAATGGGCAAGAAAGCAGTACTGCGCCGTGGTGACACTCGACGTTAAAAATGCCTTCAACTCGGCAAGCTGTATCACTATAATGCAGCGCTTAACAACATGAGAGTGGCCAAGTACCCACCGTGAATAATAACAATTTTAACAAATAACTCTTTTTTTCGAAACAGACAAAGGACCAAAAACCTACAAAATCACAGGAGGACTTCCATAGGGGTCAATACTGTGACCAGCTCTATGGAATGATATGTACGATGGAGCATTGAATACAACGAAACCAAGAGGAGTAAACATTATCGGATACGCTGTCGACATCGCAGTGTAGTAGTGGCCCAAACCATAGAGGAGATAGCGCAACGTTGCAATAACATTATTAAAGATTTAAAGATATGGCTCAGCTCGTCAGGGTTGGAACTGGCGGACCATAAAACAAGGCCGTTATCATTAGCAGTAGTAAAAATTTGAGCGCTTCAGAATAAAATTGGGAGAGCACACGATGGAGTCGAAGATCTACATAAAATACCTAGGGGTGCTCCTAGACCACAGGCTTGACTTGAGAGAACACCTAATGCAAACGGGTGAAAAACCCAGTCGAGTTGGCTTATGCCGAATATTGGAGGACCGAGGCGGCAAATAAGAACTCAGCTTGCAATCGTAAGCAAATCAATTCTCGTGCACACAGCTTCCTTATGGGCCTCGGCCACATGTATTGATTCATACATGAGAAGGAAACTCTGTGCACAGATAGTCATAACTCGGAGTATGCTGTGAATACAGAACTGTACCTGGGATGCAATACATTTGACAACAGGGATAATGCCTATCGCGCTGAATGTAAAAATTTCAGCTTCATTGTAAATAACGAAAACACAGAGGGCTTCTTGATTAGAGAAGCCACTGACTGACATGGAATAGCAAAGACAAAGGAACACGACACTAAAAGGAAAATGAACGCACAAGCTACTGCCGAGCATAGATGAGTGGAAAAAGGAAAAGGACTTCGAGGTAAATTTCTATTTATCACAATTCCTTAAGGTAGTTTTCGGGAATACCTACTTGCTGATGACCGATACTGTTTTCATTGTGACGGTAAAGTTCAAAATGACGAGCACGTGCTGCGGGCATGACGAAAGTATGAAGCTGCGAGAAATGCACTAGAAAGCGAAATAGGCAGAACAGTTACCCCAAGAATCCTCACATCGACAAATGAAGCGTGGGCAACTGCAAATAGCATCATTGTGAATAGAATGGAAGGCCTGAAACAGGAAAACCAAACGAGACCACAAGATGGCGAAAACCCAGGTCAATAAGAGGAAAGACATAATGTCAACACCTGCCCTATGAAGGAATGCTTTGAGAGGCTCTACCGTGTTTTAGCCACGTGTACATGGGTTGTGCATACCCTTTATAAGACAGTTTAACCACAGTACGAGTATTTGTGAAGGGAAAAAAAAAGAGTGATAGGAAAGATTTTGGATGTAGTGGAGATCTAATCCATGGGTGGCTTCCGAACTAACTTCGGGGAGTCACTGTATCTTGTGTTCGTTAAATTTGAAGAAATTTCAAGATAGTGCATACTTTTAGGTATAACAGCTGACCCTTTGTTATTTCTTTTGAATAAAAGTTAACAATGATGTTAGCTGGATTGAACGCGCAACCTTCCACTCAACAGGCGAGCATACTACCACTACACCGCGGCAACCTGCATGGAGTCTGGCATAACTCGTAGCACGGGTCATTGGTAAAGAATTTCACCCCACCGGCGCTCAAGAAATAAATGTTTGCCATGTGTTATGTTCGTTGGTATGGTCGGCCCAGTTTGTTTTAAACATTTAGATGTAATCCGAAATGGGAAGAGATAAAAAAATATTTGTATCCCGGACAATTTTCTAATAATCGCCAAGACATCAGTTTGTCGATTTAGCCATGGTTGTATGTGTGTTTGTCCGTCTGTCCACCCGTACGTCACTTTGGGCCTAAAATTTTGAGCTAGAACGTTAAAATTCGGTACAATTACGATTGTTTTTGTACGTTGTTTTTGGCCAAAAGATTAAGAATTTAGAGAAAGTTTCTGAATAATATATTTCGTATGATCGAATGGGATTGATCGATTTGCACATCGAATTTTAGCCTTTTCATACAACCAAATTTTCACTAGAGTTTCAAAATGTAAAAAAAAAAATTATATGGAAAAACAACGTTTGTCGGGTCAGCTTGTTTGCTATAAATGCCAGACTTAACCAAGAAGTCTAATTATTTCAAGGTTTTAGCGAACGTATTGTAACAATTCGCATGGAAGTTGAATTCGCCGACATAAGCCTTTAATATAAGCACTCATTCCCCGAAGGAGGAAAATGACTATAAAGCGAAAGACTACTTCTACGAGCTCCTTGACAGAACATATGAGCGACTACCGAAGTACGTGCTCGGAGATTTTAACACAAACAGCAGAAGATAAGACAGCTTAAGCAGTATAGTCGGACAACACGACAACACATCTTTCAAGCAATGGACTTAGACTAATTGACGGAACGGAATGAAACTATAGCCCGCACACGGTTTCCTCACTTCGATATTCATAAGACGACTTTGCGGTACCCAGATCAACGAAGGGTTAGTAAAATTGATCACATTACAAACATTTTTAAGGGGCTTGCATCGACTGGGACCACTACCTTGTTGCAGGCAAGGTAAGAATGCTAATATCAATCATGCCACAACAAATCAGAAATATTGTTGTAAAATTAATTAAAATTCGAAAGTCGAAAGACTGCAATAGCAAGACACCGCCAAGCATTCGCAGAACGCGTATCCCATAACCTATCGATTAATACCACCAGCATCGAATGACGAAGCCAACAAGATATTAGATAAGCCGCAACTTATGTGCTAGGTTTCTCGCGCACACTAACAACAAACCCTTGGTTCGACGAGAAATGTCAATAGAAGCTCGCAGCCAAGAACGAGGATAAGCTGCAGGTGATGACAAGAGCTGCTATAGTGCTTTATAGGCAAAGAAGCACCGGCTTTTCAAAAACCAAAAAAAAAAAAAAAAATCGCACGAGAGGGAGCTGCAATTGCAGGAATGATTTTCTAAAATGTTACCAAAGTGTAAACCATCGAAGCCTTTCAAGATGATCAAGGTTCGGCTTTCAGCAGAACGAACCATACAAGATTTGGTCGGATGAAAGTATGCCTGAAGAATGGAACCTCAGCTATGTTTGTCCGATCCACAAAAAGGAGACCCTCTAAGCTGCGCCAACTACAGAGGCATAAGATCCTATTTGCTACAACCCCCTATTTGCTGAATATGCGAACACCTGAAACCGTTTACCAGCAACCTGAGCAGCTCCTATCCGCGTTGTTTCAGGCCAGGAAAGTCCACAACTGATCAAATCTTCACACTTCTGCAGATCCCACCACCTGTTCATTGATAAACAGTCGCATACGTCAGTATTTATAGAGACCAACTGTTCAGAGTCATGTCTAGTGTCCGGCCAACATTCTTTGAAAAATCGTAGATACCGTTTGCGTTGATGGTCTATGGAAAGGAAGATTCAACAACGTACTCAACAAGCTGTAAAACGTCATAAACCTGGTTAAAACCACCGCATTTAAGATGGCTAGGAACACATGAAGTGCGTTGGCCTCAACAAAGTTTAATTTAAGTGCGACTCTGGAGTCTGGTAGATAGGGACTGGGTTATTCAACAACGTACTTAACGAGCTGTTAAACGACATTTAAAATGGCTAGGAACACATGAAAACCGAATTCCGGCTCGCAATGTCTTCTTATCCCAGCCAGACCACAGATGCAGTAAAATGGGACCTTGCTTTAGATGCAACGAAAAAAAAGTGACATGGACTCAGCAATGGTTAATTCAAGTGCGGCTCTGGAGGCTGTTAGTTAGGGCCTTGGCTATTCAACAACGTACTTAGAGAGCGACATACACCTGGTGGAAAACCACCGCATTTAAGATGGCTAGGAACGTATGAACACCAAACTCTGGCTCGCAAAGTCTTCTTTTCCCAGCTAGACCTCAGATGCAGTAAAGGGGGACCTTGCCTCAAGTGCCACGAAAAAGAAAGACTGACCTCAACAAACTTTAATTTAAGTGCGTCTGTGAAGGCTGTTAAAATTACTTTTAAGATGGCTAGGAACGCATGAAAACGAAATTCCGGCTCGCAAAGACTTCTTTTCCCAGCCAGACCTCAAATGCAGTAAAGGGGGACCTTGTCCTAAATGGCACGAAAAAGTAGAGACTGACCTCTGCAAACTTTAGTTTAAGTGCGGCTCTGGAGGCTATTAGCTAGGGACTGGGCTATTAAGAGAGGCATAATAGTTGAGGCCCAGGTTCAGGCAGTGCCATATAAATGTAAAATGAAAATAAAACACCTTAAGCTATCGACGATAACTTAATTTCGAGGTACGCAGACACCTCCCATGAGGTGGCTTTAAGGACACTAGAAATTATTTAAAAAGATCTGCATTATGCAGTACTTAATGACACTGTTGTTTGTGGGTCTCAGGATCAAAGACCACATTCTTGTCGCATAGCCAATTCCCATGTACCATATGGTTTCAAATTCCGAAGAAAAGATTTAAACTTTGTGAAATGTTGAGATAGGTGCCTTTAAGGCAAGTGCTCCATTCCCACAAATAAGGCAAACTCAGTCCTAAAAGCAAATCACAAAATGTTACAACAAATCCTTAATAATATTACTACTCATGTCAATTTTCTTCGATAGTCAAGACTTCCTATGTACATAAACATCGCCACTCTTCTGTAAGAAAAAAAAAACCTTCTACGAATCATAGGTTTACAAGAAAGCTTGTAACAGCCAGTCACGTTCGATATCAAGTAAAACAGAAACACTCCATTAGGGGTGTATATTTACTGTAATTCCAGCACTCCTGCAAACAGGAAAAGCAATTTCATTAGACCTCCATTCATCGGACATTACTTCACGACAGACAAGAAACCAGTGAACCGGTACAACATCCGTGTTATTTTTCTGCACGAGATGCTTCATCACATCCCCAGTGACTAAGGATCATTTTTAATTAATTCCCATAGTTAAAATTGCTTGATATTGTTACCAACATTTTTTTTTCTGTTGTTGTTGCTATTTCATTTTAATAATACACCCTTATTGCCACTTAAATTGGCATCATTCCTGATTTTATTAAAAGCCAAGTTAATCCCGAGAAAATCCTCCAAAAAATGTTTCAACAGTTACTAACAGAACCTCCCGTGAAAGTGATGCATTTCCGCATCGACATACCTATCGCAACAAAATTAAATTAAATAATTTCCACCCTCTGCATACCAATGTCGAACAACAAGGATAAAAGGACTTTCATCAGATTGTGTGGAAAGTATTAATGCAGGTCAATAAGTTAAATTCCATTACCGGCACTTTGCCAATGGATAATAATTGCAAGTGCAGATACTTTCATAAAATTCTACACCTTATCGGAAGTATCTCTTCCTGTTGCTTGAAAATTAATAAATGAGATATCCTGTCGAAAATGTTGTCTGTGGGGTGAAAGTGTGTACTTACCTTTAGCCACAAACTTGTTGTATTGTGCGAATTCAATCGATATGCTGGTCCCCCGAGGGCATGAGATTACTATCTGATCGTTGTCACAGGCTGCCTTTTGATATGTCCTTAGTGTAGCTGATAAAAGAGCTGCAAGTCGAAATTGTAGCATCGGTGTGTTGGTTCGGTGTTGGTTCGGTGTTGGTTCGTGTAAGAACGACGTTTCCGAAATATTCAATTTTCATCATCATTTTTCATTTTCATTGTATCCAAAGAGGAAAATTGTTTTTTTTTTTTTTGAAAAAGAAAATCGCGCAGCATAAAGGACGAAAATCCGATCATAATTGAGTCGTTATAGTCGACATAGTTTCGCATCATTGTTGTTGTCGTTTGTCAGCATAACGTATGTGTGTATTTGGGGCAGGTGTTTCCGATTGCATTCGGTTAAAGTCATCGATGGCGACATTGTTGGGCGCCGATGATTGCACATTGGGCGCCAGTTCAAGACAACCCCCGCAGAAGGATGGCAGTATCGTTGCAATTGATAGCCGGATAGATGGATATCGTTTTATCATTGTCAGCAATATCCACATGTATATGGGTTCAATCATTGGTTTAGTAAAAGCGAATGTTACGTTTCGTGTGCAGTCATGAGATACGTTTTTTTCAATTTGTCGTCATCATTATATTCCAAGTTAAATTGATTTTTTTTTTTATGAAGAAAGTTTGGTAGTATCCAGTATCACCAGGTTGTTATAGATGAACATAGAAGGAGAGAAAGAGAGACAAAATGTGTGATTAGAAAAAATATGCAAAAGAGATGCTTTCATGCGATTGATATTGCAAAAAAATTTTTTGTGGGGCACGTTTTATGCCCTCAACAAAAACGCATAGGCAAAGTAATTTGATTATCTTATCTGTATCTTTATCTTATCTGTATCTGTATCCCTAGAGCAATCACAATCACCTTTCAACGGAGGATAATGGAAATACCTGTTTATTAAACATGAGATTGCGAATGCCCTTGGGAACGAGCATTTGAAGGCATGTGGTTTTCTAATTCAGCGCTGGTGAATAAATTTGAAACTGAGCGTTGGTGTGGATTGAGCTAGGCAATTTTATTCAAAGTTTTCGAAAATTTAAAGAAATTAATAAATATCAACTACTGGTTACGATATTATTTTAAAATAAATTCTTGTTATGATATAATATGATTATTATTATTCCATTCTTCAGATCCAAAAAGATTACCATTTCCATGAGGTCTATAATTTAGTTCGAGCATTTCGGTGCGAATTTTAAAGATAAGACGCATTTCCACGATTGAGAACCTGCTGTTGAAATAATTATCTGGGCCATGAAAATGGTGATGGTTGGGTTCTGTAGACCGAGGGTAGGCTTTGATTGGCTTTGACTTGGCAATACCCAGTAGTTGTAACTCTGACTACACATCAAGTGCTTATTTTTTACCTCCAAGTGGTAACCATCGGGTGCTAGTCTCATCCAGCCGGATTTGACTTGTTAAAAATAGCAACACAACAAACAGCCAGGTCAGAAACGCACGAAATGAATACCCGGCCTGCTGTCCCAGGCGATCATAGCAAAGCTGCTTCGACAAATTCGGACAACAGGTTGTCTGGGAATTGCAAGGTTAAAGCAGGCCCCTTGAACAGAGATGGTGGGGGCAGACCCGAATGGCCAACGACAGTGCTCAATCCCGTAGTGGATACTGATGGCCCCATGTCCTAAGGGTTTCTAATAAATTGGAACTGGCCCTCCAGGTTGGGGGTTGTGCTTTGGGTTAACTGCCCAACCGTGGAAAAAATCCACTAGTAACGATGCAGCCAATAGCCTCGGAAAGGACTGATTCTATTGTTGACGACACTGCTAAAGGAAATGAGTTCGACGTTCTTATCTGCAACTGGAATGTGAGAACATGAAACAGGAGAGGTGCAAGCGAACAACTAGCGGAATTCCCTAATTGCTACAAAGCAGACATTACTGCCATCAGGAAATACGATGGGATGGGCCGGGAAAAAAGAGTATGAAAAGCTGTGACATCTGCTACGGACCGTGTTAAAGTGAGCGGAAACAGCGACTATTCGGCTGCGGATTTGTTATAAGTGCCAGACTTAGGCAAGTAGTCCAATGTTTTCAAGACTTAAGCGAACGCATTGTAACAATCCGCATCAAGAGCAATATAAGCCTTATATGAGCTCACGACCCGACAAGGGAAAAAGATGATTGCATCTACGAACTCCTTGATCAAACCTATGAGCAGCTACCGAAGTACGATGTTAAAATCGTGCTAGGAGATTCTAACGCAAACATAGGAAGAGAAGACACCTTTAGCAGTATATTGCCGGAAAACATAGCCTAGAAGACAACACGTCCGGTGACGGACCTAGGCTAATTGACTTCGCTACGGAACGAAATGCCACTTAAGCCAGCATACGGTTTCCTCACCTTGATATCCATAAAAGGACACGGTGGTCTCCAGATCAACAATCGGTCAACCAAATTAATCACATTGTGATAGACAAGAGGCACGCATCCAGTATTTGGGATGTCCGAACATTCCGAGGAGCTAACATTGACTTTGTTGCAGCCAAGGGAAGAATGGCGATATCCACCACGCCACAACAATCCAGAAATTCTATGAAAAACTTATGTCGAAAGACTGCAAGGCATTCGCTCAGAGGGTCTCTATTAACCAATGGCAACGATGCCAACAAACCATTAGATCAGAAAGAAACCCCTTAACAAGAACGAGGCCTACAAGTCTAAGCTGCCGGTGAAGACGAGAGCTGCCATTGAGCTATATATACAAAGAAGAAATGAAGAACACCAACTTTTAAGTAAGAAGCTAAAAGAGAAAGAAAAGCGCGAGATCGAGGATGTCAAGAATTGCCACTCCAGGAATGATGTTCGCAGGTTTCACCAATGTGTAAAACGTCAATTGCAAGGATACAGGGCTTGAACAGAATCCTGTCGAGATGAACAGGGAAAAGTCTTTGTTGAGACACAATAAGCCAAATCCGGTCGCAAGTTAGTTTGCGTGAACAATGGGACATAGCATCATTTGTCCGATCCACAAAAAAAATGAGACCATCCAAACTGCGCCAACTACAGAGGCATGGGTCTCCTCAACATCGCCTACAATACCTATCTTCCGTAATGTGTGAACGCCGGAAACCAACAACTTGATCGACCCTTACCGGTGGGGGCTTAAGCCAGGAAAGTATAAACCCGATCAAATTTTCATACTTCGGCAGATCCCGGAAAAAACCCAAGATGTCCAAATCGATTCCCACCACTTATTCATCGATTTCAAAACCGCATACGACAGCATTTATGCAGACGAACTATACAGAGCCTTATTAAGTTTTGGTATACCGTCCAAACTCGCCCGTTTGTGTAAGCTGACGATGGAGGATTCTCCCTGCTCCATCAGGGTCTGAAACGACTTCACCGACACATTCGATACCAAAAAAAGGATTTAGGAAAGGCGATGCGCTGGTATGTAAGTTCTTCAATTTGATTCTTGAGAGGATCGTGCAAAACTCACAAGCCAACACCAGAGGCGCAATTTACAAACAAATCGGTGCAACTACTAGCAGACGCCGACGATATTGACATCAACCTGATGTCATAGCCACGTTTGCTAGTATTGAGAATGAAAATGGATTAAGCAGTAAATGAGGGCAAGATTGAGTGTATGCTGTCAACACGAAAGGGCACACAACATCGACGAATTAGAGAGAACGTCACCATTGATAGATATATTTTGAGGTAGTACCCGACTTTGTCTACCTCGGCTCCGTTATCAAGTCTGAAAACAACATCTCGTCAGAAATTAAACGGAGAATTACTCTTGCCAACTGCTGTTTCTTCGGGCTATAAAGGCACTCGAACTAGTTAGGAGATCCTTTATAAGACCCTGCTCTACGGCGCTGAAGCTTGGACCGTCTCAAATTCGGATGAATAAATTCTTGGTCGATTCGGGAGGAAAATTCTTCGAGAAACCTTCGTTTGCGTTGACGTGCTATGGAGACGAAAATTTAACCAACAACTATGAGCTGTACAGCGACATGCCTCTGGTCAAAAAAACTCCGCATTTGACGTTTAAGATGGCTATGACATGTATAACGAATGGACATCAATACTCCGGCTAGCAGTATTCGATTCCCAGCCAGACGTCGGACGCAGTAGAGGATTACCTCGCCTTAATTGACGTGCACAAGTAGGAACCGAACTCAACCAAGTTGGAGTACGCAACTGGAGAAAGTTAGCTAAGGACCGGGCTAATTGGAGAGGCATGCTAATTAAGGCCAAAGTTCATTCCGGACTGTAGCGTCACTGGAGTAAGTAAGTAAGTACATACATATTATTTAATTAACATTGTTGAGAAGTTTTTCTTGTGATAACCCACGACTAGTCATACGTCATTTTAGAACTGAGCATATTCGCAATATTTGCACTCAGGTGACGAATCAGGATTTATTCTCTCCAATCATTTCTGTACGAAGAAAAAGGCAATCTACTGCAGCACTTACGTCCGATCGATTGAGACAAGGAAAACACGAGTGTTTACCAACATAAATTTGTCCTCGTGTTCCCAATACGTGGGAACCGAGGATTATTAGATATGTATATCGATGAATGATAACGCTATCAAAGAAATAGCCGAGGAAGTGTTTTTGACACTTGCGGGTTCTTTAACCAGCAAATCGAGGTCATTTTAACGAAACACTTGGCAGCGAGTGTGCAATTATAAAAAAACACAGAAATCCGAAAACATTTTTCCTACAGAAAGTATAAAAGTTTGATATGTAAAGGTAGCTGGAGCGATTTCATCGATTTCTGTTTCATGAATAATAAATAGGAGATATAGTACTGGACCTAATACACCGCCTGGTGGTACACCATCTTAAATTTCTCTTAATGTTGAGTACGTTGTTTCTTGATTAAGTCTGACAAACAAACCTGTCGAATATCAGACTCTAATTTATTTGCTGCAGTATTGGGCAGTTGATTTTGAAATATTTTGATCAATCCCTTGTGCCATACTTTGTCGAAAGCTTGTTATATATCAAAAACTACAATTCCAAAGTTTTTTTTTTTCAATTTTATCAGAGTTCCTATGCACTTGGCCATTTGTAGAGTTTTTATTCCTGAATCCAAATTGATGGTTCGTGACTAGCGATTTACCAGCGTCTTTTCGAATAACTTGGACAACAACAGAAGAATCGGCATTGGCCTATATGAGGTTACTTCGCTAGTTGGCTTACCTGACTTTGGAATCATTATGCTTGCCATGTATCCTAATGAAAATACAGCACTTATGATCTGCTCTAAATGTTTCAATACTTAGCATTTCAGAATAGTTTAAGAATTTCCGCGTTATAAAATCAAACCCTGGCGCCATTTTATATGATTGCCTTCTTTTATTGCTTTGGCAATTTTTTTTATACATAACCAGCCGAATTGGTACGTCTGCTTCGCATGTTTCTTCCATTCCTTGATAATCTTTATCTTTATACGGTTGGAAGACGCCTTCAAGATACTCAGCAAAAGTATTTGCTATTTCTTGGTTGCTTTTTGCCAAGAGTTTCCTTCTCTGGTTTTTACTGGTGTGGAATGTCAGCAATATCATATATAAAATTCAAAACATTACCATGCTTAAGTACATAAATTTATTAATGGATAAAATTGAAGTGAATCATCCTGACGGTATTAAAATATTGACTTCCATTGCTGTTGTTCTCCACTAGCAATTCTTGAATTCCAAATGCATATTTGCATTTTTTATTCGTTATGGGAAGTCCCAGGCAGGGACGGAGATTCACTTTCTCAATATGAAAATGCGGGAAATATTGTTGTTTTCTGTTTTTCTAAAAGTGCTCTACAAAATTAAAGTTTCCAATGCATGTTGAACCAGGATATCAGTTGCAGAATGCGGCTCCTAAATAAATTGAAATGTTTATTTTACTGATAAAATAAATTCCCAAATGCATGGCAGTAATAATCATCTAAATTGTGGATATTTGTTTGGGGAGTTCTCGAATAAAATGCTGGCTGGGAACCGAACACATAATCCGAATCATTTTTCCTTTTCAACTCGGGAAGGACGTTCTTCTGTTTATTCACTTACTAAGCTAAAAATGCATTTCCATATAGAATAGTGGAAATGTAAAGCTTTATCTGTACTGAAGAGATGGAACACCTTGTTTCAATTTGGGTACTTTAATTCATTAAATTGTGTTGTGACGGGTGGGGCAGATATAAGTAAAAATACAATAAAATTAACATAAATAATTAATATCATGTACATTGGCTTTATGTGAGCAAACATTCCCATAAATTATAGAACACGTCGTTCAAGTTTCTTCTTATCCCTAATTTCCTTAACGCCCGCACTGTGCTAAAACATATAAAGGGTATTCATAACCAATTGGGTGCGCGCAAATTATAAAAAAAAAAAAAAAAAGTGGCTGCCTCGGCTGGCTTCCCAGTAGCGCATTCTGTCACTTCATTTTCCTAAGACCTTGTTAATCGTTTAAGACTGTAGATCACGGATTGCTTGGATGATATCGCACTCAAGTTTTTTTTTTTCGTGGGCTGGTGGAAATCTTCAGTGGCTGCCTCGGCTGGCTTCCCAGTAGCGCATTCTGTCACTTCATTTTCCTAAGACCTTGTTAATCGTTTAAGACTGTAGATCACGGATTGCTTGGATGATATCGCACTCAAGTTTTTTTTTTTCATGGGCTGGTGGAAATCTTCATTGATACTATGAGCACAACCACCCATTTTGTATTTTTATTGCAACTAAGGGTGCGATTTATCTAGTATTTTTTTATTACGAGTAAATATAAACGTTTGGTTGGTATCTTTAATTTGAGAGCTCCTGCTTTATCCCCAATTTACAGCGTGGTTTGTGATTATCGGGCTAGGTCCAAGGAATAAGTTCTTTGAAGACACCGCAACCAATTTGTTTCGTCAAGAATTCGGAGGACCGCGCTGTAAAATTTTTTCGTTTCATTCTTAACCGGGGGAATACCCAGAACGCTGCGTAGATCTTCGTTCCTGATGTACCACAGCACATTGACGAATAATCTTAAATTCTGTTTTCAAAAGTTTGTAAAATTTTTACATTTGTTTTACTGGTACAACTCCATAGTCGAATACCGTATATCCAAACTGGTTTTAGCACTTGTATGCAGCTTGATCACAAGGTTGAGCTTCGAATATTCTCCGAGCAACCAATACAATTCTCTGTACATATTTTTTGAGTACTACGCATATCATTTTTACGTCGGACTACCACTTAAACTTTGCATTGAGTGTCTGCTTACTTACTTAAGTAGCGCTACAGTCCGGAATGAACCTTGGCCTCACCCAACTTTCCTGTCCAATTGCGTACTCCAAGTTGATTGAGGTCGAGTTCTTTCTCTACTGAAACAAAAGGAAGAATTACTCTTGCCAACCGCTGTTTCTTCGGGTTAAGAAGGCAATTCAGTAGTAAAGCCCTCACTCAAACTACTAAGGAGATCCTATATAAGACCCTGAACATTCCATTCCTACTATACCGCGCTGAAGCGACCTCTGATTGGGAATCGAAGACTCAGCGAGCCGGAGTATTGGTGTCCGTTCATTGTTAATGTCATAGCCATCTTAAACTTCCGATGCAGATTTTTTTTTTGACAAGGGTCATGCCGCTATACAGCTTGTATAGTTCTTGATTGAATCTTCATCTAAACAGCCCGTCAACGCAAACGGGACCGAAGATTTTTCGAAGATTTTTCCTCTCGAATAAGGCTTTCTTCATCCGATTTTGAGACGGTCCATGCTTCAGCGCGGTAGAGTAGGAATGGAATGTTCTGGGTCTTATATAGGATCTCCTTAGTAGTTTGAGTGAGGGCTTTACTACTGAATTGCCTTCTTAACCCGAAGAAACAGCGGTTGGCAAGACTAATTCTTCCTTTTATTTCTGAAGAGACGTTTTTGTTAGAATTAATAGCGGAGCCGAGATAGACAAAGTCCCGAACAACCTCAAAGTTATTTCTGTCAATGATGACGTTCTGTCCAATTCGTTGATGTTGTGTGTCCTTTCGAGTTAACGGAAATTGCCCTCATTTACTGCTTAACCCATTTTTCACGCTCCGTTATCTATACTATTAAACGTGGCATCACTTTGAGTACTGCCAATATTGTCAATATCGCCGTATGCTAGTAAAGGGTGATCCATTTTGAGGTTCCCTACTTTTTTAAGGAAAAAAATACAGAAAATTAAAATTTAATGTAGAATGTTTAGTATCATTTGAAAGAACATTCTTTGGCATTTAATTTTTGAAGATTATGTCTATCAAATGTTGGCCGTTGCTACTTCGCAGATGGTCCATCCGTTGAGTCCAATTTTCGATCACTCGTTCGAGCATTTCGACTGGTAACTGGCGAATGACACGCGTGATGTTTTCCTCCAAGGCCTGAATCGAAGCGGGTTTGTTGGCATAAGCTTTTGACTTTACATATCCCCACAGGAAAAAGTCTGACGGTGTGATATCACACGATCATGGTGGCCAATCGACCAATCGGTGATGGTGTTGCGAATAGTACGCTCAGTAGGCCGATTATGTTGACCATAAGTTGAGCGAAGTGCACGAAACACATTCCTCACAGAACGTGAATTTTCATAATAAAGTTGAACAATTTGTAAACGTTGTTCACGCGTAAGTCTTTCCATTATGAAATGCCAAACAATACTAAACAAAAATAACATGACAGCATGACACGACTCACACGTGATCTGTCAAAAAAGGCTATTGAAAAAAGTATCTCTACTTGGATCACCCGTTAGATGCACTGAGCCTCTGGTGTTGGCTCGTGAGTTTTGCACAATCCTCTCAAGAATCAGATTAGAGAAGTCACATGACAGCGCATCGCCTTGCCTAAATCTTTTTTTGGTATCGAATGTGTCGTTAAGGTCGTTTCCGACCCTGACGGAGCAGTGAGAATTCTCCATCGTCATCCTACACAGACGGACGAGTTTGGGCGGTATACCCAAACCTGGACATGGATCTGTATAGTTCGTCTCTATAAATGCTCTCGTATGTGGCTTTGAAGTCGATGGTTGGTATCGATTTGGACTTCTTGCGTTTTTTCCAGGATCTTCCGAAGTGTGAAAATTTGATCGGTTGTTGACTTTCCTAGCCTGATAAAAGCCAATCAGGTTGTTGGTAAACGGTTTCAGGCGTTCACATATTACGGCAGATAGGATCTTGTAGGCGAAGTTGAGGAGACTTGTGCCTCTGCAGTTGGCGCAGCTTAGAGGGTCCCTTTTTTGTGGATCGGATATTCAAAATACTGGATGAATGCCTCTTGTCTATCGCAATGCGACCAATTTGGTTGACCGTTCGTCCATCTGGAGTCCACCGTGTCCTTTTATGGATATCAAGGTGAGGAAACCGTGTGCTGGCTATAGTGGCATTTCGTTCCGTTGCGAAACCAATTAGCCTAAGTCCGTAACCAGACGAGTTGTCGTGTAGGCTATGTTTTCCGACAATAATTCTATAGATGTCTTTTCTTCCTTCATTTGAGTTAAAATCTCCCAGCACGCTTTTAGCATCAAACTTCGTTAGTTGCTCATTAGTATTGTCAAGGGGCTCGTATAAGCAATCATCTTTCTCCCTTGTTGGGGCGTAAGCGCATATAAGGCTTATATTGGCGAATTTGGCCTTGATGTGGATTGTTACAATGCGTTCGCTTATGTCTTGGAAACATAGGACCTCTTGCCTAAGTCTGGCATTTATAACAAATCCGCAGCCGAATATTAGCTGTTTCTATTCACTATAGCACGGTCCGTAGTAGATGTCACAGTTTTTAATTCTCTTTCTTGCCCGGCCCATCCCATCGTATTTCCTGATGGCAGTAATGTCTGCCTTGTGGCAATTCAGGACTTCCGCTAGTTTTTCGCTTGCCCATCTCCTGTTTAGTGTTCTCAAATTCCAGGTGCAGATACTAACGTCGTTGTCCATTTGTTTTTTAGCAGGATATTCAACAAAAAAATCAGTCCTCTCACAGGCTATTGGTTGCTTCTTAAGAAATAGTTTTTTCCATGGTTAGGTAGCTAACCCAAAGCACAACACCCAACCTACCTGGCGGGCCAGTTCCAATTAATTAGAAACCCCTAGAACATGGGGCCATCAGTATCCACTACGGGATATCCCCCACCATCTCTGTTCATTTCGAAATTCGTAGACAACCTGTTGTCCGAATATGTCGAAACAGCTTGTCTAGGTTCGCCTGGGACAGCAGGTCGGGTATTCGTTCCATGCCATTCTGACCTGGCTGGTTATAGTGTTGCTATTTTTCGTCGTTTTATCAACACTCGCGCTTACCGTTTAGCAAGTCAAATCCAGTTGGATGAGACCAGTAACCGATGGTTACCACTTGGAGGTAAAAAATAATCACTTCATGTGTAGTAAGTATTACAACCACTCGGCGTTGCCGCGGTAAAGACTAGTAGAGTCTACCTTTTTACCTTTTTACACTTGTAACGTCTTGAATATAGGTATCAAATTTCATCCTTCCAGCTCAAAATGTTTAACCACGAAATACAGACGGACGGAAGGACAAATAGACAGACATGGCTAAATCGACTCAGCTAGCGATGTTAGTTGGGGATTCTGACTTTTTCTTCTAGAAACTAAAACTAATACAAAATACCCCTGATATTCCTCTATTAGATACGATAGGATAGATGCTGTCAAGTGACTTAGGGCTGCCACATCGAAGCAAAATCTACACAAATCAGAATATAGGGCTACCATTTAAAATTTAGAATTTTATAGCCAGATTGGTTGGTACGTTTAACAATTTTGTGAAGTATGGCTTTTCCAACTTCGAGCTTACACTTTATATGACCATAGTCTACATGGACTATATTTGTTTTAATTTATTCAACAAATGCATTCATCAGTCTTTCTGCTCTGTAATCGCATATTAAAATATCATTGCATAAAAAACTCACATTTAATTTTATCATTTATTTGTCTGAGGTTAGAGGAAGTGGCAAAAAAACTACTAAAAAAAAAGCTGGTAAATAATTAAAATACTCAGCACACAATAGAAGGTCCAAAATCCGCATCACGAAAACGTTTTTTTTGCATCTATTTACTTAAAAAAAAGAATATCCTCGTGTGTTTTAAATTAAAAAAAGCCTAACTGATCACATGAACGGATGCCTGATGAATAATTAATAAATAAAATTCAATGCAAAGCCTTTTTGTCAAAATAACGAATTTTAAATGAACCACGACTGTGAATACATACTATGTATACTAAGTAACATCAGTTGAGCTGTTCATTGCAGTCATGCAGAATTGTGAGCACATATTTAATTCGGTTGAATTAATTTCACTTTCAGCGACATTCAAAATCTCTCTCAGCTCAAAATAGGATTCCAACCAAATATTTCACATCAAAATCGCTTATCCAATCAACCATGCCGTTCAATTTATCCATCAACGTAGATTGTAAAATTCGACAAAGACATTTGTTTACACGTGTCAGTCGAATAGTCATAAAACACAACGTCATGCCACGCACACTAGATTGCCTCGCATTCCATATAAAATTTCAAATTCCAAAGGAATCCTGTGTGAAACAATTGAACCTTGGATCCTGTTTAGATACGAGTTTTCCTTAGCCCCCATAAGGCACTTAAAATAAGTTAACATCCCGCCGTCATACAATTAGATTCCTCCCGGCTCCATTGAGTTGAGAACTTTCTTACACGTAAAAACGGATTAACCATACACAAGCCCACATGCGTGTCATCGGCAATGACTACAAAGCGTTCTCAAATGTGTACCTTTGTATGATTGTTAGTACTTTCTCGACATCCTTTCAACGCCAAGCCGTCGCGTTGCTCGTGCCACAATCATATGCCAAACCAATATCCAATATAAACCTTCCAGCATATGTTTACATACACGCCTTCACTAATATAATCCCGATGAATATCCACTAAGACAAAAAACAAACGGGGAAACAAATCGCTTCGGTAGTCCTGGATATGTTGCTCCTGTGGATTTGACATAATAAGCACAGTGCGGTGTACCGAGTGTGTGCGCCAAGCATGAAGCTTTTAATAATTTTTCATGAGAGTTTTCATTTTTTTTTTGACAGCATCCGGTGGTGGAGGGGGTAGGTTAAAATTTCTTAGTAATGGTGCAATGCTTACAGCCGCTGGTATAGTGGGATGGCGAAGGAAGACATCACGAAACAATTTCCATTTTTCATTTAGTATTGGATTTGAGTTCGAAGGCCATGTGGAAAGTGAGGTAAGATGTATGTGTACCTACGTTGAAGGTGCACGAAATGACGAAAATGTATGGAGAAAGTTTTGCGATGATATCTTAATAGAAAGCAAAGTATTGCTGGTGGAAACACAAAAAGAAGTTGTGCGCGATATGGATCCTTGTAAGACGCCTTTAAGAGTGATGGAATGCTTGCCATTAATGTTGCTGAGAAATTGAAACTTTGAAGGAGCAAGTTTGTTTTGGTTTGTTTGAATTAGGGTCCACTTTCTTGATAAGTGATACTTTACCGTGTCGAGAGTGTAAAGAAGAGTACGAATTACATCATGTGTTTGTAGGTTTAGGATCTAAAAATTAACAGCGCAACTGCTTAATGCAAGGTGGGCCATAGCGTTTGTTCCAATCGGAAAAAGGCTTAGATTTCACCCATGACTTTGAATGGTAAATCAATTTTGAGATTTGTGAATAAAAACTTGAATTTATGTGAAAGAGCATTGAAATGTGTACTTCTGAAGAAAGCGGAGTGATAATTTTTGTGAAAACCATGAATATGGCATAAAAATCTGTTATACCAAGTAGGTGATTTGGTAAAATCGACTGCTGTTACACCAACTTGCTCGGCTAGCTTGCGCCAAGTCTAAGAAGCCGATTAGGTGAAATCGACTGCTGTGACACCAACTTTTTCTGGCTACCTTGCGCTAACAAGTCTAAGTGGCTGGTTTTGAAAAATTTACTACTGCGACAACTTGCTCTGGCAAGTTGCGCTAACAAGTCTAAGTAGTCGATTAGGTAAATTCGACTGCTGTTACACCAACTTGCTCTGGCTAGCTTGCGCTAACAAGTCTAAGTAGCCATACCGCTTCGTCATCTGTTTGCAATTGAAATCAGATCCGGAACACCTGGAAACAACGACGCAAGCTGCACAATCGGGCACTATGCACAAAAATGTCCTGTCGCTGTACATTGCAGACATCTGCAATCCGAAATAAAAAATAAGTTCAGAAGTACAGGAAACAATTATTGCAGATGCAGTCAAGGGCTGAATAGGTGGATTCGGGGGACTTTGGTTATTCAGTCAACTCTCAAATACCACCCCGGATGCCTAAAAGCAAAGCTTTCGGGAGCTACAGCAATAAATCAAATTGGCATATTTACAAGCCAATGCTGCAAAAACTTTCTGTAAAACTGCACAAACGTCAAACGCATACAGTAACGGATAAACCCATCAATTGATGCGTACCACTAGGTGATTTAAATACATCATGCCCACAATAAAGAGATTCGTGCCGATTCATACGGTCCCCAGAGAGCATTAAAAGATTAATCGCTTGGCCATCTTTTAGTTGACGTAAATTGAATTGCCTGTACATATATGTCAATCACATTCATTTGTCTCCCACTTGCGAATACCTTCAAATAGGCATTGCTTATCGCACCCACCTATCACTGTCACGACCCTCCCTTCGCACACACAATGTCCCTTTATAGAGAATCCTTTTATCTAGGCAAACACCAGCATTGCAAAACGATTTCAGTCAACACGGTGACTGTTTTAATTTAATGTCCCGGCAGGTCCCTAATCTGTAATTAAAATTCATGAAAATCCTTATGCCTTGCTTCGCCTATCCACCATGCCAGCAAAAGAATGTGTATGCACAACCAGTTGGCTTTAGGGACAATTTACACAAGGTTCACATTTCAGAAGAGACACAGCCTTCAAATACGTCATCAGCAAGATGTACACAATGAGACAACCAACGCACGTGGGGGGAGCAAAACAAAGTCGCTGACACACATCCCAAATAGCAGAACTGTCAATCTATATGACTGCCATGTTTCTATTCTTATTCAGCAGGAAGACGAGTACTTTAAAGCACCACCCACGTATCCTGTACATTCGCTCCCCTAATTTCCTCTGCAGACAACAAACCGAAACGAGTTGGCTAATGTTCGAAAGCAATTGACCGTTACAAGGGGTGGCTGTTTGCAGAAACATGAAGCAACTCCTTATGTCAGCCTCCCAAGCCCCCTCACCCAATCGACAGGAGTTTTCTGTCCGAATGTCGATTAATGGCATGGCAATAAATTTTTTTTCTTGAAAGCCCTCAAAAGGCAGCCGGTTCGCATACGCCCACTTCAAATGCCTAAGTAAAGTTGAACTTTTTTTTTGCTGTTGTTTTGTTTTATGTCCCTTAACCCGGCCCGCTCGTTAACTAAAAGGATGTGCCTGGAATCGTGATTATCGGATGCCTTCGGTATGCGGAAGGACACAGGGTCTAGAGGTTAGCGTCCTACCGGCACCAAATGCCAGAATCCCTATCGAACTTTTATTAAAATGGCTCCCATAGTCAGTTCTGTCGTTTTCATAGCACTCGCAGTCATGCCCGTATATACGTATAGAGTACATTTCCTGATGGAATAACAATTCATATCCAGGTTAGTCGCACCGTCATAGGTCCTCCTGGTACAATGTAAATTGAAATAAAATTGAAATAAGGGTTCAATGGCAAACAATGCGCGATGAGAATGAATTTTTGTCAAAGGAATAACGAACGCACACACACTAACGTAGGTACGTACAACAAATTGTTACATGTTCGAGATCTGAATATTTAGTCCCGTTTTAACTCCACTCCTTTGAGTAAACACTTAGCGTAACGTTCATGAAAATTTAATTTTTTTATCGGTAGATACATCCGTCACAGAATATCTATGAGGGCGTTAGTACAAGAGCACGTAGACCAACTCCTTGGAGGCTGTTGGTGTAGAGAGTTGGTGCATCAAAAGGTGGTGTTTTAAAAACGCCTAAACAAATACGATTAACCGTTGAAGCTCTATGCGGTTTATAGATATCGATCGGTTATTGATGAAACATGTGTTTTAGTATCCAAATTGGATATCCCAACCTAAGCATACACAATTAATTTGCATTTTGGAAAAACCAAATCAATTTATTCAGTTTGCTTACGATAGCAAAAGATATCCCTTTTGGACTGAGGTTAGGGCATATCTGCTGATTTGGCATTAATTTAATTTTTATTTGAGCAGGGCTGAGAAGAAAGGTTCGAATGAAGGCTTAAGGTGTTCTTTGCTTTTAATTATTTGAAATTGGTCGTTTGTGTGAAAATTATATGTTTTCTTAAAGCAAGTGCTTGAAGGCGTACCTCGTTTTCATAAACGGTCATTATTTGAGAAGACTTTGGCTAAATTGGCCTTCTTTGGTAATCGTTAATTGACAATCTTTGAAAGGGGCTATCATTACAATAAAATAAGGAACGTTTTAGCTGAGTTTGGGCAACCAAATTGGGTGCTTTGAAGGCTCAAATTAATTAGCAGAGAATAAACAAATTTACTGAACCCAGTGCTGAAAATTTTTAATGAAACTGATAACATATGTTTAGGGTCTTGCTGTTCGGGCTTATGTAAATATCTAGGAATCGATATAGAAAACCGTGCAAAGCAAAACAGGGAAACCACACAGAGTACAACAAGCGGGAATATAAATTCTGTTGTTTTTTTTAAATGCGGGATGGGAGTGGTTTCATTTCACAAGGATGGTTTATAGATTGGTTCCCTACCCTAAGCTACCATAATTTTTTTTTTTTAATGAAACTTTTTTTGGCACGATGTGAATTGGAGTTTTTGAAACGACATAACATATCGAAGCCAACAACTAGGGTATTCCGATCCGGTCCACCATCCAAGCACTAACCACAACCGACGACGCTTCTTAATGTCGGTGATCGCGTGATGTTGGTTTATTTTGTTTGTTTGAAGTAAGACTTCTTTTTGGACGTTGCAATTCGATTTAATAACGGGTGATCCAAGTAGAGATAATTTTTTCAATAGCCTTTTTTGACAGATCACGTGTGAGTCGTGTCATGCTGTCATGTTATTTATGTTTAGTATTGTTTGGCATTTCATAATGGAAAGACTTACGCGTGAACAACGTTTACAAATTGTTCAACTTTATTATGAAAATTCACGTTCTGTGAGGAATGTGTTTCGTGCACTTCGCTCAACTTATGGTCAAGATAATCGGCCTATTGAGCGTAATATTCGCAACACCATCACCCATTTTGAGACCCAGCATTCATTATTGGATAATATTCGACCGAATAGACCACGTCCAGCACGCTGTGAAGAAAATATAGCGGCCGCAGATGAGAGTGTACACGAAGACCGTAGAGAGTCGATTCGGCGCCGTTCGCAGCAACTCTGACTGACGTATGGAACGACTTGGCGCATTTTACGTCAAGATCTTAAATTGAAAGCGTACAAAATACAGCTTGTGCAACAACTGAAGCCGCTCGACCTTCCCAAGCGACATCGCTTCGCTCTATGGGCTCTTGAAAAGTTCCAAGAAGATCCGACGTTTTCGAGGCAAATTTTGGTTAGCGATGAGGCCCATTTCTGGCTCAATGGTTATGTAAACAAACAAAATTGCCGCATTTGGGACGAAGAGAAAAAACAACGGTTTGGTGTGGTTTGTGGGCCGGTGGAATCATCGGTCCATATTTCTTTAAAAATTATGCCGGTGCGAACGTAACCGTCAATGGCGACCGTTATCGTGCCATGATAACCGACTATTTGATGCCTGAAATTTAAGCTCGTGATCTCGGCGACAAGCTCGTGATCTCGGCGACATCGCATCAATCAATGGACTTATTGAGAGAACATTTCGGTGAGCACATAATTTCACGTTTTGGGCCGACCGATTGGCCACCATGATCGTGTGATATCACACCGTCAGACTTTTTCCTGTGGGGATATGTAAAGTCAAAAGCTTATGCCAACAAACCCGCTTCGATTCAGGCCTTGGAGGAAAACATCACGCGTGTCATTCGCCAGTTACCAGTCGAAATGCTCGAACGAGTGATCGAAAATTGGACTCAACGGATGGACCATCTGCGAAGTAGCAACGGCCAACATTTGATAGACATAATCTTCAAAAATTAAATGCCAAAGAATGTTCTTTCAAATGATAATACACATTCTCCATTAAATTTGAATTTTCTGTGTTTTTTTCTTTAAAAAAGTAGGGAACCTCGAAATGGATCACCCTTTACAACAAAAAAGTGTAACGAAAATGAGATCAAGCTAAATATCTGTTGTCGTCTGATCAGCAAAACCAAGCAGTGTACGTCGCTTACGTCCCACTTATACAAGGTGGGCCAAAAGAGATCACCCTACTGGAAGATGCTCTTATTTTTGCAAATACAAGGTGGCGCATAAGTAAACCTCCTATTAGAAAATGCTATAAATTTTGCGATTGGCCCCTAATGTCAGTTCTGTTTTGACATTTGTGTAGTAAACACATGCGAAATACACGTTAATAAACAATGTTACGCTACACTGCTCCAGAACGCGGAATATTGGTGACTATTTATTTGAGCAATAATCGGTCGGTGACTTTGGCACAACGTGAATTTCGTCGCAGATTTCCTAGCCGTCCAACGCCTACTGGTGAAACACTGCGACGTTTAGCCGCTCGCCTCGAAGAGACTGGCACAACACGAGATGCTGCCAGGCGTGGCAGACCCCGGAGTAGCCGTTCTGCAGAGAATATTGCTGCTGTAGCCGAAGATGTCATAGAAGCGCCGTCGACATCGACCAGACGACGTGCCACGCAAATGGGTGTCAGTCGACGATCTTTACAGCGAATTTTGGTACAAGATTTGAAGATGTTTCCATACAAAGTCCAGACGGTGCATCAGGCTGTTAGCTGCTGACCGCCAATCGCGTCTAACATACGCTCAAGCCATCCTTAATCACCACCAAGAGGAAGATGGTTTTTCATCAAAAATAATCATGAGTGATGAGGCCATCTTCTGGGGCACTGAAAATCCGCGTGTAACCCACGAAGAGCCATTACACCCGCTCAAAGTCACTGTATGGTGTGCTGTTTTCACTGGAGGAGTCATCGGCCCTTTTTTCTTCGAAGACGTCGCGGGCCAAACGGTTACTGTGAATGGTGAGCGCTACAGAGCAATGATCAACGAGTTCTTTTTGCCGCAACTTGATGAATTGGGATTGGAAAACATGTGGTTCCAACAGGACGGTGCAACGGCACACACTGCACGTGTCACAGCCGATATGCTGAAGGATGCATTTCCCGGGCGCCTAATCTCCCGTTTTGGCGATTTGCACTGGCCAGCAAGATCGCCAGATTTGACCGCTCCAGACTTCTTTTTGTGGGGCTTTTTGAAGTCGCGGGTTTATGTCAACAAGCCTCAGACTCTTGCAGCTCTTAAAGACAATATCCGTCAAGAATGTGAGGACCTATCGCCGGAAGTTTTGGCTAAAGTGATGGAAAATGCCATAAAAAGGGGGGCTCAAATGACAATCAACTGTGGCGGCGGCCATTTACATGACATCATATTCTCGACTTGATGTAAAAAAATTAAAAGACCAAATAAAAATAATCCACAAGAAGAATCAAAGTTTTTTTTTTTTTAAATTACAGCCAAAAAACATCGGAAGGTTATTTTTGCGCCACCTTGTAGCTGCCAATGTCAAATATGTTTTGACATTTGTGGACTAGACAGATGTAGAATACAAGTGAATAAGCCATGGAGCGATACACTCCCCCAAAAACGCGAAATAATCGTGTCCATTTTTTGCGTAACAATTCTTCTGTAGTGTTGGCGCAGCGCGAATTCCGTCGCCAATTCCCCGGCAGTCCGACACCGACTAACATACGAATACCGACGAATTCAACTAACATAAAAAAGTACTGAATGCAGTTGTCAATATGTCAGTTCAACTCATCTCGAATGAGATGAATAAACCAAGGAGCTGGTAAACAGAGAAAGAGGGAGTGAGAGAGAGAGTAACTAAGCAGAATCTGTTTCCTTCTACCGTGCGTGAACTCACGCTCGATTTTGTTTTATAATTTACGCGCATTCAAGAGGTGAATACCCTTTAAATGTTTTACAACGATACGAAAGTTTTATACTTCTAGAAGTAATTACCAATCTTTTTTTGATTCTTTGAATGAAACTTTCATTAATTTTGCCTGGGGTTGAAAGCGCCACCTTCCACTCAACTGGCGAACACGTTACCATTACATTGCGGCCGTCCATCCATGAGTTTGGAACAGTGAGACTGTTTTTCGAATCGATGTTCCGCGATTGGAACCAAGCACACTATCCGTAGTTCCTGACTAGAAATCCATTATCATTGGGGTCATAGCGTTCGGACAAAAAATAAATAAAAATTTCGTCCTTTCCCAGGCTATTGGTTGATTTGTAACAATGGGTAGTTAACCCAAAGAACAACCTAAAACCTGGATGGCCAGTTCCAATTTACTAGATATCCCTAGGACACCGGTCCATTAGTATCCACTACCGGATTGAGCGCTGTCGTTGAACATTCGGTTCATTTGCCTCCATGTCTGTTCAATGGGCCTAACTAACCCTTGAAATTCCTAGACAACCTGTTGTCCGAATATGTCGAAGCAGCTTGTTTCCGTTCGCCCAGGACATCAGGCCGGGAATTCATTCGGTGCCATTCTGACATGCCTATTTATAGTGTTGCTGTTTTTCGTCGTGTGCAACTGATCTAGGTTTCTAGTGCCTACTATCACGAAACCCCTGGTTTGATGAGAAATGCCGACATATGCTCGAAGCCAAGAAATAGTCTATAAGGCTAAGCTGCTGGTGAAGACGAGAGCTGCCATTGAAACCCCTGGTTTGATGAGGAATGCCGACATATGCTCAAAGCCAAGAAATAGTCTATAAGGCTAAACTGCTGGTGAAGACGAGAGCTGCCATTGAGCTCTATAGGCACAGAAGAAATGAAAAACATTTCAGAAATTAGAGAAAAGAGCAAGAAAAGCGCGCTATCGAAGAATAGAGAGGTGCCACTCCAGCAACGAAGTTCGCATGTTTTACCAAAATCTAAAACGTCAAAGCCAAGGATAAAAGGCTCGAACAGAATCCTGTCGAGATGAATAACGAAATATTGTAGTTGAGATATAGTCGATGCTGAGGATAAAGAAGAACCACTCCTGCAGACTGTTAAACGGCAATGACGAGCAGAATTCCGCTGGCCAGCAGAAAGAACCCATCAATGTAGCAACAACAGCGAAAACTTCCAACCACTCGACCTCAGTGAAGTGAGGATAGCAATATCTAAACTCATGCTTAATAAGGATGCCGGAAGTACCGGCCTTCCCGCTGAGCTTTATGAAGCCGGCGGAGATGACTTGGTAAATAACATCCACCGACTCATAAGCCAAGTATGGTCGGAAGAAAGTATGCCCGAAGAATGGAACCTCAGCATCGTTTGACCGATCCACAAAAAAGGAGACCCTCTAAGCTGGGCAACTAGAGAGGCATTAGTCTTCCCAACATCGGCTACAAGATCGTATCTACCGTAATAGAATGCCTGAAACCGTTTACGAACAACCTCATCGGCCCTTAGCAGTATGTTTTTAGGTCAGAAAGTCCACAACCGATCAAATTTTCACACTCTGGCAGATCTGGGAAAAAACCCAACAAGTCCAATTCGATACCCACTACTTATTCATCGATTTCAAAGCCGCATACGACAAAATTTATAGAGACGAACTATAAGTAGCCATGTCTAGTTTTTGTATACCGCATAAACTCATCCGTTTGTGTAGGATGACGATGGCGAATTCCAGCTGCTCCTTCAGGGTCGAAAATGACCTCACCGACAAATTCGATACCAAAAAAGGATTTAGGAAAGGCGATGCGTTGTCATGATTCTTCAATTTGATTCTTGAGAGGATTGTGCAAGACTCAGGAGCCAATACCAGAAGCACAATTTAAAAAAAACCGGTACAACTACTAGCATACGCTGATGATATTGACATCATTGGTCGGACCCAACGTGATGTCATAGCCACGTCTGTTAGTATAGATAAGGTAGTCGCAAAAATGGGTTTAGTTGTAAATGAGAGCAAGACTTAGTATATGCTCTGAACACGAAAGGACACACAACATCGAGGAATACGACCACCAATATTCCGAAAATTCTTCTGTCCCGTTTGCGTTGATGGGCTATGGAGACGAAGATTCAACCAAGAACTATACGAGCTGTACAGCGACATGCGTCTGGTCAAAAAACTCCGCATTGTGCGTTTAAGATGGCTATACTCCGGCTCGCAGAGTCTTCGATTCCCAGCCAGACCTCGGCCGCTGTAGAGGAATTATCACGCAGAAGTAGAAACCAACCTCAACCAACCTGAAGTGCGCAACTTAAGGCTGAAAGCTATGGACCGAGCAAATTAGAGGGGCCCAGGTGCATTCCGGACTGCAGCCTCCATTAAAGTATGTAAACAAGTAAATTACAGCGATTTGTGCAATGATAAAGTCGAAGCTGCCTAGATGATTTTCTTTCCGTGCGTTGTTGGAGTTACTCTGTGGCTGCAGTGGCCTCGTAGTTAGTGCGTTTAACAACTTAGCGCGGGGTCCCTGGTTCAAATCCCAAAAGTGGCAACACCTAAGTTTTTTTTTACTGCTCCTTCTCTTTGCGAAAGTCTCACAAACATCCAATAGTAAGACTTTCATTAGAAGCCTCTCAAATTTGCCCTTAGTATTAGGCGTTAACTTAAAGGTCCCATTGTTTATAGCAGGGCATATAACTTCGCACTTACAAATGAAGGGAAAACCTAAGTTTGAGGCCCTGTATAGTTCATAAATTTCAGATATTTAATTCATTTTTGTTGGAGAAACTCTACGAGATAGTGTGAGTTAAAAATAGAGACGTACATATGTCTTAAGATCTTCTTCCGGGGCGTGCCAAACGCATGATGTGGGTCCAACTCGCCTGGGAATATCAAAATTTATGGAGGGCATAACTGAGAGTCCTACTCTCTGGCCATTTAAGTTAATGGGAGGGTTTAAAAATAAATGAATAAAAGATGAGAATTAGAAGTGGATTGCGAGGTAAAGTTTGAGACGCGGTTTGTTTGTCCTGGGATAACTTGATTTTGATTCCAACATGAGTTTAAAATTGATAACCACTGTTTAAAGTACGATGAAACAATCCGCCCCTATGTGTGCTTAACAACAGAAGAATTAGGTTACACGTGTTTTTAAAATGAATAGATTTTTAGTTTGGAAGATGCTGTTACCTAGTATCAGATACCCAACGATTGTTTGCTATTTCATTTCGACCAATTTGCAACTTCTACCATCCTGAGACCTTCACAACTCCACTTCCAACCACACATCGCAACCTATCTCAACTATTTGATGTCACTGTATGTATATCAGTTCATTATCATTCCACACATCGCGACAATTTATTTTCATTACTTAACTCAGAGGACCAGGAAATATTAACCACAAGAACACACAACTCACCGGACCATCGGAGCTACTAACAGAAGTTACTTCACACCCTCATCCACTATGGCACTCGAACACATGTCGAAAAGTCACCAACTTTCGCGGTAACCACACATACCAACCCTGCTCTGCATCCCTTTCTCATGATCCTGTTTGTCAACCCCTAATGTAAGAGGCGATAATGAACGACCTTAACTTACGTGCCCGCCGAGAATATAGTTTCACTTGGCCTAAAACTTTCACCAGAAAAAAAAAAACAAAAATAACGGTGCGACCCATATCAAACGCATACGTGAACCCTCGGGTAACCACGTATCACCAAAAATGTATCCAACTGAGGCAAAGTCCTACACTAACTGCCATGCCATGAATTTATGTGAGAAAAGCATTTACGTGAAAGGCGCAGCAACCCCTCACTTTTGGCTGTCCCATGCCACCTTGAAAGACTTTGAATGTCATTCCCATGAATGTTGCGAGGCACAGCAACATCTGCAATGGTTGCTGCCGAGCGACCGCGTAATTGATTTTCCGGTAGTAACAAAGTGCCCGGTCGAGGATAACTTACCGCTTTCGGCTAGCAACGACATATTCGAGTGAAGGGTAGTAGTATACATTCCTCAGGACATGCTGCGGCACCAAACTTATTGCAATCCACCCATCCTATACAACCAATCAGAGGGCGCCTCGTCAGGAGCGTTCTGCTCCTGGGTACTGAATATTTTTTAATGGCAATAGCTATGGCGGTGTGTATTATTTGGCCAAATTTATGCTTCCGAAGCGATCTGCTACATCCCGAGCACAATGCTCTTTGTGTTTTCTTTCCGATGCTTTTTTGTTTGTTTTGGTTTTATTTTATTTTTGTTATTTTCCTTTCATTTATTTATTTTTTGTATCCTTGCTGGAATACACAAAAAACATCCGCGATATCCTAATTTCGCGGTTACACACACTTTATGGAGTCTGCCAGCAACCCGCAGGAAAAACTGCAAGAAAAAATCATTTTTGGTAGAATGTGGGTGGCGCGTACAATTCAACATGTCCTTAGAGCATAAAAGGAACCCCCACGTACAATAGAGTGGGTTGGTACGATGTTATGTGTTTTTATGCTGCAACATTTTTTTTTCGATGCGATACTTTTGTTTTTATTATTTTGAAATGTTTATACGTTCCACTTGGGGATGACGTCGTACATTCAATTTGGTACTGCTTTGCTGTCAGTTAAGTCGTTTTTTTTTTTTTTTAATTTTCGGCAAACAATGGGGAACAACAAAAACTTTGATCTGAACGCGTTCAGGTACTCCAGGTTTATGACAAAAATGTAATGGGACTATTGAAGGTCTTACCTTGTAATCTGGGGGTATGAATGGTTAATGATAATAATAACTTTGAAATCAATTGTAAGGATGATAAAGGATAATGTGCAGGGGTCGGATTTAATAAAGTAACTAAGAAGGATGGTGAGTCAGTTTTACATCAACAGTATATCTACGCAGTAGCGTACCTAGTCAATTGGAAGGAAATGTGGTTACACGAAAACACAAGCATTTTTGGATTAACTGCCTCTGTGTGGAGACCGCTGTGTGCATAGTAACTTGGCCATGGATTCGGGTCTAACCCGGAATTTAAATCTTGGCGGAGGCAGATATGGACGGATGAGTGATTGTTTTCATTAAGGCATTTCTTTCGTTTCTCAGATGGAAGCAGAAAAATTGCATATATTGAGCCAACGGTGTCGTCTATGTTTCCATAAAGGATGAGCCAAATGAACCACAAAAATGACATAAGCACTTCTGGAATATTAGGATATTAAGTCAATTTGTTAGTCCACTTACTTACTTGAGTTACGCTATATTCCGGAATGAACCTGGGCCTCAACCAAGGTGCCTCTCCAATTAGACCGGTCCTTAGCTAACCAACTCCAAGTTGGTTGAGGTCGGTTTCTACTTATGCGCACAGCTTATACTAAGTCTTGCCCTCATTTACTGTTAAAACCATTTTTGCCGCTTCCTGCTCTATACTATCAAACGAGGCTAAGACATCACGTTGAGTCCTACCAATGATGTCAATATCGTCAGCATATGCTAGTAGTTGCACCGGTTTTTGGAAAATTGTGCTTCTGGTGTTGGCTCGGGAGTTTTGCACAGTCCTCTCAAGAATGATATTGAAGAAGTCGCATGACAGCGTATCGCTTTGCCTAAAACCTTTTTGGTATCGAATGTGTTAATGAGGTCGTTTCCGACCCTGATGGAGCAGCTAGAATTCTCCATGGTCATCCTTAAAAAAACAGACGAGTTTGGTAGGTATACCAAAACTGTAGTTGGTGTCTATAAATGCTGTCGTATGCGGCTTCATAATCGATGAATAGGTGGTGGGTATCGATTTGGAGTTCATGAGTTTTTTCCAGGGTATGCTGAAATGTGATCATTTGATCGGTGGTGGGCTTTCCCGGTCTAAAACCACATTGATAAGGTCCGATCAGGTTGTTGGTAAACGGTCTCAGGCGTTTACATATTACGGCAGATAGGATCGTGAAGGCGATTTTAACGCGGCTTATGCCTCCATAGTTGGTGCAGTTTAGACGGTCTCCTTTTTAGTGGATCGGTCGAACGATGCTGAGATTCCGTTCTTCAGGCATACTTTGTTCCGACCAGATTTGGCTTATGAGTTGGTGGATGTTACTTACCAATTCATCTCAGCCGGCTTTATAAAGCTCATCGGGGAGGCCGTCATTTCCGGCCGCATTATTAAGCTTGAGTATAGATATTGGTAATCTCACTTCACTCAGGTTGAGTAGTTGACAGTTTTCGCTATCGTTGGCAAATATTGAATTGTTCGTTCTGCCTGACAGCGGAATGTTGTTCGTCATTGCAGTTGAATAGTCTGCAGAAGTGGTTCTTCCATATCCTCAGCATCAGCTGTGTCTCAACTATGATTTTTCCTTGTTCTTCTCGACACGATTCTGTTCGTGCCTTATATCTTTGGCTTTGACGTTTTACACTTCGGTTAAGCCTGCAAACATTGTTCCTGTAGTGGCACCTCTCTATAATCACGATCGCACGCTTTTCTTGGTCTTTTGTCTTCTTTCTGAAAAGCCGTTGTTCTTCCCTTCTTCTCTGCCTATAGAGCTCAACGGCAGCTCTCGTCTTCACCTGCAGCTTAGCCTGGTAGGCCTCGTTCTTGGCTGCGAGCAACTGTCGGCATTCGTCATCAAACCAGGGGTTTCTTGTTGGTGGACGCGAGAAACCTAGCACATCAGTAGCGGCTGATCTAATGGCTTGTTGGCATCGTTGCCATTGTTCTTCGACATTCGATGCTGGTGGTATGGTGTTAATCGAGAGGTTAAGGGATACGCTTTGCGCGAAGTTCTTGGCGGTCTCTTGCGATTGCAGTCTTTCGACATTTAATTTATTCACAGTATTCCTGGATTGTTGTGGCGTGGTTGACATTCGCATTCTAACCTTGGCTGCAACAAGATAGTGGTCCTAGTCGATGTTAGCTCATCGGAATGTTCGGACATCCAAAATACTAAATGCGTGCCTATTGTCTATCAAGTTGGTTGACTGTTCGTTGATCTGGAGACCGCCATGTCCGCTTGTGGATATGAGTTGAGGAAACCGTGTGCTGGCTATAGTTGCATTTCGTTCCGTAGCGATGTCAATTAGCTTTAGTCCGTTACCAGACGTGTTGTCGTGTTGGCTATGTTTTCCGACAATACTGCTAAAGACGTCTTCTCTTCTTACCTTTGCGTTAAAATCTCCCAGCACGATTTTAACATCGTACCTCGGTAGTCGCTCATAGTTTTGGTCAGGGAGCGCATAGAAGCAGTCCTTAGCTATATCATATTTGTCCTCTATTGGGGAGTCAGTGCATATTAGGCTTATGCTGGTGAATTTGGCATTGATTATGTCCTATAAGGAAAAGACTTCATGCCTACGTCAGGCACTTATAATAAATCCACATCCGTATAGCCGCTGTTTCTGCTCACTATAACACGGTCCGTAGTAGATGTCACAGTTTGTCATCCTCTTTTTTCCCGGCCCAGTCCATCGTATTTCCTGAATGGCAGTAACGTCTGCTTTGTAGCAGTTTAGGGCTTCGGCTAGTTATTCGCTTGCACCTCTCCTGTTTAATGTTCTCACATTCCAGGTGCAGATACGAACGTCGTTGTCCTTCTTTTATTTAGCAGGGTCATCAATAATAAAATCAGTCCTTTCTGAGGCTATTGGTTGCTTCGTAACCTTTAGTGTTTTCCATTGCTTGGTAGTTAAACCAAAGAACAACCCCCAACCTGGAGGTCCAGTTCCAATTTATTAGATACTCCTAGGACACGGGGCCATCAGTATCCACAACGGGATTGAGAGCTGTCGCTGGCCTTTCGGTTCATCCGCCACCATCTCTGTTTAAGGGGCCTGACTAACCCTTGAAATTCCTAGGCAACCTGTTGTCCGAATATGTCAAAGCAGATGGTCTAGGTTTGCCTGGGACAGCAGGCCGGGTAATCATTCCGTGTCATTCTGACCTGGCTGTTCGTAGTGTTGCTGTTTATCTTCGTGTTATCAAATCCTGTCGGATGAGACCAGTACCCACTGGTTACAACTTGGTGGTTAAAAATAAGCACTTGATGTGTAGTTAGAGTTTCAACCACTGGGCATTGCCAAGTTAAAGCCAATCAGAGTCTACCCTCGTTCTACAACACCCAACAACCAAAAAATGCTCACCAAAAGTAAAACAAATTATAAACTCCATACAACTCTCGCTTTTATCTGTTAGTCTTGAACCCAAGGGGCATTTCGTTAACATTCACTAATGATGCCTTTTTGTTATCAAATCAATGCTAAATCAAATCATAGTACACAATTTCTGGAGCCCCATATTTCCGAAAAATACAAACAAACAAAAACAATCACTAATTGAAGGACATCCAAACAACAAGAGATAAATAAAAAGCCTTCTATTGAACCGCCCTATATGTCTCCTCCACATCCAATTGGTCTTGGCGGTTGTTCACAAATTTTCCATCTTTTCTTCTTACAAATACATTTTTATAACTTTATCAAATCACCACGTCCCTGAAATAGCCTGTAATAGCAAACTTTCTCCACATCAATGTCAAAACCTAAGCGCACAAAAAAAAACATACAGACAAGGCGGACCGACAAACAGTGAAATTGTCACTACCATTGGCCAGACAAATGGTCAAATTTCCTATCTGAACTTCAATTTCACATCCTTTGACACGTAATAACGGAGAAATGGTAAATGTAAAAAAAACAAGACATTCTTATCGATATATATAACAATGGGACATCCTGCGCTCGTGCTATGCCTAATCAAAAAAAAAATCGCTTTAAACTTCGTCCTTTACGCTCCGAATTACTCTTTCACTCTCTAGCTCTTTCGCCTAAGAATCGAATTTTTTGGTTCATTTAGTTTTTGATCCAAGGGGGCTCGAGTTAAATTCAAATCTAAAATGTTGTCCTTTCTCGTCCATATAAAAATTGTTTCCCAACATCAGATGATATGCCACATACACATATAGGAATTTCTCAGAAATATCAATTGGATATTGGAATTGGAATTGTAATTTCGCTCTCAATTCCTTCTCATCTTTTCCCTTAGTCCATGTGTAGAATTGGTGGAATTGTTGAATGTGTGTCCTTTTGAAGGGAACGATTTAAATTGTTCTGTGTTTTTTTTTTTTTGTAATCGAAAAAATTCAAACGGAACATCCTTTTTCTTTGACGTTCGACTGTTGTTACGTATTATTATTGACGAAGGGCAAATACGAGATGGGTATAAAAAATCATCTGAAGCTTTTCAAAGGATGAAGGATATTTTTTCCACACGGATGGGAAAAAAAAAAGAATTTAGTTTCTCGAGCCGACTAGGTATGTATGCTAGTGGCACGATTAGAATAGAATTGAATGCTTCAACTGACCCACCGATTATAACCATGATGTAGAAATTGGCTTTAAGTCTTTCGCCCGTATATATATCTATGGGATATATATATATATAACCTCCTGTCTATAAGCAGTTGTAAGGGACAAAACGGCCGGGCTTTTGCTCTGAAAAAGCCATGTGATTGACTTTCAATTGGACTCAATGAACTAGATAATCCTTTCACATCCATTGACTCGACAAACATGAAATAGATTTGCGGTATACCACCATCGCTTTCACCAATACAGAGACTGACACTGGCACACAATACATAAGGATGGTGAATGCTGATAGCTCCGCGCCGGGAGGGTGTGCTTTTGACAAGTCTTTCTCAATATAGTCTAGTCCATCGTCCATCGATGGCATCATCAGTACCAGGGCAACTATGATATTTCTCACACAGGTGAATTCGAGATTTCGATCATAATTAGGAAGGATGAACAAACGTGTGTGTCGTTTTTCCTAACCCGATTTCAGTGGTCGGGTTTTGGTTGGTGTTGCTTATAAATTTTTTTTTGTGTTGATCCGGTCGGTGAGATAGGGTGTTTTGAAGTTAAAAATACATTATATCGAAAAAAACCCGTTTGCTCTTATATTATGAGAGGACCACAAAAGAAAAGGACGAAACAAAAACACAATCGAGGGTATATTTATGTGTATGAGATGTGGCAATAAGAACAAAATTGGTTGGATCCTTTTTTGTTAGAATTTCGTGGGTTACGTAAGGTTGTTGTTAGGTGAAACCGTTAAGCTGTTTTTGTATACCGGTGTTATTATTATCTTGACGAAAATTTGGGTTAGGGGTGTGTTCAACAAAAAAATAGGTTAGTAGCCACTTAGAGCATAAAAAAAGAGAAGATTGTGATGACTTCATAAAGGGTGGTTTTCAAGTCTTCCCTTAAAAAAGGCCTATATAGCTGTATATATATATATATACAGAGGATAATTGAAAACAGGTTCATAATTTGGGGAAAGTTTTTTTTATATTATTTCTTGTCAGAGAATCTTTTTAGTCTTCTGAGTATGGGTTGGGAGTAAAAATATCGATGTGATAAAATCAGACATAGATCCTTACTTAACTCATAGAGGGAGAATGATACGCATATCTAAAACTGATTAAATATGGGTTTGTTTAGGCCTTAAATGTTTTAGACTTTTCGCCTGAAATTCAATTGTCTGACTTTAGTAGGATGGCCAAACTGACTTAGTAATTGATTCCTAAGGTCTCTAAAATCATCTCACTCAATCGGTAGCCATAAATAAGAAGAATGGGGTACGCTGGGTTAGGTTGCCGGGAGGGTATACTACTTTGTTTTGCCGCCATTTTGGTCAACATTAGTCTTGACAGTTCATATTCGGCAGTCAAGTAGACATGGAAAAATGTTCGATAAACCAAAGTGTTTTAATCGTTAAAATATTTTATCAAAATCAATCACCGATTACTGTGAAGATGAGAAAGTTACGTGAAATTTTTGGGAGAAACAACGTGCCAACAAAACGCACTGTTTACCGTGTAGTGAATGATTTCGAAGAAAGAGGGTATGTAGGTGATAGGCCCAAGCATGGACCACAACAAACTGCAAGATCGGCTGAAAACATTACTGCTGCTCAAGGAAGTATTCAAAACAATCCATCAACCTCAATTCAAGCTCAGGAGCTTGGTCTTCAAAGAACAACTTTGGACACAATTTTGCACAAGGATTTGCATTTGTTTCCATTTAAGTTTCAGTTGACGCAAGAGCTTCTTCCACAGGACCATTTACGCCGCGCGCCATACATATGCCAATAGGATGTTACAGCTAGCCCATGACAAACCCGATTTTTATGAAAAAATCATAATGAGTGACGAGGCACATTTTCATTTGAATGGATATGTGAATAATTAGAACAGTAGGTTCTGGGCAATGGAAAACCCTCAAATTATTCATCAGTCACCTTTGCATCCACTAAAAGTTAAAATCTGATGTGCAATTTGGTTAGGGTGAATCATTGGACCTTATTTCTTTGAAAATGAAAACGTAACGGTAACTGTGAATGGAAAGCTATATTATAATATGATTGAATTTTTTTTTAACGACACAACTGCATGCTTTGGGCTTGATTAACATGTGGTATCAACAAGACGGTGCAACATTGCATACAGTCAGGATTACAATGGAATTACTGTGAGACCTCTTTCCACAACAAGTTATTTCAATAAATGGTGATGTTGATTGGCCTCCGCCGTAGCCTGATTTGACTGCTCCGCACTTTTCTTCGTGGGAATATCTGAAAAGCAAGATTTATGCAAACAAACCGGAAACGCTTGAGCAAATAAAAAAAAAATCGTGATAAAATTAATGAAATACCGCGTGAAATGTGTGAGAATGTAATGAAAAATGTGCTCAAAATGGCTCGCATTTGTGAGACTAACAGAGGCGGACATTTACCTGATATTGTATTTCATACATAATTGCCGACACTAAATAAAACATTTGTCAATACCAGATCCATTCTCTTTCATTTAATCAAAAATTATAAGCAAGCAAAGTAGTATACCTTCCCAGCGGACACCCGGTATAAGAAGAACACACGCAGACATGAATGGTTATGAGATAGCTAGGCTCCAGATAGTTGGCGTGGAGAAAATCATCTATCGACGAATCTTTTTTTTTTAATTTCTATAAAATTTTACGGAAATCATGTTTTTTTTACTGAAATCGTCTTCAAAAAATTGGCGTAGCAAGACAATTTTTTAGACGAAATATAGATATTGAGATTTTCTAAACACCTTCTTAAAATCGTTTGTCAAAATTCTTTCAGACACTTTTTCAAAATTCCTTAGCGCTTAGCCAAAAACTAAGTTTTTCTCAAAAAAAAATGGGCGTGGCAAAGGTCGGAATTTGAAAATGTTTACACTTGTTGTGATGTGAGCAACAGAGAATACGTGTACCTGTAGACATAAGGCCCAATATTGGGACAGAAAATTGGTTGGATCCTTTTTTGCTAAAATTTCGTGGGTTTCGTAAGGTTGTACTGAAAAAATCGAACTTGTAAATTTATTCAAACCTAACATTAAGATGACGGGCTCAGTGGTGCGATAGCCAGTGCGATGAATACCTAAACGATTTTTCACTGGCCCTCCTTTGTCAAATTGTCAAGCAAAGCTAATCTCAAGGTAGCCGTTCGGAGTCGACATAAAACAGGAGCTCGACAACGCCAGAAGTGTCGGCTCATAAACAACGAGATTCAGTTAAAATAAAGCATTACGGACGAAATCATCTAAGTAGAACCCGTCCAGATATCGCAAGAATAACGGCGATAGTCACGGGGTACTGGACAATTGGATACCATTCAGCCAAACTTGGTGATCGCGTGAATGCGAAAGGCAAAAAAAGAACTCAAAAACTTTACACGTTAACAACTTTATTGAGGATGTTTCTACACTGACTCATGAATAAAAAAGATGACGAAAACGCCGCTTTCATTTACTTTATTTATTTCATTGTACTAGAGGAGTACAATCCAGTGTTAAGTTCAACAGGTAGATGCCAGCGTAATCACTTGTAAAGTTATATGTTACAGGGTGATATTCAAAGAAAAGGCGTATAAACACTAGGGGTCCCATACAACCCTCAATGCCGCAGTTGCGGGTACACAAATTTCATCTGCAAATGTCCGGTACAAGCAAGAGCTAGATTGCGTGCGTTAGACCAACCATTTTTCGACAACCTTAGCTACACCTCGGGTAAAAGGAAAGAAGATCTTATCCGTTTTCTAAACCTCACAGGCAGGTGTATTACATCCACAACAACAATCATAGTAAAGGTCACACGAGTCGTGGTAACAAAAAGGCACATAAGTGCTACTTGGGTTCATGCCGAACCGCCATTTCTACCTATAGGGTGATTTTACAAGAGCTAAGTTTTTCAGGTAGAAGATCTTATCCGTTTTCTAAGCCTCACAGGCATCTGTATTACATCCGCAACAACAATCATAGTAAAGGTCACACGAGCCGTGGTAACAAAAAGGCACATAAGTGCTACTTGGGTTCATGACGAACCGCCATTTCTACCTAGAGGGTGATTTTATAAGAGTTAAGTTTTTCAGTTAGACAGCAAAGGTTAGTAAAGGCGTCCAAACGTCATCTGTCAAAGTGTAAAGTTTTCAATATACTCTCCCATTTAATCATGGAAAGACTTACAAACGAGCAGCGATTGCAAATTATTGAAATTTATTATCAAAATTCGTGCTCTTGGAAAAATATTCACCAGCAACAATTTGTTTTGTCAAAATTCTTTCAGACACTTTTTCAAAATTCCTTAGCGCTTAGCCAAAAACTAAGTTTTTCTCAAAAAAAAATGGGCGTGGCAAAGGTCGGAATTTGAAAATGTTTACACTTGTTGTGATGTGAGCAACAGAGAATACGTGTACCTGTAGACATAAGGCCCAATATTGGGACAGAAAATTGGTTGGATCCTTTTTTGCTAAAATTTCGTGGGTTTCGTAAGGTTGTACTGAAAAAATCGAACTTGTAAATTTATTCAAACCTAACATTAAGATGACGGGCTCAGTGGTGCGATAGCCAGTGCGATGAATACCTAAACGATTTTTCACTGGCCCTCCTTTGTCAAATTGTCAAGCAAAGCTAATCTCAAGGTAGCCGTTCGGAGTCGACATAAAACAGGAGCTCGACAACGCCAGAAGTGTCGGCTCATAAACAACGAGATTCAGTTAAAATAAAGCATTACGGACGAAATCATCTAAGTAGAACCCGTCCAGATATCGCAAGAATAACGGCGATAGTCACGGGGTACTGGACAATTGGATACCATTCAGCCAAACTTGGTGATCGCGTGAATGCGAAAGGCAAAAAAAGAACTCAAAAACTTTACACGTTAACAACTTTATTGAGGATGTTTCTACACTGACTCATGAATAAAAAAGATGACGAAAACGCCGCTTTCATTTACTTTATTTATTTCATTGTACTAGAGGAGTACAATCCAGTGTTAAGTTCAACAGGTAGATGCCAGCGTAATCACTTGTAAAGTTATATGTTACAGGGTGATATTCAAAGAAAAGGCGTATAAACACTAGGGGTCCCATACAACCCTCAATGCCGCAGTTGCGGGTACACAAATTTCATCTGCAAATGTCCGGTACAAGCAAGAGCTAGATTGCGTGCGTTAGACCAACCATTTTTCGACAACCTTAGCTACACCTCGGGTAAAAGGAAAGAAGATCTTATCCGTTTTCTAAACCTCACAGGCAGGTGTATTACATCCACAACAACAATCATAGTAAAGGTCACACGAGTCGTGGTAACAAAAAGGCACATAAGTGCTACTTGGGTTCATGCCGAACCGCCATTTCTACCTATAGGGTGATTTTACAAGAGCTAAGTTTTTCAGGTAGAAGATCTTATCCGTTTTCTAAGCCTCACAGGCATCTGTATTACATCCGCAACAACAATCATAGTAAAGGTCACACGAGCCGTGGTAACAAAAAGGCACATAAGTGCTACTTGGGTTCATGACGAACCGCCATTTCTACCTAGAGGGTGATTTTATAAGAGTTAAGTTTTTCAGTTAGACAGCAAAGGTTAGTAAAGGCGTCCAAACGTCATCTGTCAAAGTGTAAAGTTTTCAATATACTCTCCCATTTAATCATGGAAAGACTTACAAACGAGCAGCGATTGCAAATTATTGAAATTTATTATCAAAATTCGTGCTCTTGGAAAAATATTCACCAGCAACAATTTGTTTTGTCAAAATTCTTTCAGACACTTTTTCAAAATTCCTTAGCGCTTAGCCAAAAACTAAGTTTTTCTCAAAAAAAAATGGGCGTGGCAAAGGTCGGAATTTGAAAATGTTTACACTTGTTGTGATGTGAGCAACAGAGAATACGTGTACCTGTAGACATAAGGCCCAATATTGGGACAGAAAATTGGTTGGATCCTTTTTTGCTAAAATTTCGTGGGTTTCGTAAGGTTGTACTGAAAAAATCGAACTTGTAAATTTATTCAAACCTAACATTAAGATGACGGGCTCAGTGGTGCGATAGCCAGTGCGATGAATACCTAAACGATTTTTCACTGGCCCTCCTTTGTCAAATTGTCAAGCAAAGCTAATCTCAAGGTAGCCGTTCGGAGTCGACATAAAACAGGAGCTCGACAACGCCAGAAGTGTCGGCTCATAAACAACGAGATTCAGTTAAAATAAAGCATTACGGACGAAATCATCTAAGTAGAACCCGTCCAGATATCGCAAGAATAACGGCGATAGTCACGGGGTACTGGACAATTGGATACCATTCAGCCAAACTTGGTGATCGCGTGAATGCGAAAGGCAAAAAAAGAACTCAAAAACTTTACACGTTAACAACTTTATTGAGGATGTTTCTACACTGACTCATGAATAAAAAAGATGACGAAAACGCCGCTTTCATTTACTTTATTTATTTCATTGTACTAGAGGAGTACAATCCAGTGTTAAGTTCAACAGGTAGATGCCAGCGTAATCACTTGTAAAGTTATATGTTACAGGGTGATATTCAAAGAAAAGGCGTATAAACACTAGGGGTCCCATACAACCCTCAATGCCGCAGTTGCGGGTACACAAATTTCATCTGCAAATGTCCGGTACAAGCAAGAGCTAGATTGCGTGCGTTAGACCAACCATTTTTCGACAACCTTAGCTACACCTCGGGTAAAAGGAAAGAAGATCTTATCCGTTTTCTAAACCTCACAGGCAGGTGTATTACATCCACAACAACAATCATAGTAAAGGTCACACGAGTCGTGGTAACAAAAAGGCACATAAGTGCTACTTGGGTTCATGCCGAACCGCCATTTCTACCTATAGGGTGATTTTACAAGAGCTAAGTTTTTCAGGTAGAAGATCTTATCCGTTTTCTAAGCCTCACAGGCATCTGTATTACATCCGCAACAACAATCATAGTAAAGGTCACACGAGCCGAGGTAACAAAAAGGCACATAAGTGCTACTTGGGTTCATGACGAACCGCCATTTCTACCTAGAGGGTGATTTTATAAGAGTTAAGTTTTTCAGTTAGACAGCAAACGTTAGTAAAGGCGTCCAAACGTCATCTGTCAAAGTGTAAAGTTTTCAATATACTCTGCCATTTAATCATGGAAAGACTTACAAACGAGCAACGATTGCAAATTATTGAAATTTATTATCAAAATTCGTGCTCTGTGAAAAATATTCACCGTCAACAAATCGTACTGTTATCACCAAACTTCGCACCAAATTTACTTTGTCGGACATTAAACCATCGACTCGCATGCGTACATTGCAAGCCAAAGGGAATATTGCAGTCTTAGCATCTTATGTTAATGAAGATCGTGAAATTTCAAGTCGTCGCCGTTCTCAGAAATTGGGTATGTGTTACTCAACCACATTCAAAATTTTACGTGTCGATTTGGGTTTGAGAGCCTATAAAATTCAACTTGTGCAATAATTGAAGACGAGTGACCTACCACAACGTCAAATTTTTGGTGAATGAGCCTTAGAACAGCTCCATGAAAATCCACTGTTTTATCACCGGCTTTTAAGAAAGAAGAAAAGAGAGCAAGAAAAGCGCTCAGTCGAGTATATAGAGAATTGCCACACTTGGTGAATGGGCCTTAGCTCCATGAAAATCGCTGTTTAATCGAAAAATTGTGTTCAGCGATGAGGCTCATTTCTTGCTCAACGGATGCGTAAATGAGCAAAACTGTCACATCTGGAGTGATGAACTGCCACATGCCATACAAGAGTTACCGATGCATCCCGAAAAAACGTCAGTCTGGTGTGGTTTTTGGCTGGTAGCTTCATCGGTCCATTTTTCTTCAAAGAAGACCGGGGAAGAAACGTTACGTCAACGGCGAATGATATCGAGCCATGATACGAGACTTTTTCTGCCCCAGTTGGTTGAGTTGAACTTGGTTGAAATGTGGTTTCATCAAGTCGGCTGAAGGATGAATTAGGTGAGCAACTTTTCTCTCGCAATGGCCCTATGACTTCGCCGCCAAAATCATGTGATTTAACGCCTCTTGATTATTTCTTGTGGGGTTATGTAAAGTCGTTAATCTATGTGGACAAGTCGAAGACGATTGAAGCCTTACACGATAACATAACACGCGTAAATCGTGGAATACAGGCCGAAACGCTCGAAAAAGCGAAGCAAAATTTGACCTTCCGAATGGACCACTTGAAACGGAACCGCGGACAACCTTTACATGAAGTTGTCCTTAAAACGTAAATGGCAATGGCCTATTTATCGACTACACTACAAAATTTTAATGTTTGATGCAAATTTTAGTGTTTTATTCCATTTATCAAATATCTGCGCTTAAAAAATCACATACCTACCTACCTAAGGACGAAAACGACGTTCTTCGAACAAGGCCAAACAAATTCGAACTGCTCTGCGAAGAGCATCGGAAAGAAATTCTCCACCTAAATGATGAAAACATGGTCCTTAAGAGTTTATTAAAAATTCCCAATGAGCCTAAACCAAGTGCAAACTAGCCCATGAATTCCGAATGCCATACGGATGAAGAAGAACTCAGTCGCGAAACAGAGTGGATTCTAAAGAAAAGCTTGGTAAAAAAAGAAAACCTTTATCCTCTCATGCGCCATTTTGTTGTTAATTTGGTTCGTTTATCACGTAATGGCCCAGTTATAGTTATCTTTGAAAACCCTTATTGGAAATTTTCTTTTACTTCTTTCGTCTATTTTATACAAGGTGGCGCAAAAGTAATCCTCCTATCAGAAAATGCTATAAATTTTGCGATTGGCTCCTAATGTCAGTTCTGTTTTGACATTTGTGTAGTAAACACATGCGAAATACACGTTAATAAACAATGTTACGGAACACTGCTCCAGAACGCGGAATATTGGTGACTATTTATTTGAGCAATAATAGGTCGGTGACTTTGGCACAACGTGAATTTCGTCGCAGATTTCCTAGCCGTCCAACGCCTTCTGGTGAAACACTGCTACGTTTAGCCGCTCGCCTCGAAGAAACTGGCACAACACGAGATGCTGCCAGGCGTGGCAGACCCCGAAGTAGCCGTTCTGCAGAGAATATTGCTGCTGTAGCCGAAGACGGCATGGAAGCGCCGTCGACATCGACCAGACGACGTGCCACGCAAATGGGTATCAGTCGACGATCTTTACAGCGAATTTTAGTACACGATTTGAAGATGTTTCCGTACAAAGTCCAGACGGTGCATCAGGCTGTTAGCTGCTGACCGCCAATCGCGTCTAACATACGCTCAAGCCATCCTTAATCACCACCAAGAGGAAGATGATTTTTCGTCAAAAATAATCATGAGTGATGAGGCCTATTTTCATCTTAGCGGGTACGTAAATAAGCAAAATTAACGCTTCTGGGGCACTGAAAATCCGCGTGTAACCCACGAAGAGCCATTACAACCGCTCAAAGTCACTGTATGGTGTGCTGTTTTCGCTGGAGGAGTCATCGGACCTTTTTTTCTTCGAAGACGTCGCGGGCCAAACGGTTACTGTGAATGGTGAGCGCTACAGAGCAATGATCAACGAGTTCTTTTTGCCGCAACTTGATGAATTGGGATTGGAAAACATGTGGTTCCAACAGGACGGTGCAACGGCCACACTGCACGTGTCACAGCCGATATGCTGAAGGATGCATTTCCCGGGCGCCTAATCTCCCGTTTTGGCGATTTGCACTGGCCAGCAAGATCGCCTGATTTGACCGCTCCAGACTTCTTTTTGTGGGGCTTTTTGAAGTCGCGGGTTTATGTCAACAAGCCTCAGACTCTTGCAGCTCTTAAAGACAATATCCGTCAAGAATGTGAGGACCTATCGCCGGAAGTTTTGGCTAAAGTGATGGAAAATGCCATAAAAAGGGCTCAAATGACAATCAACTGTGGCGGCGGCCATTTACATGACATCATATTCTCGACTTGATGTAAACAAAATTAAAAGACCAAATAAAAATAATCCACAAGAAGAATCAAAGTTTTTCTTCTTTTTTTTTTAATTACAGCCAAAAAACATCGGAAGGTTATTTGTACATTCAATCATTGGCGAGTTGGTGTCAAAATGAAGCTTTTGAATTTTAGAACCCGATTATTACAAAAATATTTAAATTTTTAATAATAGTCTTCGCACAAAAGCACTTCTTATTTTTCACTAAATTTATTGAAGTAATGATTGCCATTCCACCGACCTGAATTTCCAAGAATTCCTATGGAGGTGACAATTCAATTCAATCATGTGTTGAGTTGCAATGAAGATGTTCAATGATAGCTAAAACTGCGCTCTAAGGGCCCATAAGAAACTATGGGGAATTGAAATGCCACCCCCATAGCTTCTTATAAAAATTATTGGAAAATTCCGTTTCAGTTCGGTGGAATTTATTTCATAGAAATAAAATGTTAATTAGTGAAATCTAAGAAGAGATATTTTCTGGGAAAACTATAATTAGAAATTAAATATTTTTGGATAATCATATTCTTAAATGCGTATGCTTGGTTTTGACACCAAGAACAAGAAGTAAAAGGAAATTTAAAGTGAGGGTTTTTAATGATAGCTATAACTGGGCCCTAACTTCTGAGAAATAAAAACCACAAAAAAAAAATAAAAAATTACTAAAAACTTATTTGCATAAAAAATCTGTAAAATTCAAATAAAAAAAGGAAAAAATTGTTTAAAGAAGGGTTTATTATAATAACAGACAAAAGCCTCGACATAGCGGGTATTTTTTTAGAGATTGGTTTTTCAGTCAAATTAGGGAACTCTAACGTCATTTATTTTCAGATTGATTTGCCATTTCATCATGAACAGGTTGACAAATGAACAACGCCTGCAAATCGTGCAAAGTTATTTCGAAAATAATGGTTCAGTTCGCGAAGTTTTTGCGCAAGCTCCGTCCATTTCATGGTCGACATAATCGTCTATCAGAGCAATTAGTTCGGTTAAGCATGGATCGCTTTCGCACTACGTTTACTATATGTGATAATACGCATCCGCAGAGACGTCGAACTGTGCGCACCGAAGAAATAATTGCCGGTGTAGAGCAAAGTGTTGAAGAGGACCCGAATGAATCGATTCGCCACCATGCACAGCAATTAGAGCTTTGACCATCAACTTTATGGAAGATTTTGCGAAAATATCTTGGCTTACGACCTTACGACCAGCTTGATACCATGCAATGCGTCGTGATTTTGGTGTATAGCTACATCGACAAGCAAAATTGCCGCATTTGGAGTGAAGAGAATCCTGGACCTCTAGATCTGGGTTTTTTCGAACCAGCCGCGGCGGCTACATTAATGGCATAACATTATCCTTCCAATAAACCCAAATTGATGGACATTAATACGATTTTCTTGTGTTTTATTTAAATTCGAAGTTCTATACCTATAAAAACACACTCCTTATATCGGCTTTATCGGCTCTAATAAAGTGTGTGTACGGCGAACAATGTAATTTCGCGTAAACGTCATTCACAAACCAAATATTTTCCTCTATTTTTGCATTAAAAATTTGTGTCCGTATTAGATAATTGTATATCATAATAGTATTCCTATGAAAATGCAACATATCCAATGGCTTATTTGTATTTAATCCGAAAAAAACTATCAATGCGCTTTACAATTTGCATTTAAATGCACTCATCAAATTAAGCTCCTAATTTAATTTTTCCCATTTTATGATTAATTGTTTCACCATCTGCATAATGTTTTCCAAAGTTCAATTGGTTGTAAACTCAACGAATATTGTAATTTTTATTATTTTAATGAAAATCCGCCGATCTGTGGATCATTTAAATGAAATCCCAAACACGCATTCACACACTTTGAATTCACCACTCTGAAAATCCTTATATAAGGTTTCCAATTATTATTTGTACCGAAAAATGTAACTGATCGATGGGTTGCTATAGAGTTTTCTTTTCTAATTTCTTTGATTATTACCGCCGTATTTGGTTGGGTGTTGTAGAACGAGGGAAGAATCTGATTAGCTTTAACTTGGCAACTCCCAGTGGTTGTAACTATGACTACACATCAAGTGCTTAACCTCCAAGTGGTAACCATCGGTTACTGGTCTCATCAAACCGGATTTGACTTGCTAAACGATAAGCGCGAGTGTTTTTCACACGACGAAAAACAGAAACAATATAAACAGCCAGGTCAGAATGGACGGAATGAATACCCGCCCTGCTGTTCCAGGCGAACCTCGACAAGCTGCTTCGACTTCGGACAACAGTTTGTCTAGGAATTTCAAGGGTAAGTTGAACAGAGATGGTGGCGGAGGAACCGAAAGGCCAATGGCAGCGCTCAATCCCGTAGTGGATACTGATGCCCCGTGTCCTAGGAGTATCTAATAAAATGGAACTGGCCCTCCAGGTTGGGAGTTGTGCTTTGGGTTAACTGCCCAACCATGGCAAAAAAAAAATTCTACCGACGATCCAACCAATAGCCTTGGAACGGACTGATTTCTTTGTTGACGAACCTGCTAAACAAAAAAAGGACAACGACGTTCATATCTGCACCTGGAATGTGAGAGCATTAAACAAGAGAGGTACAAGCGAACAACTAGCGGAAGTCCTAAAGTGCTACAAAGCAGACATTACTGCCATCCACCCCGTACGATGAGATGGGCCGCGCAAAAAAAAGATGAAAAACTATGACATCTACTACGGAGCGTATTGTAGTGAGCAGAAATAGCGATTATTCGGATGTGGAGTTGTTTTAAATACCAGACTTGGGCAAGAAGTCTTATGTTTCCAACACATTAGCGACCGCATTGCAACAATCCACATCATGGCCAAATTCACCAACATAAGCCTTATACGCGCTCACGCCTTCACGGAGGAAAAAGATGATATGGCTAAGGATTGCTTCCATGAGCTTTTTGACCAAACCTATGAGCGACTACCGAGGTATGATGTTAAAATCGTGCTGGCTGACTTTAACGCAAAGGAAATGAATGACATCTTCAGCATTATTTTCGGAAAATATAGTCTTCACGACAACACGTCTGGTAACGGACTTAGGAAAATTTACTTCGCTACGGAACGAAATGCCACTATAGCCAGTACACGGTTTCCTCACTTCGATATCCATAAGGGGACATGGCAGTCTCCAGATCAACGAACCGTCAAAAAATTGATAACATTGCGATAGACAAGAGGCACGCACCCAATTTTTTGGATGTCCGAACATTCCGAGGAGCAAACATAGACTAACGACTTCGACCACTACCTTGCTGCAGCCAAGGTAAGAATGCAGATATCCACCACGCCACAACAATCCTGAAATATTTGAAATAATTTTATGTCGAAAGACTGCAGCCACAAAAAACCACAACAGAACACCGGCTTTTCAGAAAGAAGAAAAAAGAGCTATAAAAGCGCTCAATCGAGGATATAGTGAGGTGCCACTCCAAGAACGATGTTCGCAAGTTTTACCAAAGTGTAAAACGCCAAAGCCAATTATACCAGGCTCGAACAGAATCTTGTCGCGATGAACAAGGAAATATCGTAGTTGAGACACAGTCGACGCTGAGGATATGGAAGAACCGCTTCTGCAGCCTGTTGAACGGCGATGATGAACAACATTCTGCTGTCAGGCAGAACGAACCATTCAACATTGACATCAACGGCGAAAACTGCCAACCACCCGACCTGAATGAAGTGAGGATAGTAATATCTAAACTCAAGCTTAATAAGGCTGCCGTCTAAGCTGTGCCAACTACAGAGGCATAAGTCTCCTCAACATCGCCTACGAGATCCTATCTGTGAACGCCTGAACCCATTTACCAATAACCTGATCGCCCCTTATCAGTGTGGTTTTATGCCAGGAAAGTCCACAACCGATCAAATTTTCACACTTCGGCAGATGCTTGAAAAAACACAAGAAGTCCAAATCGATACGCATCACACTCAATCCATTGATTTACAAGTCTCATACGACAGTATTTAAAGCGACGAACTCTACGGAGCCATGTCTAGTTTTGCTATACCGCCCAAACTCGTCCGTCTGTGTAGGATGACGATGGAGAACTCTCGCTGCTCCACCAGGGTCGTCGAAAACGATCTCACCGACACATCTGATACCAAAAAATGATTGCAGCAAGGCGATGCGCTGTCATGTGACATCTTCAACTTGATTCTTGAGAGTATTGTGCAAAACTCCTGAGCCAGGAATAGAGACACAATTTTCCAAAAATCGCTGCAACTACTAACATTCGACGATATTGACATCATTGGTAGGAGTCAACGTGATGTCATAGCCACGAAGCGGCAAAAATCGGTTAAGTAGTAAATGAGGGCAAGACTTAGTATGTACTGTCAACACGAAAGGACACACAACATCGACGAATTGGACAGAACATCACCATTGCAAGATATAACTTTGAGGTAGTACGGGACTTTGTCTATCTAGGCTCCGCTATTAACTCTGACAACAACATCTCGTCAGAAATTAGACGAAGAATTACGTTTGCCAACCGCGGTTTCTTCGGGCTAAGAATGCAATTCAGTAGTAAAGCCCTCACTCGAACTACTAAGGAGATCCTATATAAGGCCTTGATTATCCCAGTCCTGCTCTACGGCGCTGAAGAATATTCGGTCCTGTTTGTGTTGACGGGCTATAAAGATGATGATTTAACCAAGAACTATACAAGCTCTACAGCCACATGCCCCTGGTCAAAAAAACTCCGCATTGGACGTTTGAAATGGCTTGGACATGTAGAACGAATGGATATCAATACTTCGGCTCGCAGAGTCTTCGATTCCCAGCCAGACATCGGACACAGTAGCGGAAGACATCGCCTTAAGAGCCGCGCACCAGGAGACACCGACCTCAACCAACGTGGAGAGCGCAACTGGAGGCAGTTAGCTAAGGCTAATTGGAGAGGTATGTTGGTTGAGGCCCAGGTTAATTCCGGGCTGTAGCGTCATTTTACTAAGTTAGTAAGTTATGTCCCAATTGAATCGATTATTTTCAAAACTTGACATGTCCACATATATTTCAAAAGTTATATTTCAAAAGTTGTTGTCACATGAAACGTGATGTGGATTTACTTCATAAGGTAAAAACACGTCGACTAAAATGTGTTTCTTATAGTTTTTCTATGTTACCATGTTATTTAAATTTAAAAAAAGAAAAATGATTATAGGAAATTATTATCAAGCATAAAAATAATATCAAAATATCTGTGTATAACAAATGATTACTACTCAACATTCCCTTTTTAACATGAATATCTAGATCGAAGTCAATAGCTCTTTACTATATCTAAACCTTAAACATAGTACCGCCCATTGTCCATTATTCTTCCTCCTTTACCATTTCAACTTTTTAGTTTTGAAGTGACTTTTAAAAATTCTTTCAGTGGCTCATTTGGCATCGCTTAACGTGTGGTTTTTATCCAATCGCATATATTTAAATGACTTTTCGAACTTACAAGCTTTTTTGAATACTAAACTATCTCAGAGTAACCGCCTTCCCAGTAAATCTCTGATAATTACAAAATATCCACCTCACCTTCATAAAACCCTGACTACATAAGCAAAAAAAAAACGAAACCAATATGACAATAAAAACCCAAGTTCTGAAACAGCAATTAAAATTGAAAATTCTTCTCACGTCTCGTAGGGAAAAGTCTTCCAAACAAGGCTCTCAAAGTTCCTGACCAAGCGGAAAAAATATTTTCGAAGAAGATTCAAAAGCCTGAGTATCACTTGGGTTCTCGGAAATAATAAACAAACAGTAAGCGTGAAGAATGCATAGTATGAGGCTAAGGATGAAGAAGAAAGAACCGAGTTCTACCATAAGTTTCAAACAAAGTTGAAAAGAAAAACCAAAAAAAAAATAAATAAACACAACAGGAAAGATAAGAAATGGAATGGAACAGAATAGAAAAAGAGTATAAGTTCCACAGAGGGAGGAGGTGAGATGAACTGAACATTTTATTAGAAATAAGGCACCTTTCTCTGTTGCCAAATTGACACTGCACTCTCGCAATTGTGAGCTGTGCCCGTGTTTGTCCTTTATATTGCTGGTGTGCTGGCCATAGAATTTCTGGCGCTTTTGTCATCAAATATTAAATAATAATCAAAAAGTTTTTGATACCATTATAAGAATTGAAAATTGTCAACAAATTGAGAACAGGATTGGATATTGATATTTAGGGAAGAGCCAGTTAAGTTTGTTCTGGCAAAAGTTTATAGCTGTTGTAAGATTTTATTGACATCTCTCAGGCTTTCAGTTATGGTTATAAGCTCATCATTGGATAATGATTAAAAAAAAGCGATCAAAAAGTTTCTCTACCACCATTCAGGGGATACATTAAAAGTTTCGAAATATGCATAGTTTCGAAAAAGCATAATGGCATGATAGCAGATGAAAAGGGAGTTTGTTTTATGGTTTTTAGGAGCGAAAAGTAATAATTATGGCGGCAATATCTTAGGATATGGGCTTGAGCTTAGAAACCATATTCGTCTAATCGAAGCGCATGCCGATAAAATGAATCAGACTGTGAAAACCGCCGTGTGAACGCACCACACTTAAAGTAGGAAGACCCTTTTGCCTACATAGCATAGCGGTTTTCATAGTCTGATTCATTTTATCGGCATGCGCTTAAACCAAATACTGAACTCTTAATGTCACATTATTCAGCAAAATCATTATTTTCGCCATGGCGAAGTACTAAAATTAACAACGTTTACAAACAATAACTAAAAAATTAACTACCGAAATTCCGAGTCGATGGTGGTCGCAACTTTAAGAGCGTTAAAGCCAATTGTCGGCCGTAATTCTGGTCCCAGTTGTAAAGAAAGTTTAACAACTCAAATAAGGTATCTAAGAGTAGGCTATTAGATTATTTGCCATGACTCATGAGTTTGCGTTGTCAGGATAGCCAGTAAAGTTAGTTCTTGTGTGACTTTTTACGAATGTGTAGTGTAAGTAAGGCTAAAGGGTTTTTCAATAAGAGCGCTACAAAAGTTTTTATTAAAACAAAAACAGTTTTGGATAGCAATGAAATTCTTTATTCCTGTGAAAGTACGTTCGATGCCATTATGTATGGAACTCGATTTCTTTTGCATGACCATTACGGGCACGCTTGCAGAAGTCCAGACGCTGAACCCAATTTTCTACGGTTTTCAAACATAAATCGGCCGATACTGCTGTAATTTCACGTTCGATATTGGTACGAAGTTCATTAATCGTCGCTGACTTGTTGGCATAGACCATAGACTTGACGTAGCCCCACAGGAAGTAGTCTAACGGCGTCAAATCGCACGACCCAGGCGGCCAAGCGACTGGACCATTTTGTGAGATAACACGTTCTCCAAACTTGGTTTCAAATAAATTGATTGTGGCATTCGTTGTGTGGCTTGTGGCGCCGTCCTGTTGGAACCACATACCCTCCAAGTCCATATCATCCAATTGGGGCCAAAAATATTCGGTTATCATTGAACGGTAGCGATTCCCATTCCCACAGTAACGTGCCTGTCTTGATCCTCACGGAAGAAGTACGGCCCAATGACGCCGCCGGCCCATAAACCACACCAAACCGGGATGCAATGATGACTCATGGAGTACGTGTGGATTGCTGCCTGACCAATACCGCATATTTTGTTTATTGATGAAGCCTTTCAGCCAGAAATGAGCCTCATCGCTGAAAATGATTTTTCGATGAAAATCCGAATCATTTTCAAGTTGTTGCTCAGCCCAATTCACGAACATACGACGCTTCTGGTGGTCGAGCGGCTTCAGTTCTTGCGTCAATTTAATCTTGTAAGGATGTAGGCCAAGATCTTTTCGCAAAATTCGCCACAACGACGTCACTGAGATGGCCAACGCTTGAGAACGACCGACGTGTGAGAGACACATTTGTGCTTTCTTCAACTGAAGCCTCAGCGGCAGCAATATTTTCGACACTACGGGCACTTCATTGTCTCATTGGCACGGGAACTTTTTGAACTATGCCTGTGGATTCAAATTTTTCCACTAGACGCTCAATTGTTGATCTGCTAGGACGATTATGACGACCATAAATCGGACGTAGCGCTCTTAAAGTTGAGGCCACTGACTCCGAATTTCGGTTGTAAATTTTAATAATTTCGACTCGTTGTTGGATCGTATATGTTTCTTTCATGAAATGTCAAACCTTACTGGAGAGAAATGTCAAAAGAACGGCAAGGAATCTGGCGTCGCTTGCTGTCCCTGTCGCTCAACTTTTGTAGCGTCCCTGTTGAAAAACCCGACATATGTAGTTAGAACACAAGGTAATTTAATTCGCGCGCATTATTTTGTACATGTTCTGCGCATGACGTCACTCGAATAATAATTTTTAAATTCAGTACTGCAATTTGTGTAGGCAACCATTTCATTTGCTTTGCTTTGTTAAAAGTTGTGCTTGTGATTTAGTAAAAAGTAAAACAGTAAAAGCTTGTTAATTCCAAATGATTGGGGGGAAGGTCGGTCTGAATTAACGAATTTTCCGAATTAATGAGAATTTTTTTATGCACTAAAAAGCGTTCCTATTGATGAAAAAATGCGAACTATAAACGAAAACGTATTTTGTTAACACTAAAGATTGCAAATAATACGTAAAATTTATTATAATTCATTTTTGTAACTAAAAACATAAAAAAAATTCAAACGTATCAAAAAATGCAAGAAATGAAAAACAAAAAATGACATGATATTTAGTACAACATGCATATATGCACCTACATATATATTTTTTATTGTTATTACAAATTATATCCCTATATCAATATCAATTTTCATTTCAATTGGTTTAGTTAGTTAGTTTTTTGCTTCTAACGGGTGATCCATGTAGAGATACTTGGATAGCCTTTTTTTTTCAGATCACGTGTGAGTCGTGTCATGCTGTCATGTTATTTTTGTTTAGTATTGTTTGGCATTCCATAATGGAAAGACTAACGCGTGAACAACGTTTACAAATTTTTCAACTTTATTATGAAAATTCACGTTCTGTGTTCTGTTCTGTTCCCACACATCGCATCAATCAATGGACTTATTGAGAGAACATTTCGGTGAGCACATAATTTCACGTTTTGGGCCGGTCGATTGGCCACCAAGATCGTGTGATATCACACCGTTAGACTTTTTCCTGTGGGGATATGTAAAGTCAAAAGCTTATGCCGACAAACCCGCTTCGATTCAGGCCTTGGAGGAAAACATCACGCGTGTCATTCGCCAGTTACCAGTCGAAATGCTCGAACGAGTGATCGAAAATTGGACTCAACGGATGGACCATCTGCGACGTAGCAACGGCCAACATTTGATAGACATAATCTTCAAAAAATAAATGCCAAAGAATGTTCTTTCAAATGATAAAAAACATTCTCCATTAAATTTGAATTTTCTGTGTTTTTTTTCTTTAAAAAAGTAGGGAACCTCGAAATGGATCACCCTTTACTTCATCTTCAGACTCACAAAAAATGTCCCTTGAATTTTGATAAAATAATGACGCTGATATTACCTCCTCATTCAAAACTAAATGGACCGGGTCACTTTGATCAATATAAGCCCAGGTCTTCTTTTGTAAAGTTTTCTGGCTTACGTGCCTGACGAATAATGTTTGCCAAATTTATTCCAACAAATTTTTAAAGTTGTTGTGTTTATCTCAGCCCAGGAATTGGAAAAGTTGTTAATCGCTTTTCGCAAGTAATAGACAGAATTCATAAATGCAATATTGCACAACATGTGCTAAGCAGAGAGTTCACAAATGCATGTATTGGCATCACTGCTAAGCAGAGAATTCATAAATGTAGTAGAGTTTTATTCATTGCGCAAATTTGAGCGCAATCGCGCAGCTGTCAGAATCGTATTGCATTTACATAACCTAGTTGTTATTGCGCTGTTGATTTGCCGTATGCCGTGTTTCAATTAATTTCTTTTTGCTAAAAATGGCTGAAAAAACTACAGATAAGTAAGTATTAATAAAATGTTGTGTTTAAGTCACTAAATAAAAATGTGTTGCGACTCATCCGAAAATGAATTCGAAATACGTCATCGGGAAGACGTTCTATTACTCGGAAATATCCTTTGGCTTTAAGAATTCTGCGTTTCATTTCTGTCATTCTTAAAATTACTAGTTTTCTTTAAAACACTACTTGCTTTTTTTTTGTTTATGTAATGGTTGAGAACAATCGATCATATTATTTATTAAAATGACAGCAATCGATTCCATTTTAACGCAGTTGCTCGTTCATAAACATTTGATATGTGCTTTGCAAGCATAATGCTTTGCAGCAAACTTCAAATTCTATTTGCGCAGTTTTTCCTGCTTTGCAATGCGATTGCTTTGCAATGCGATTGCTTTGCAAAGCTTGCTTTTATGAATGGGCTCATAGTTTTTTTTTTAATTTTTCAAAGTTTGCTCTCCAACATTGTCACACTCGTTTCTCAAAAAAAAAACAACCAAACAATCTTCCAGCTGTCGACGTCTGTATAATCGTTTAAAAGCCATGATTGTACCCCTGCCCATTGGTCGCAGTATGGAAGTTGTATTTGGTGGAAGAAATTTCTATCGGCACTCTGCAGATCGGTGGGATGAGCAGGAGCATCGTCTAATAGCAATATTGCCTTAACTTTATCTTTTGGTATTTTTAAGACATTTTCCTGGTACCACCTTCTAACGGTACCAACTGATAAATTTTCTTTGAGAACCATTCATTAAAAATCCGTTGATCGAACCAAGCTTTCTTCGAATTGTAATAATGCACCGGTAACTTGTCCACAATATCCTTCAGTACTCTTAGTTTCTTCGATTTTCCTACAACTGCAAGCGTGTTTCTGCGATAGCCATTCGCATTTGAACAACACAAGACCGATAAACGATCTTTTTGCTATTTATGACCAGAAATGTTTTTGTCCGATTTATCAGCCTGGTAAATCTTGTCTCATCTGCGTTATATATTTGGAAATCAGAAAGATTTTGTTCCTGAACAAATATTTTAAAATTTCTTTTAAATAAATCTGCATTTTCACTGTCAGCAGTTAGGGCTTCTCCAACCACTTTTCTATTTAAAATACCATGCCTGTGTCTAAATCGAGATAACTAACCATCGCTAGCTTTGAAATCGGGTCCCCAAGTGTCTGTGCAAAACGTATGGCAGCAGTTTGAATTTGAATTCCACGAATAGGTACACCACTGGATCTCTGCAAACAATACCAAGTCTAAAGTTTGGCTCCCTCAGTCTATGAATAATTTTATTCGATTTTGTTTCAGATTCAAAAAAGCATTTTAATTTGTCTTTATTTTTCTTTATGTCGTAAAATGTAGATTTAGTTATGTTAAACTTTTCTAAAATTTTCTTGTAATTCATTCCACTTTTTACACATTCAAGAACTTCTAAATTTTGTTTTAAGTTTAATGATTTGTATAAACCTCTACTTGCAGATTGTTTAACTGACATTTTTACTCGAGTTATAATTAATATTTACTTATGCATAGTCAACTTTGTGGACTATGATTTGCATATATGTATCGCCAACTTAGACTGTACTGGTATTTTCCCAAAAAACATTTTAATGTGGATTACAGGGGTTCCCCCAATACAATTTTTTTATGGTTTTTCCCGACTGCTAACTGTGATTTGCGGAGACTCCCACAAAAAAAAACATTCTGATGATTTGTTCCGACTTCTACGTAATATTTGAGATCTATTTCTACCTATACGTGTTCAATCATTAATTAATTTAATTTAATTTTTGCATACAAAAATTAAAAGCGACTCTCATTTATTAGGAAAAATCTCTTTTATTAGGAAAAAATTTTTTTTTCGAATAAACGAGTTTTCCGAAGCAAAGAATTCCGAATTAAAGGGCTTTTACAGTATGTACTATGGAAATTTGTTCAGTTGTTAATTGCGATACACATAACAATAAAAAAAAAAGAAAAAAACAACGCAACAGACGTGAGCAGTGTGTCAATCAAACTTTTTCGTTTTCCCAAAGACATGAAAATGGCAATGATTTGGGTGAGCAAATGTGGCAGAAAAGATAAAATAAATGCAGAAATAGCCTACATTTGCTCAAAGCATTTTACCGGTGATTAATATTTACGCAACTTACAATATGAGCTCCTTAAATAATTGACAAAAAGTTGTATAAAATTAAAGGATGGCGCGATTTCAAAGGAAAATCTTCCCGGTTTCTCAATAAAAAAAAACACCGTGTAAAACCAACTTTTTTTTTACTTTTTAATTCAATTTTTATTTACTTAAAATATTAACTTAATACTAGACAAAAATGCTTAAATCTAACTTATCAATAACATATCTACTTAATCTAACTTATCGGCCCATAGTGGGCGCTGTAAGCTTATAACTAACATTTTTCTTTTGCTTTTCAGCCTAAATTTGTCATTTGTTTCTTATTATTAATATAAAGACATTTAATTGATTTCTCAAAGAAAAAATTAAAACTTTGAACAGTAACCATTTTTTTTTGTTTAATATAAAAACTTAATCTAGACTAAAACTAACTTAAACTACTTAATACTAGTTAAACCTAACTAACACTACTTAAGACTACTTAACTACTTAAACCTAACTTAGTTATAATCGGGGTGGCAAGCACTCGTTGCATATGCCCCGAGGGTTTGCCATCCCGATTGCGTCATTGGGTCCAGCAAGCATTTATGCAACCATATTAAATAAAATATTGTGCATAAGCCCAGCCCCAGACCTTGTACCTAAATTTAATTTACTTAAGTACTAAGGAGTGGACTAAAAGTCCGCAAAGACCTGAGGAACTGCAGAAATACTTTCCTCGTTTAGCCACCAAAACTCGGTGCGCTGCTTTTCAGCGTCAGTCCTATCGCGATCCGATACCGCCGTGCTAAAGCGGAGGAGCTCCGGAGCATTGTCGACGTACCCATCGCGGACTAGCCGCTTGTCCCGCGCGTCACGGTAGCGATGGTATAAGACCGGGATACCGTTCCTGTCTTGTATTAACCCTAACGAATCGATATAAATGAATGCCTCTGGTGGAATAAAGCCGGACATGAGCGCACTCTCCATGTACATTTCATTGGGGTAATAAGCCCCGAATATCAGGCTGTTGTCGCTACTCATCGCCCTTGAAGCGTGCCTTCGAGTCACCTTAATTAGGAAATTGTCAATTCTATTCAACTGAGCCCCATTGTATAGAACCTCGTTGCGATAATATTTTATGTACTCGGAGTCCGGCGTTCGGTACAATCCTAAGCAGGATCGGAGACAACGCCTCTCAAACAGCCGTATCCTTTCCATGTAGGATGGTGATACATTGAACCACACGGGACAACCGTAAGCGATGATCGGCCTTATGAGGGTCATGTAGCAAATGACTTTCACCCTTGAATCAAGTTGACTGCTATGAAACAATCTTCTTGTCAGAGCATAAGCCCCCCTAGCCCTGGCCAGACAAGCATCCACATTTTTATTAAAATACAGAAACTTGTCAAGCCAGATGCCAAGGTATTTGACTTCACTTCTCACCGCCAACGGCCGTCCATGCTGTCCAATGATACAAAATGTTTTCCAGTTTTTTCTGGTATCGTAAGAAGCCCTCTGCACTGGGGTCCTGAACAGAATTGTTTCGGTCATCGCAATATCCCTTAATGTGATCGAAGTCACGTTGCAAAAGTGTGTTGATGACCTCGATTTTCGGACCTGATCTGTACGCCACTAGATCATCTGCGTACGCTATAGCGTGACTGAGAGAACCTACAAGATCACTTGTATAGATGTTAAACAATATCGGGGAGTTCACCGCCCCCTGTTGTAAACCGTTTTTAATTTCAAAGACTTTACTCGAAGTTACATTGCCACATTTGACAACGAACTTCTTTCCCATAAGCATTTCATAAATCATATATAGCATGGGTTTACGCATGCCCAGTCTGGACAGCTTGTAGAAAAGCCCCTCTAACCATACGGTGTCGAAGGCCTTCTCAAAGTCAACCAGACAGGCCCCTGTGCACTGTTTTTTGGACTTATTCCATTGAATGTCGGACACTAGTTTCGATGCGGCATGAATGGTGTCATGCCTCGCTCGAAAACCAAACTGATTTTCCGGAATAATTTTGTTTTCCTCGACCCACTTCAGCAGAGCCCTATTGACTATTTTCTCAAATACCTTGCTTACATTCGGCAGAAGGCTTATTGACCGAAGATTAGCTGGGTTTGTTTTGTCCTTGCCCTTTTTGGGGATAGGATGTACCACCGCCGTTTTCCAGTGCACCGGATAATGTGCATTATTCAGTGCATTGTTAAACAGCGTGGTGAAAATATCGACTGCTTCCACTGGCAGGTGTCTCAATACGACGTTTGGGACACCGTCCTCTCCCGCCGACTTTTTATTTTTCAGTGATACGAAGATGTCCAGGAGTTCATCTTTTTGAACGAACAGCATCATGCTATTGGCGACTATGCCATTTGAAGGGTTTTCGTCATTGATCCCATGATGATCCCATGGCCTATGAAGAAGTATATCTAGAACCAAGCACTTAAGTTCCTTTTATTTGCAATTACAAATTGTTTCTAAATAAATTTCCAAAATCTCTAGAACTGAAAAAAAAGCTATTATGGTGTTAAGCGAAACAATTTCAAGACAACATGAGAAAATATCATCACTTGAGGAGGAAACAATTTCTCTGCAGTCCAAAATCCTTGAGTAAATGAGTGAAAACTATGAGCTTCAGAAATAATGTAATGCAACCAACTCCATTTTTACTCCCATGCAAAAAATTCAACTTGTGTACGCGTGTAAAATGAAGCTTAGAGGACATATCCAAGTGCATAGCAATTAGCAATACATGCCAGCGGACCAAAAGCAAAAAGGTTCCTACTATAAAACGGCTATCCCTTTCATTCTGTAATAACGATAAAAAAAATGGGCATCATAAATAGATGTTGCTCCTGTTTTTTTTTATATAGATACTCTCCCACTACTTTATATACAAGGTGGAGCAAAAATAACCTTTCGATGTTTTTTGGCTGTAATTTAAAAAAAAGATGAAAAACTTTGATTCTTCTTGTGGATTATTTCCATTTGGTCTTTTATTTTTTTACATCAAGTCGAGAATATGATGTCATGTAAATGGCCGCCGCCACAGTTGATTGTCATTTGAGCCCTTTTTATGGCATTTTCCATCACTTTGGCCAAAACTTACGGCGATAGGTCCTCACATTCTTGACGGATATTGTCTTTAAGAGCTGCAAGAGTCTGAGGCTTGTTGACATAAACCCGCGACTTCGAAAATCCCCACAAAAAGAAGTCTGGAGCGGTCAAATCAGGCGATCTTGCTGGCCAGTGTAAATCGCCAAAACGGGAGATTAGGCGCCCGGGAAATGCATCCTTCAGCATATCGGTTGTGGCGCGTGCAGTGTGTGCCGTTGCACCGTCCTGTTGGAACCACATGTTTTCCAATCCCAATTCATCAAGTTGCGGCAAAAAGAACTCGTTGGTCATTGCTCTGTAGCGCTCACCATTCACAGTAACCGTTTGGCCCGCGACGTCTTCGAAGAAAAAAGGTCCGATGACTCCTCCAGCGAAAACAGCACACCATACAGTGACTTTGAGCGGGTGTAATGACTCTTCGTGGGTTACACGCGGATTTTCAGTGCCCCAGAAGCGTAAATTTTGCTTATTTGCGTACCCGCTAAGATGGAAATAGGCCTCACCACTCATGATTATTTTTGATGAAAAATCATCTTCCTCTTGGTGGTGATTAAGGATGGCTTGAGCGTATGTTAGACGCGATTGGCGGTCAGCAGCTAACAGCTGATGCACCGTCTGGACTGTGTACGGAAACATCTTCAAATCTTGTAAAAAAATTTGCTGTAAGGACCGTCGACTGATACCCATTTGCGTGGCACGTCGTCTGGTCGATGTCGACGGCGCTTCCATGACATCTTCGGCTACAGCAGCAATATTCTCTGCAGAACGGCTACTCCGGGGTCTGCCACGCCTAGCAGCATCTCGTGTTGTGACAGTCTCTTCGAGGCGAGCGGCTAAACGTCGCAGTGTTTCACCAGTAGGCGTTGGACGGCTAGGAAATCTGCGACGAAATTCACGTTGTGCCAAAGTCACCGACCTATTATTGCTCAAATAAATAGTCACCAATATTCCGCGTTCTGGAGCAGTGTTCCGTAACATTGTTTATTAACGTGTATTTCGCATGTGTTTACTACACAAATGTCAAAACAGAACTGACATTAGGGGCCAATCGCAAAATTTATAGCATTTTCTGATAGGAGGATTACTTTTGGGCCACCTTGTATATAGGGACATAGCAAGAAGCACCAACACGAATGTGCTCACTTAGCGGCGTTTGTCAGTCTTGTGGGCGACCTCATCACCGGCGAACGTCTAACTAGTTTTAGTGTAAGATCCCAACATTGTAATAGCTGAACGGAATAATATGAATTTTAATGAAATAAACACTAATTGAAACAAACCCGCATCATTGAAAGACATAATAGTGGCGACGAGGATAAACTCAAAGAAAAACTCATCAACGTTTTTGTAACAGCGTAATGTCAATGAAAAATAGCGGTTTTGACTCATAGCTGCCTGGAAATAATTTTAAAGTCTGGGAGAAAAGGTTCCGGCAATTTTTACTGAGAGAAAAGATTGCGGAGGATGATAAAACCATGTGGTTAATTACAGTGATTGGGTCCGAGCCGTGTGAAGTGTTAATGAACTTAACCAGTCCTAAAGAAGCCGAAACGGTGGCATTTGAGGAACTAATGGAAATCCTCAGTAAGCACTATGGCCCCAAAACCAACAAACGCTAGGAACGGTTTGAATTTTATAAGGCGCTCCAAGATAACGGCGAAACAATTAGTGAGTATATAGTACGAATAAGAATGTTATCGCAAACGTGCGAATTCGGCAGTTTTTTGACGAAGCCTTAGCAGATAAGCTTATAACCCGGTTACGAAACGAAAAAATTCAACAGGCATTGCTCAACAAGGAAACAAAAAAAAGCGAACCGTGTCGTTCAAGAAGTACTGTGAGCTGGCCCTCAATATGGAGTTATCGGAACAATCCACCCGCTGTATGAAGCAATCATCATTGTTTGCAGTAGGTGCTGTACATAATAAGTCGAATGCAGAAAACAGTACATCATGGGAAAAAAATCTTCAAAACAACGGAACGCCAATCAAAAGAATCAACGTGGTCGCAGTGGTAGCCGTGCAAGAGGGTTTACAATAGGGGGCGGTGAACTGCCCGATATTGTTTAAAATTTATACAAATGATCTTGTAGGTACTCTCAGACACGCTATAGCGTACGCAGATGATCTAGTGGCGTACAGATCAGGTCCGAAAATCGGAGTCATCAACATACTTTTGCAACGTGACTTCGATCACGTTAAGGGATATTGCGATGATTGGAAATTCAGGATCAATTTCCAAAAAATCGAAACAATTCTGTTCAGGACCCCAGTGCAGAGATCTTCTTACGATACCAGAAAAAACTGGAAAAAATTTGGTATCATGGGACAGCATGGACGGCCGTTGGCGGTGAGAAGTGAAGTCAAATACCTTGGCATCTGGCTTGACAAGTTTCTGTATTTTAATAAAAATGTGGATGCTTGTCTGGCCAGGGCTAGGGGGGCTTTGCTCTGACAAGAAGATTGTTTCATAGCAGTCAACTTGATTCAAGGGTGAAAGTTATTTGCTACATGGCCCTCATAAGGCCGATCATCGCTTACGGTTGTCCCGTGTGGTTCAATGTATCACCATCCTACATGGAAAGGATACGGCTGTTTGAGAGGCGTTGTCTCCGATCCTGCTTAGGATTGTACCGAACGCCGGACTCCGAGTACATAAAATACTATCGCGACGAGGTCCTATACAATGGGGCTCAGTTGAATAAAATTGACAATTTCCTGATTAAGGTGACGCGAAGGCACGCTGCAAAGGCGATGGCTAGCGACAACAGCCTGATCTTTGGGGCTTATTACCCCAATGAAACAGACATGAAAAATACATATGTACATACAGCTCATGTCTGGCTTTATTCCACCAAAGACATTCATTTATACAGACTCGTTAGGGTTAGTACAGGAGAGGAACGGTTTCCGGTTTTATACCACCGCAACCGTGACGCACGTGACAAGCGGCTAATCCGCGAAGGGTATGTCGACAATGCTTCGGAGCTCCTCCGCTTTAGCACTTCGGTATCGGATCGCGATAGGACCGATGCCGAAAAGCAGCGAACGGATTTCTGGTGGCTACATAAGGAGGGTGATTCTGCACATCCTCAGGACTTTGCGGACTTTTAGTCCACTGCTTAATTAAGTCTATAAAATTATGTATAAGGTCTGGGGCGGGGGCGGGTATACCATATTGGCGTACAATATGGTTGATTCCATGCTGCCTGGTGACCCCTAGGGACATATGCAACGAGTGCTCGCCACCCCGATTATAACTAAGTTAGTTTTAAGTAGTTAAGTAGTCTTAAGTAGTTAAGCAGTCTTAATAGTTAAGTAGTCCTAAGAAGTCTGAAGTTAGTTTTTTTTTTAATCTAGATTAAGCTTTTTATATAAAAACATAATGCCACTCCTCGAAGTTTTTTAAATGTTTCTTTGAATATTAAAAATAAAAAATATACACATAAAAAGAAAAACACGACATACTTAACCCGAAAAGCACAATAAAACTGTTAGATATAAGCTTACAGCGCCCGAAAATATGTTATTTATAAGTTAGATTTAAGCATTTTTTTCTAGTGGAAAGTTAATATTTTAAGTTTATTAAAAATGAATTTAAAAGTAAAAAAAGTAAGTCATCGAAATAGTCGCCGACGCAGTGAGAATTGACATATCATGACGGTAAGACTCGAATGTCACAAAATTTGGAGTACGTATCTACTAAAACTAAAATATTTTTTCCGAAAAATGCATGAAGTCCAAATGAATACGTTCAAAGGGGTAAGTTGTCGAAGGCCACTTTGAGGTGACTTGTACTTCTTTTGGTACATTTGCCGTCTTCTGACAAAATTCACAATTTTCAACAAATCTTTGAATATCTGCATCAATAAGGGGCCACCAAACATCTACATTTTAACCACGCCCCAATGGGTTTCATGCAGCATTATTAATATATTCGGCCGCAATTTGTCCGGAATGACTACTATATTCCCATAAAATATCACCCCTTGATCCGTGCTCAGACTTGACTCTACCTCCCGAAAACGAGACATTGACTCAGAGACTAATTTGTCTTTTGGACAACCTGGCCGTAAGTATTCATGGACTTTAGATAGAAGTTCACAACTGTTTGTTTCTATTCTGACAAGCTCTAGATCGACCATATTTTTCGACTGAAAATGGAAAATGCCCAATTGATTAACCTCAGTTTCTTTTGTTAACGGCATTCTTGAAAGAAAATCTTCTTCACAATTTTCTCGACCCCTACGATATGAAATTTCATACTCGTACATAGATAAGAAGGTTGGCCATCTTTACAAGCGGGCAGCTGCAAATGCTGGAGTTCCTGCTCTCGGATTGAATACTTCCTTTAACGCCTGATGGTCTGTAATGATACAAAACTTATGTCCATAGATATACTTGTGAAACTTCTCAAGGGCAAAAATGATGGCCAAAGCTTCCTGGTGTAACTGCGAGTAGTTTTTTTCCGCCTCTGAAAACGAACTGGAGGCATAGAAAACGTGTTTTAGACAATCGCCCACTACATGCTACAGCATGGCACTGACACCATATGGACTCGCATCGGTAGAAATAACTGTGGGCTTATTTGAATCGTACAATTCTAAAACTTGATGACTGACCATTCGAGTTTTACTTTAATCAAAAATTTTTTGACATACGTCGGACCAAACAAACCTCGTACCTTTGCGCAACAACTAATACAAAACGTGTAATTCCGAGGACAACTCAGGAACAAACTTCCGGTAATAATTAATAAGACCTACATATGACTGAAGCTGTTGCACATCTCGGGCCTGAGGTGCGTCCTGTATGGCCTTAAATTTTTTCAGGGTTCGGCTTAATTTGGTTTTGGGAAATAACGCGTCCTAAATATCGAACTTCCTTTTGGAAAAACTGACACTTTCCTAGATTAAAACAGACATTATGCGCCTTGAGCCGATCCATTACCAAGATTAATTTTGCCTTAAACTCTTCGTATGTAGCCCCTCTGATAACTATGTCATCAATAAATACAAAAACCAAGGGTTAAATCTGATAATATTCGGTCCATGACAGACTGAAATGGGTTCGGTGCATTTGCCAATCTGAATGGTAAACACAAAAAATCGAACAAACCTTTATGGGTATTTATTACCAAATATTCACGTGACTCTGCACTCACCCGCAATTGTTGGTATACTTCGGATAGATCCAAAACACAGAAAACATCGCAATTTGATAAGCCCGCGATGATGTCTTCGGGGTTCGGTTAGGGGTGGTGCTGAGTTTCAATTACTTTACTTAGTGTCACTTTGAAATCCACACACATTCTAATTTCCCCGTTTTGCTTTGGGACAATAACCACCGGACTAGCCCAAGGGCTGTGTTTTACGGGAACTAAGGCACCCTTTTTTAATAACCTCTTAATTTCGGCTTCGTCCTTACATCTTAATTTAAATGGTTCCGTATACTACTAGCTTACTTAAGTGGCGCTAGAGTCCGGAGTTTTGGTGTCCATTCGTTCTACATGTCCTAGCCATCTAAAACGTTCAATGCTTAGTTTTTGACCAGGGGCATGTTGCTGTACAGCTCGTATATTTCTTGGTTGAATCTTCGTCTTCATAGCCCGTCAACGCAAACGGGACCGAATAGTTTTTGAAGAATTTTCCTCTCGAATTGACCAAGGATTTCTTCATCCGCTTTTGCGCTTAAGCGCTGTAGAGCAGGACTGGGATGATCTGTGTCTTATATAGGATCTCCTAAGTATTTCCCGCGAGGGCTTTACCACTGAATTGCCTCCATAGCCCGACGCGTTTGGCAAGAAAAATTCTTCGTTTAATTTCTGACGAGATGTTGTTTTCAGAGCTAATAGTGGAGCCGAGATTTTTTTTACACTATCAGATCCATGTCGTAGCGAGCTTAATACAAGCAGCATCTACAAGCAGAGAAATAGATATAGACAAAGTCCCGTACTGCCTCAAAGTTACATTTGTCAATGGTGACGTTCTGTCCAATTCGTCAATGTTGTGTTTCCTTTCGTGTTGACAGCATATATTTATTCTTGCCCTCATTTACTGCTAAACCCATTTTTGACGATTCCTTCTCTATACTAGCAAACGTGACATCACGTTGGGTCCTACCAATGATGACAATATCGTCGGCGTATTAGTAGTTGTACAGAGATCCATATTCTTTAAGGTATACCTACCTAAATTAATTCTCATGTAGTGTGTATCAAAACTAATATACACATATGGAGTTGGGTATAAGTATACAGGACATCACCAAAGCATGCTTGTAACATCCAAGATATAAGGCATTATCACTGCGGCAATCTTGACAGTGCAAAACAAACTGTCCAACAGTTACCAAATCGGTCAACAGCAGTCAAATAGGCAGCAAAACAACAAAGGTTTCAACAGTAAAATCCCCAAGGCCAACGTAAAAACTACTTAAAGGATTGGAACCGAATTGAAATCCCTTAACCCAAAAATATATTCAGTGGTTTCTTAATTTATGGCGTTCAATTCGAGGTTAAAGCGCTCCAAGTTTCGATCCCACCGGTGAGGAATTCCGTTTCTCGTAGTACCCTTCCTACGAGAAGTTGCAAATCGTATAGTCAGAGATTGGTGTTTGAAACTTCACAAACATGAAAATTTTGTATCGGGTTTTTCAACAGGGACGCCACAAAAGTTGAGCGACAGGGACAGCAAACGACGCCATATTTCTTGCCGCTCTTTTGACATTTCTCTTCAGTATGGTTTGCCATTTCATGATGGAAAGATGTATCATCCAACAACGAGTCGAAATTATTGAAATTTACAACCGAAATTCGGAGTCAGCGGCCTCAACGTTAAGAGCGCTACGTCCAATTTATGGTCGTCATAATTGTCCTAGCAGATCAACAATTGAGCGTCTAGTGGAAAAATTTGAATCCACAGGCAGAGTACAAAATGTTCCCGTGCCAGTGAGACAAAGAAGTGCCCGTAGTGTCGAGAATATTGCTGCCGCTGAGGCTTCAGTTGAAGAAACCACAAATGTGTCTCTCACACGTCGTTCTCAAGCGTTGGGCATCTCTTTGACGTGGTTGTGGCGAATTTTGCAAAAAGATCTTGGCCTACATCCTTACAAGATTAAATTGACGCAAGAACTGAAGCCGCTTGACCACCACAAGCGTCGTATGTTCGTGAATTGGGCTGAGCAACAACTTGAAAATGATTCGGATCTTCGAATGATTCGAAAAATCATCATCAGCGATGAGGCTCATTTCTGCCTGAATGGCTTTGTCAATAAACAAAACATGCGGTATTGGTCAGGCAGCAATCCACACGTACTCCATGAGTCATCATTGCATCCCGAAAAAATTACGGTTGGTGTGGTTTATGGGCCGGCGGCGGCGTCATTGGGCCGTACTTCTTCCGTGATGATCAAGACAGGCACGTTACTGTGAATGGGAATCGCTACCGTTCAATGATAACCGAATATTTTTGGCCCCAATTGGATTACATGAACTTGGAGGACATGTGGTTCCAACAGGACGCCGCCACAAGCCACACAGCGAATGCCACAATCAATTTATTGAAAACCAAGTTTTGAGAACGTGTTATCTCACGAAATGGTCCAGTCGCTTGGAAGTCTCGGTCGTGCGATTTGACGCCGTTAGACTATTTCCTGATGTAGCTATGGTCTATGCCAACAAGCCAGCGACGATTGATGAACTTCGTACGAATATCGAACGTGAAATTGCAGCAGTATCGTCCGATTTATGCTTGAAAACCGTCGAAAATTGGGTTCAGCGTCTGGACTTCTGCAAGCGTGCCCGTGGTGGCCATGCAAAAGAAATCGAGTTCCATACATAATGGCTTTAAGCGTACCTTCACAGGAATAAAGAATTTCATTGATGTCCAAAACTGTTTTTGTTTTATTTAAAAATAACTTTTGTAGCGCTCTTATTGAAAACCCCTTTAGTAAAGCCTTCTGAATAAAAATGCGGTTTGACATATAACCCTACCAGAAATTCTATAGTACTAAAAAAAATCTAATTACCCCAGATGATATTTGAATATTAACTTGTGCCGTTCACCCTGGGGAAATTGGGCCCGTACTGCGTATATACACGCTGTCTTGAATATTAATTGCTGGGAATTCTCTACAGACCCCGCCGCATTTTTTTCGAATCGGCATGATACCTCCTCAGCATTCTCTTCCCGGAAGACCCGCTTTTACACAAATTGGATTAACGATCTAATGCTTTGCATAGTAAGTGATGGAACTGTCACCTTGCCATCACCTCCTCATGACCAATTCATTGTCACTTTTCATGTAAGATATGTCGTGACTATTGAAAGTTGCCTCGTTCCCAAATGGAGATGTTCGTTCCATATATTGTTTGGCCAAAAAAAGTTGCGTATGTTATCCACAGCGTTTGCTTGTGATTGTGATGTGAATTTGACATTTGGGTTTGGTATTTAAGGGTGTAAAGTGGAGGTAGCGGCCATATCTTACTCAAACTAAGTCATTGGCCGTGTTCCAGGTCTAAGATTTCCCAAGTTAACTTTGACGTTAACACTGTTCTCATTGGTCAATCGACTATGTCACGTGATTAAAAATGTTCGATTAACCAATGAGTATAGTGGATCGGGAAAGTAAAAACCCGGAACACGGCCTTTGCTTCCACTAAGTCAAAACACCAATGTCTTAGTTGAAAAGTTGAATCTTGAGTGGGAAGACACATAAATAATTTTTATAGGTAATTTGTATGATATTTCGAAACTTTTTCATATTCAGGAAGAGGAATACCTCAAGTAGGATGTGTCCACTTGTCCACAATCTGAGGGATCTTTCATTAAGGACAATACAAATTCTTTTCTAAATGAAATGCAAACTGTGAACTACAAAAAATTGATTGGCTTCAGTTACTATCAAAACATTTATGAATGGAATTCGACTTCATTCATATGTCCATCACGGGAACGTACGCAGCGGTCGATTGGTTGAACCCTACTTTTGATGACCCAGCCACACATTTCGAGAGATTTGGCCGCTATTTATAGTTGAATATTGCCTCTGAGCTCCTCTAACCTCGTTGGCTTGTTGGCATAGACCAAGATTTAATTTAGCCCCATAAAAAAGTCTAGAGACGTTAAATCTCTCGATCTCGGCGGCCAATTGACTGGTCCGTTTCTCTAGATAACACGTTCACCGAACTGAAACTTCGATAACTCGATGTGTGGCTTGTGGCACCGACTTGTTGGTGTCAATTGCATAAATTTCAATTATTGCAATTTCTCAAAGAAATAACATCCCAACATGACTCTGAAGTGAATACCATTTACTGCAAAGTCACGGCCAAGAAGTTCAAATCGATACCCACCACCTATTCATCGATTTCAAAGCCGCATACGACAGCATTTATAGAGACGAATCATACAGAACCATAACTAGTTTTGGTATACCGCCCAAACTAGTTCGTTTGTGTAGGGTGATGATGGAGAATTCTCGCTGCTCCATCAGGGTCGGAAACGACCTCACCGACACATTCGATAACAAAAAAGGATTTAGCAAGGCGATGAGCTGTCATGTCACTTCTTCAATTTGATTCTTGAGAGGATTGTGTAAAACTCCCAAGCCAACACCAGAGGCACAATTTTCCAAAAATCGGTGCAACTATTAGCATTCTCCGACGATATTGACATCATTGGCAGGACTCAACTTGATGTTATAGCCACGATTGTTAGTATAAAGAAGAAAGCGGGAATTAAACGAAGTATTACTCTTGCCAACCGCTGTTTTCTTCGGACAAAGACGGCAATTCAGTAGGAAATCCCTCACTCGAACTACTAAGGAGATCCTATATAAGACCTTGATCATCTCAGTCCTGCTCTACGGCGCTGAAGCATGTACCGTCTCAAAAGCGGATGAAGAAATCCTTGGTCGATTCGAGAAGAAAATTCTTCGAAAAATCTTCGGCCCCGTTTGGGTTGACGGGCTATGGAGACAAAGATTCAAGCAAGAACTAAACAAGCTGTACAACGACATGCCCCTGGTCAAAAATCTCCGGATATTTAAGATGGCTAGGGTATGTAGAACGAATGAACACCAATACTCTAGCCCGCAGAGTCTTCGATTCGATTCTTCGAAAAATCTTCGGCCCCGTTTGCGTTGACGGGCTATGGAGACAAAGATTCAAGCAAGAACTATACAAGCTGTACAGCGACATGCCCCTGGTCAAAAATCTTGGCATTGGACATTTAAGATGGCTAGGGTATGTAGAACGAATGAACACCAATACTCTAGCTCGCAGAGTCTTCGATTCCCAATGAATGACCTCGCCTTAAGTGGCGCGCACAAGTTGAAACCGACCTCAACCAACTTGGAGTACGCAACTGGAGGCAGTTAGCTAAGGACCGGGCTGATTGGAGAGGCATGTTGGTTGAGGCCCAGGTTCATTCCGGACTGTAGCGCCACTTAAGTAAGTATTTATCGATTACAATACAAATTTTGAATATTTGATGCAAATCTGAGTGCTTTATTCGATTTAAAAAAAAAAAACTACGCTTAAAAATTCACCCGTTATTTGTCATCGAACCTTTCGTTTTACGTTGTAAGTGTTTTAGCTGTAGTTACCGTGTTAAACACTGAAATAATATTTCACGTTTACGGATATAAGGGCTCAGGTTTCTCAACATTTATATGCTTTCCTTTATTTATACTCTCAATATAATGAAAGAATAAACCATTACAGCAATTTTCGAAGACGATGTGATTATAACGGGTGATCCAAGTAGAGACACTTTTTTCAATAGCCTTTTTTGACAGATCACGTGTGAGTCGTGTCATGCTGTCATGTTATTTTTGTTTAGTATTGTTTGGCATTTCATAATGGAAAGACTTACGCGTGAACAACGTTTACAAATTGTTCAACTTTATTATGAAAATTTACGTTCTCAGTAATGTGTTTCGTGCACTTCGCTCAACTTATGGTCAACATAATCGGCCTACTGGGCGTACTATTCGCAACACCATCACCCATTTTGTGACCCAGCATTCATTATTGGATAATATTCGACCGAATAGACCACGTCCAGCACGCTGTGAAGAAAATATAGCGGCCGTAGCTGAGAGTGTACACGAAGACCGTAGAGAGTCGATTCGGCGCCGTTCGCAGCAACTCGGACTGACGTATGGAACGACTTGGTGCATTTTACGTCAAGATCTTAAATTGAAAGCGTACAAAATACAGCTTGTGCAACAACTGAAGCCGCTCGACCTTCCCAAGCGACATCGCTTCGCTCTATGGGCTCTTGAAAAGTTACAAGAAGATCCGACGTTTTCGAGGCAAATTTTGTTTAGCGATGAGGCCCATTTCTGGCTTAATGGGCATGTAAACAAACAAAATTGTCGCATTTGGGACGAAGCGCAACCTGAAGAGATTGAAGAACTGCCACTTCATCCAGAAAAAACAACGGTTTGGTGTGGTTTGTGGGCCGGTGGAATCATCGGTCCATATTTCTTTAAAAATTATGCCGGTGCGAACGTAATGGCGACCATAATCGTGCCATGATAACCGACTTTTTTATGACTGAAATTGAAGCTCGTGATCTCGGCGACATTTGGTTTCAGCAAGACGGCGCCACTTCCAACACATCGCATCAATCAATGGACTTATTGAGAGAACATTTCGGTGAGCACATAATTTCACGTTTTGGGCCGGTCGATTGGCCACCAAGATCGTGTGATATCACACCGTTAGACTTTTTCTTGTGGGGATATGTAAAGTCAAAAGCTTATGCCGACAAACCCGCTTCGATTCAGGCCTTGGAGGAAAACATCACGCGTGTCATTCGCCAGTTACCAGTCGAAATGCTCGAACGAGTGATCGAAAATTGGACTCAGTGGATGGACCATCTGCGACGTAGCAACGGCCATCATTTGATAGAGATAATCTTCAAAAAATAAATGCCAAAGAATGTTCTTTCAAATGATAATAAACATTCTCCATTAAATTTGAATTTTCTGTGTTTTTTTTCTTTAAAAAAGTAGGGAACCTCGAAATGGATCACCCTTTATTAGCATATCGCCATGTAATCAATGAAACAAGTTCAACGCATGTTAACTTTATGTATCGAAGGAGGTATTTTATATGGTGTTGGAGTTCCATACAACCTAAGTAATCCAATACCACCATATTTTCTTTCGTCAAAAAAAAAGCTTCGGTAAGGTAGGTTTGAGGACTGTCCGTTTTTTTTTTTTTTGTAACCTTTATGTACTAATTTTTGTTGTTTATTATTATAATGAACCCAGATTTAGGACATACAAATAGAGTACACACTTTGACATGTTGATTGGCTTTTTTTTATATCTAGATATAAATAACTTCAATAACTGTTTTTGTTATAAAGCAATAAGATAAATGTATCCTTGTGGCTATAGTATACAAAATTATACTCAACCGAGGCAAGTTATTCTCTAAGATGGATGAATGGATGGATGTATTTCCCTGACATTCATTATTGACAATAAAACCGCAGACGGTAATTTCGACATACTGACAGAAATAGAATTAAAATCCGCTAGGGGCCAAAGAATAACAAAAACATTATAATTACATAAGATGTTGTTGAGATATTTTGTGTTCGGAGCAAACAAAAAAAGTTAAATAAAACCAATAAATACATTTTCATGACAAATAAACCGCTTTTCACTGGCCCAGGCTATAAGAAGCATTATATTATAGACATTCGAACGTTACATAGAAATAAAATAAAGGATCGAAAAAGGACTTGCTCCCATCCAGCAGTATCAATATTTTATTGCTCTTCAGTTAGAAGGAACCAAAAGAAAACGATTAACTTTATGTACAAGTTCAATTACATATTTAATCGCTCTCTCAAGTGTGTCCGTGGCATAAGGACACCCCATTCTACAGCTAAATTAAGACATTTTCTCCCCCTTTGTCCTGGTGTTACAATGTCTTCGTCATGTTTGTAATAATTTGTCGAGAACTTTTTTCTTAATGCAAAACACAAGCAACCGTATTAAGATTATGTATGTTAAGTTGGGAAGGATTTCGTGTCCTTTAAAGTACTTAAAATCATCAAATAAATAAATGACAGAAAAAAACAAAACAAAGAATATCCCGCAAAAGCTGCAGCAGTAAAGGTAATCCCGAGCAGTATGAAAACAGTAATAGGTAGGTAGGTATTACCGTATTACTGTGACTTTCAGGTGCTCGTTCGCATTTATGATTCTGTTGTTTTCATGATTTTTACGATCGCTATAAACTTGAAAAACTTACTTGAGCTCATAAATTTGCAACGGAACGGCCACAGATGTGCGCTTTATTTTATCAACAGTTTAAAACTGCACAGAGCCAGAGAAAACGAAACAACATATATAAAGCTACCACGAAGGACACCACTAGCAATAACAAAACAAAAAAGTTGAAATAAAACCTGAGAAGTAGGACAGTTGGCAGGACACTGCACTTTACTCTTGTGACGACGCCCAGCGGAATTTGTGACAATGCTATTGTTGTGGGTTCCCGTTGGATTGTTTTGTGCGGTTGCATTATGAACGGTACGCTTAAATCTGAAACCACATGGCTTTTTGGTGGTACCTACCTTATAAATAACTTCTTTTTTTTTTTTGTCCGATAGTTCTTTTTATCTTAATTCGGGACAATCTTGCAAAGTTTCTCGACGTGGATTAAGGAAATTAAAAATATTTTGTCTCTAAAACTTATTTCTGAAAGTAATACTGGTTCGATGGTCTACTTGTACCACTGTAGCATTTTTATGTATTCGGTATTTGGTATATATGTTTTAATTAAGAGAAATAACAATTTTTCATAGTATGTACAATGTACATGAGAGACAACCATACATCAATTCAACGTGTATATATTCGGAAGCACATATTTTAGATACAAGATTTATATATTTTCAGATTATTTTAACCTACTTCTACGAAATTGGTAAATTGACTTCGCTACGGAACGAAATGCCACTATATAGCCAGCACACGGTTTCTTCACCTCGATTTTCATAAGGGGACATGGCGGTCTCCGGATCAACGAAAGGTCAACCAAATTTATCAAATTGTGATAGACAATTGGCACGCATCCAGTATTTTGGATGTCCGAACATTCCGAGGAGCTAACTTTGACTTGGACGACTACCTTGGTGCAGCCAAGGTAAGAATGCTGTTATCCACCATGCCGCAATAATCTAGAAATACTGTGAAAAAAATTTTATTTCGAAAGACTTCAATTGCAACACCTTTGCGCAACACATATCCCTTAACCACTCGATTAACAGCATACCACCAGCATCGAATGTCGAAGAAACATGGTAACGATGCCAACACGCCATTAGATCAGCCGCAACTGATGTGCTAGGTTTCTCGCGCCCACCAACAAGAAACCCCTGGTTTGATGAGGAATGCCGACAGATGCTCGTAGCCAAGAACGAGGCTTACAAGGCTAAGCTTCCGGTGAAGACGACAGCTGCCACTGAGGCAAAGAAGAGGGATGAACACCGACTTCCCAGAAATCAGAAAAAAGACCAAGAAAAGCGCGCGATCGAGGATATAGAGAGGTGCCATTCCAGGAACGATATTCGCAAGATTCATTAAAGTGTAGAGCGTCGAAGCCAGGAATACAAGGTTTGAACAAAATCCTGACGGAAACCATTTACCAACAACCTGATCGCTTCTTATCAGTATGGTTTTAGGCCACAAAAATCCACAATTGACCAAATTTCGATCAATTTCAAGGCCGCATACGACAACATTTATACAGACGAACTATACAGAGCCATGTCTAGTTTTGGTATACCGCCCAAACTCGTCCGTTTATGTAGGATGAAGATGTAGAATTCTCGCTGCTCCATCAGGGTCGGAAACGATCTCACCGACACATTTGATACCAAAATTGGATTTGGGCAAGGCGATGGGCTGTCATGTGAATTCTTTAATTTGATTCGTGAGAGGATTGTGCAAAACTCCCGAGCCAACACTAGAGGCACAGTTTTCCAAAAATCGGTGCAACTGCTAACATACGCCGACGATATTGACATTATTAGTAGGACTCAACGTGATGTCATAGCCACGTTTGCTAGTATAGAGATGGAATCGGTAAAAATGGGTTACGAAGTAAATAAGGGTAAGGCTAAGTATATGCTGTCGACGAATTGGACAGAACGTCACCATTGACGGATATAACTTTGAGGTAGTAAAGGTTTTTGTCTATCTCGGCTCGACTATTAACTCTGACAACAACATCTCGTCAGAAATTAAACGAAGAATTACTCTTGCCAACTGCTGTTTCTTTGGGCTATGAATGCGATTTAGTAGTAAAGCCATCACTCGAACTACTAAGGAGAACCTATTTAAGACCCTGATCATCCAAGTTTTGCTCTACTGCACTGAAGCATGGACCGTCTCAAAAGCGGATGAAGAAACCCTTGGTCGATTCGAGAGAAAAATGCTTCGAAAACTCTTCGGTCCCATTTGCATTGACGGGCTATAAAAACGAAAATTCAACCAAGAACTATACGAGCTGTACAGCAACATGCCCTTGGTCAAGAAGCTCCGCATTGGACGCTTAAGATGGCTAGGACATGTAGATCGAATGGCCTAAACCAGCATGCTTCTCAAATTAGCCGGTTTCAACTTGTGCGCGACACTTTAGGCGAGGTGTTTCTCTATTGCGTCCGACGTTTGGCTGGGTATCGAAAACTCTGAGTATTTCTGAGTCCTCCGGCTCGCAGAGTTTTCGACTGCCCAATTGGTTCCAAATAAAGCCTTTAAGTAGAAGGAGGGCAATGGTGTGGCTAGAGTTTCGGTAATGAATTAAAAAATTTGATTAATTCTATGCGAGTTAATTCGGGTTCTTTTTGTCTTGTTTTCTTGTCCTGGCTTTTCAGTTTAGGCTCATTGTTAGCAAATTTATTAGCCTGGCTGATAATTTCACCATTTAGCGACAGAAGTTTTAAGCTAAGTGTGTTGTTAAACATTCACTTACAAACATGTAACTTACAAAATTATGCTCAGTACGACCCGCCATAGAATAATTTTTCTTCTATGCAGTTTGTCATTTGTATGACATTATATTATATATTGGTTGTCACATGCGCTCTTTGATTTAATTAGATCGAAAATGGCCAATGAAGATCTCCGATTAGTAGTTTTAGTATTAGCTATGGTGTCGAATAGTTTTTTTTTTCAGAAAATCAAATACGTCTGTACTGATGTAGCTTTGTCTCGATTTATCTTCCTAACAGCGACGTCGACTATCAGTTTGTAATTTTGCCAGTCCTCTGTCATATTCTCGTTTCAAATCGAGTCAAAAAGTGAACTTTTTTGAACCTCACTGAGCCTTCGATAATTTAGACGAGTTTTCATTTCTCTTTATATGTTGCGTAGCTTCCGCTTCTTGGTTGAACTTTTTTCGGAAATTGTTTCGTTTTCGACATTAATTGGGAGCTCATTATAACTAACATGTCTCTGGAGTTTTATAGTTAGAAGAGTCTGGAAGCTCCTAAGAGTAGTCCTGTCTTTTATCTTCCTCTTCCTCATTGCGATTAAAATGTAGTTTTCGAGCGCTTGTTTTAATAGATTGTCCCCAGAGATATGTGTAACTCCATTTTTATGTTTCAAAGAACTTTATAGGATAACTATATATTAAATAATTTGGGCACTCTACTGACCTTTGTAAAAATATCACGGGAAAGGATTCAAAAACTAAGTTGGATATTGTTTTCGAAGGTAAATTGAAGGCCATATAGGAACGCCTTATCACTGACACTATTATTGCCTTTTGACCAGGAGATACAAAGTTTTCCCGCTAACTAGAGTCATAGCCACTCTAGTTAGCGGGAAAACTTTGTATCTCCTGGTCAAAAGGCAATAATAGTGTCATTCATTTACACAATTTTTGTATCCACAGTTAAAAGAGAAATTTTACTTATTGAGGAATTCCCCTTTAATGAAGTTATATATATCGAGTTGTATTAACAGATCAAAATCTCATTTTCGGTTTAACCGGAGTTATACACTTTTCTGGTTTCACAAATGAAATGGGATTGTCGCATTTGTCGCACATCGATATCACAAATTTTGTCCATTTTACTCGTCAGAAAAGTAGGAAACTGCTGCCCTGTTACTATCAACGGAGGAATCAAGCTATTGCTTACACTTTTTCATGAAATCACGAAGATAAATAATAAAACAGGGCTGTACGACTACGAAAAGCACATTTGATCGATCCTAACCACTCCGCCTTTATTGTTTCATCGTAAAAGTGAATCATATCTGACTTTGATGTGTTGGATGAACCGCGTAATTTTCATCTTGGAAATCTTGGTTTTGGTTTATAAGACACTAAAGTCAATTGCCCATCACAACAGAACATGGATGTTCTGACACGTCCGGAACGCATATTTTTCAGTTTTTTTTTCTCTTATTTCCCATTTGTTATTCCCATATAGTGCCAACTAAGGTCAAATTATATGGCGATCTTAGCAAGTTCTTTGCTTAAGGAACTTACATGAACCAGTTGTCGCAGGCCACATTTCTGTTACTACTATCAATGAATTTAAGATTCCTTCACGTAAAATTCTCGTATATGCAATCAGTTGGTTTGACTACATATATCTAGATCTGGAACTACATCAAACATCGTGTGTCGCTGTCACATCTCATTACTATTTGTATTCCGTATCTATTGGGTTGGTTCGGAATGTATATGCGAAAAGGGCGTCAAGCTCTGAAAATTAAAAACTTTTTATCTATTGTCATTATAAAGCCATACAGATGACGCATTGAGAACAAGAGCAGAAACTTTTGCTCACCAGCTTCATGGTACGGGCGGGTTGTGTGCACGTGCACACATGAGATACGAGATTCAAATATTGGGTTTTTCAACAGGGACGCTACAAAAGTTGAGCGACAGGGAAAGCAAACGACGCCATATTTCTTGCCGCTCTTTTGACATTTCTCTTCAGTAAGGTTTGCCATTTCATGATGGAAAGATGTACAATCCAACAACGAGTCGAAATTATTAAAATTTACAACCGAAATTCGGAGTCAGTGGCCTCAACGTTAAGAGCGCTACGTCCAATTTATGGTCGTCATAATCGTCCTAGCTGATCAACAATTGAGCGTCTAGTGGAAAAAATTGTATCCACAGGCACAGTATAAAATGTTCCCGTGCCAGTGAGACAAAGAAGTGCCCGTATTGTAGGCTTCAGTTGAAGAGAGCCCAAATGTGTCTCTCATACGTCGTTCTCAAGCGATGGGCATCTCTGTGACGTCGCTGTGGCGAATTTTGCGAAAAGATATTGGCCTACATCCTTACAAGATTAAATTGACGCAAGAACTGAAGCGGCTTGACCACCAGAAGCGTCGTATGTTCGTGAATTGGGCTGAGCAACAACTTGAAAATGATTCGGATTTTCATCGAAAAATCATCTCCAGCGATGAGGCTCATTTCTGCCTGAATGGCTTCGTCAATAAACAAAATGTGCGGTATTGGTCAGGCAGCAATCCACACGTACTCCATGAGTCATCATTGCAACCCGAAAAAATTACGGTTTGGTGTGGTTTATGGGCCGGTGGCGTCATTGGGCCGTACTTCTTCCGTGATGATCAAGACCATCACGTTACTGTGAATGGGAATCGCTACCGTTCAATGATAACCGAGTGTTTTTGGCCCCAATTGGATGATATGGACTTGGAGGACATGTGGTTCCAACAGGACGGCGCCACAAGCCACACAGCGAATACCACAATCAATTTTTTGGAAACCAAGTTTGGAGAACGTGTTATCTCACGAAATGGTCCAGTCGCTTGGCCGCCTCGGTCTTGCGATTTGACGCCGTTAGACAATTTACTGTGGGGCTACCTCAAGTCTATGGTCTATGCCAACAAGCCAGCGATGATTGATAAACTTCGTACGAATATCGAACGTGAAATTGCGGCAGTATCGCCCGATTTATGCTTAAAAGCCGTCGAAAATTGGGTTCAGCGTCTGGACTTCTGCAAGCGTGTCCGTGGTGGCCATACAATAGAAATCGAGTTCCATACATAATGGCATCGAACGTACTTTCACAGGAATAAAGAGTTTCATTGATATCCAAAACCGTTTTTGTTTTATTTAAAAAAAAAATTTGTAGCGCTCTTATTGAAAAAAAAACCTTTATATGGCGGGCTGTGCCAGTACGACCCGCCATAGAACAATTTTTCTTGTTTGCAGTGTTTCATCTATGTGACTTAATAATCTTTGCTTGTCAGACACGCTCCGGGATTTAATTGGATCGAAAATGGTTTATGAAGATCTCATATTAGTAGTCTTAGTCTTAGCTATGGTGTCGTAAATTTTTTGCAAAAAATCAAATCCGTCTGTACTCATGGAAGAAACGTATTTGTTTTCTGAGACAAATCAATCAAATAGTTCATCCACGGTAAAGTGATTATCTTTCCAAGTTGCTGCCGAGCTGCCGATTAAAGCTCGAATTCCATCACTAGATGTATCTTTGAAGGTTGCTATTACATCGGACTTTTGAATCTTCAGCAGAATTTCTGAATTGGACCATTTTCTCCTCCACAATTTTTACAAATATATTGAATCATTCTAAATGGTTATAAAGGCTTCTTCTCATTCGAGTGAGACCCCTAGTTGTTCGAATATTATTAGAAACCGATGTCCTGCCACTTTTTCTGCCTTTAGTAGCCGTCCAACAATGATCGTTTGTTTCATGTAACATAGAATTCGACACGCTGGACGAGGTACTTTTCAGTGTTCAAGATACCTTCCGTTTCCACTAGTGGTGGATCATCTTCTGTTTCATTTTATACGTCATCTTCGAAAACAGTTTTGTCACTTTCAATGTACGATCACTCGATCTCTTCATCACTCCAATAAAAAGTTAAAATTATTGGCTCGTTGGTGCCCAGGGCCGAGCTTCCTCACAGCCATTCATGAGTGCGTGTGTACTTCTTGCACGATTGCGGGACCTCCTGTGTTATGCCGACCCCGAAAGACGAATTCGAGATAAGCTTTTCTTGACAACTGATATTACTCGGATGATTTCTCACCCAATTCTCGAGTTAGTTTGCTCAATTTCTGAACTGGCCGTGCCGCAATTTTATTGTAATAAAACACTTTTCTGTGTATAATTACTGAGAAAATCGTGTTTTGGTTACGTTGTTATTGAAAGCTGCGGAGTAAGTAAGAAAACAGAAAAGGCCCTCCTCTACGATAATGTTGTTCAACTGACTACAAAATCTCAGATGAGGCAGTGGAAGAAAATCTCTGAGGATGCTGGAGGTGGAATACACCTTATGTGTATTATGTAGATGAGACTTTTGAAAGCCGGTAGTACCAAATTGTGACAGTCAGAATAAATTATCTTTCAATTTTAAAATAAAGCTGACTGCGGCTTTTAGTTGCATTTGAAACATTGCTTTCATGATAGTTGCGTGGACGTTAGGGATGATCCAATATCGAATCATTCTTCTTGGTATCAAATCATCCCTATAACCTGTTAGTGTATTAGGTCAAAGGAAAAGTGGTGCTATGACTCGTGCTTTAAAAAGTGTATCACTCGAGCAAGGTGTTAGGTCCCGAATCGAAAAACCTCCCGGCACCAACGCCAGCAAGATGAAATCAATAGTGAGGTTTATTAAATTAATTAAAAAAAAAAAAAACTACATGAGCTGTGCCGAATATTTTGGACAACCGGCCATATGGGATTTCAAGCGATAGTTGCGAATGGCAGAAGGTAGTGTTCAATTAATACTAATTGCTCCATTTCCTAGGGGTATCCAATTAACCGAAGTGGTCATGCTAACTTAATTATAGGTAACTTATTTGACGGTAGATTCCTACTCCCACCACACCTCATCCAATCACAACTCCTGTAATAAAATCTCATTCATTCACTTATTGATTACTCAAGTCCTTCACTCTTGATGAGTACCGCAGACAAAAAAAATCATTATCTCGACCCCAACACATATCAATTGACAATGATGTGTTACCGAGATTGAATCAGCACTAATTAGTAAGTATTACCGTTCATTTTCGAAATAGCACGCAGAAAATTAATCATTTAGATGGTTACTCCATTTACTCCAATCGACCACACCTAGTTTCAGATGAGAAATGCAATCTAATTAGCGGCTTAATCCGGTCCAATAGGTCTCCCAAAGGAATTCAGTTCGATTATGTTGTTCTCTATACATGTGTTTACTGTTTGTATCTATAAGCCACCAATCGAATATCCATTTTCTTTCCTTCGGGACATGTCACCCTTCAATTGGAAGGCACTTAGTTACACAACAAATTCGCTCGTTGTAGCTCGTTTCTCGCAACAAACGACCACATGCTGGTCCCGTATTAGACGGTTACACACTCATGTGTCATGTATCAATCAATTAAGTCGCCACCAGACATCCACACATTTTCGTTCGACTAAACTCCTTCGGGGTTTTCCAACCTTTTGCACTCATCTGTGCTTACAGAAAATATTGATTTGAGCTTTCCCCCTATCCACCCCCTACCCACGTGAAGCTCCCAACCCAGCGTCTAACACCATACGCTACCACAGCTCAATATCCTGGTCATCAATATCATCAGCATCATGTAAGTGGCTGACGCAGTAGCAACAATTGAAATTTTTGCTTTGTTCACCCTTATCCTAGATTCTATTATATACGGAGCACCGGATGTCCAGGAGGTTGATGTTTCGTAAACTGCCTTGCACATCACTCTAGCTAGTTGACATCGTTCGCACACACACATACATTTAGGACCAGGACTTAGTTACGGAGGCACCCACCCACAGTTTTGAAGTCGATTTAGTCAGTCACCTCTCTCCCTGGTGTTGTTGCCACCACAACAAGTGATATATGACGGTGGCACACATGGCACTTAATCTCTCCTCGGCATCCTCTCGTATAGTGAGCAGATTTTGCTTGCTCACTATATTATCCTTCCATTTGGAGCATAACGAGTCAATTTTCTGTGTCTATCTGGGATCCAGGATCTCATAGTGGGCTCGCATCCATTCAAAGACACTTTCTCACCGAGCACAATGCAATCAGCTGTATGTGAGTGGGTGAGTGGATGCGTGGGTATTAGTGATGTGTCCGCTCTCCGGGTCATCATAAATGAAAAGAATAAATGCCGACCCGCACAAAACCGGAGTTGGGTAACAAAATACCAGCAACGACAAAAGGATATAAGGAAATATTAGCCGGGTGATATTTGTCTTAATAACCGACCCGGTTCTAGGGATAGAAAAATGCGTAGCGTCACATAATACACCTCAAACGGTACGCATAAGAGGCAACTAAGGGTGGCTGTTTGTTGACATGTGTTCGCATATAATTTGGGTAGAAGTTCATTAATGATATTCAGTGGACCACCCGTTAGAAGTCGACATTTTGATTGCCAACATAGGGCGGGGGTTTATGGAGAAAAATGATGATTAACTCTTATAGTGTAGGTAGGAAATCCTCAATATTTCATCCACAGAGGATGTTGCTAATCATTGTGTAAGGAGATTACAGCTTAACGCTTTCATTATCTCAGGATATGATTTATTCAAAAGCAAAAAATTCCGGGAAAATGGATTTTCAGAAGCATGGCTTTTGGAAGCATGATTTCCGGTATAATGAAACTTTCGCCATCATAATATCAATTAAAGGATATTTTACGTCAAAAGTTTACTTAAAGTTTACCTGTATATAAAGGAAATTTTGTGTTTATGAACTTTTCTCAGGTGAGGCGAACTTACAACGCTTGAAGAGCGTTTGGAGATGATACTTGCAGATGTTTATGTATCAACCATTGAATTGTTATAGGTTGGTGGAAATACGCTTTTAAAGTTGTTTCAGTGTTTGCAAGTTTTATAACAGAAACATAATCAGATCGCGTTCTTCGAATCGTTGTTAGATGGGAGCTTCAGGTACAGAGAATATAAAAAATATTTTTAGTCTCAACCTCTCCTGCAAGCCCAAGTCGCATGCTTGTCAATCAGAGAGTATTGGGATGACATAGCTAACGTGGAGACTTTCAGTAAAATTATGATTGATTGCGAGTCCGTACGTAGAAAAAAGCACGTAAATGAAGGATCGATTTGGGCTGTGAAAATGTAAAAATTCGGGCTTCCTTAGTAAATGCTCACAGATTTCTACTGACTTTGATTATAAATTTGTATTGTATGGTAGTGAGTTAGTTAGGTGTAATAACGATTCTAACTCTTAAGGGGGGGCGGCCCTGGCAATTTCTGTTGGGAATTTTTTTGCCGATTATCAATTGGTAGTTACAAGTTACAAGTTACAAGTTTAATCCCCGGTTAGGGAATACAAATTGTTTCAAGTAATCGTACAAAGAACCGAACGTTCAATTAGCGTCGCTATTAGAAGGAATCTAATGAGGACACTTCGTAATGTCCGAAATGGCTATAATTCCCACCAAAATAATGTTGTCTGTACACAAGTTGTTGTTGTAATTTCGATCATTTGAATTGTTATTGTAGGTTTTTATAGAAAATTTCGTAAGGCTATTTTTAATTTTTATGTCAAATTTCATATAGCCGCGGGTTCAATTCCTTCTCCGTAGTCAGCTCACGTAATTTCGTGAACTCAATTTTATTGCTCGTATTATAGGGTGCCCAATCGTCTGGAAGCTTTCTTCATCAATAGTAAGTACCTGGGTGGTGAACTGGTATGACAAATGCAAGGGCAATACGTCCGACTGGGCATAATTTAAAGAAAGATAAAGACCGATTTAAGACTTGACTTCATTTCTCATTAGTAGATCGAAGTATGACCCAGTTTTCCGATTCGACTCGGCTCGGTTTTATTTCATTTTACCGGTTCAACCAAACCCATAAAACCTTCCAAACCATTGTTTTGTTCAATGGTAATGAGATCACTAGAATCCGTTTGGGTTGATCTTCAGTCCATATATGGCAAATTTGATTATTGGAGTACTCAGAACACAGAAATGAGCCTCAAAAAGCAAGCAAAATTTGAGTCGAAACAGATTATCTTCTTGAAGCTTTTAATAAACCAAAAGACTTAAACGGTGACTAAGCAGAGCCAGCTTTAATTTTTACTTTTGTTTGTACACTCAGCTACAGATGATAGATCTATCTGATATGTAGAATGTATCATTTTAGACATCAATTAAAATTGGGTTTCAAATTTAAAAATATCGTGATAAAATATTTCATAATAACTTGTAACTAAGTCGTGTTAAGTCTTTCTATGATGAAATATCTAACAATTATGAACAGAAATACCTGTACAGATTGGCAGAACTGACAGATTACAAGAGAGTCTCATGATCTGTTGACAGAACTGACAGATTTCAAGAGAGTCTCATGATCTGTTGACAGAACTGACAGACCACAAGAGAGTCTCATGATCTGGCTTGGTTTAAAATCTTTTTTATTTACCCGAACGAAACCGATATGGGCAGCTAGTATAGGCAAACACACTGTAACAAGGAAAAAGAAGCAGAGTGCCAGAAAACTATATTAGTCACGCATGTTGATGATGAGTTAGATACATATAAGCTCTTCTTTAAAGTGTGGTTAAATTTTAAGGGCCGATGTTGATTTTGAATAAAACACAGGTTATTTAAGAAATTACTGTCATTTCTTTTTATTATGATAATATTGGTATGATTTAATTTTCTATGGAATAAAATATCGGCCAAATGGCCGCCGCGAACTTGCCGGCACACCTCCATCCGATGGTCCAAATTTTCGATTACGCTGAGGCATAATTGAGGTTCTATGCCGTAAATGTGCCGAATTATCTTATCCCTTAGCTCTTTAATTGTTGCTGATTTATAGGCGTAGCCCTTTTCTTTCAAATAACCCCAAAGAAAGTAGTCCAATGGAGTCAAATCACATGATCTTGGTGGCCAATTGACATCGCCACCACGTGAGATAACACGGCCATTGAATTTGTCGCCCAAAAGAGCCATTGTTTCGTTAGCTGTGTGGCAAGTGGCACGGTTCTGTTGAAACCACATATCGTCCACATCCATATCTTCCAATTAAAAATTTTTTATCATCTCACGATAGCGAACACCATTCACAGTAGCTGCCTGACCGGTCGCATTTTGGAAAAATACGGTTTACGGTTGATTTAGTATCTTTCCAAGGTTCAAATTGAATTATTCTGAAATTGATGAATGTCAAATGAAATCCAGGAAAAAACTTGGCGTTTAGGTGTGGTCCACATTCAACATCGGCCCTTAAAATTTAACCACACGTTATTATTTAAGAAAATAAAAGTTAATTTAAAAATAAAAATAAAGATCATTTGCATATCATCTGATTTCAATCAATGATTTTAATCTCTAAAGGAACTCCAAAACAGGCAAATTAAACGAAGCTTCAGGACTACAAAATGTCCAAATGTAAGAACTTAATAAAACGAAAAATATGAAGAAAGTAATACAAAACATATGAGAAGGCTGCAATTCGTTGTGCGGATCTCTTAATACCCTACTCCTTTGCATCTCTAAAATTAGTATATTTAGCAAACATTCAGCTTAGTGGAGATGAAATACAAAAAAAGGTTCAGACAGTTTATCAAAATCTATTATGGTTCATGGAATTATGGTTTATGGAAGTATTTCGAAATTCTTTAAAATTTGAACAAAAGACGTTTTTTTTACTAAAAACGTCGCCAAAAAGTGGGCGGAAAAAAAAAACTTTGTATGAGCGAGATATAACGAACTATGTTGTTCAGTCAATTTTTTTGAAATGCCCTAACGTTTGCCTAAAAACAATGTTTTTCTAAAAAGTGGACGGTTTTTTAAAATGTTGACAGTTGTTCTGGAGGCACGAACAAGGATCCTATGTACCAAATTTCATTATCCTAGCTCAAAATTTAAGGCCCAAAAATCGGTGACAGATACGGCTGAAACAACTCAGCAAGCGATTCTGAGTCGATCCTTTGAGTTATATCATCTTAAATTATTTCTCTATATTACAAACTATGTTACAAACTTCAATTAAATACCATTTCTTTGGGGATAGGGGGCGTGGGCTTGAAACATGAATGGACGAAATATTCATGTTAACATACCAACGCGCATCAAAAGTTTTTTTTTCAAGTATTTGGAAATTTGGCTAAGCAAAATATTTTTTTTAATGAAAACGCCTTAATAAAGTGGGCGTGGCAAAAATCTTTGCATAGAAAATATTTATTAGGATAGTCTATATATTTGTGTCGGAAACTTTTTCAAAATTTTTCACTATTTGGCCAAAAACAACGTTTTCTGAAAAGTGAGCATGACAGTGGGCGGATTTTAAAAAATATGTACTCTTGTTTAGCACAAGGGTCTATATACCGAATTTCACTCTTCCAGCTAAAAATTTAAGGAATAAATTTTGGTGATATACAGACAGACGGAAGGACGGATGGACAGGCATACAGACATGGCTCAATCAACTCAGCAAGCGATTCTGAATCGACCCATATTATTTGAGGTATATCTAGTTAAATTATTTCTCTATGCTAGAAAATATGTATCAAACCAAATTACCCCTATGGGGTATAACAACTGTGACATCTACTACGCACCGTGTTACAGTGAGCTTAAACGGTGACTATTCAGATGTGGACTTGTTATAGGTGCGAGACTAGGCAAGATGTCTAATGCTTTAATGTCATTAGCAAACACGTTGTTACAACATATCAATTTAAAATTCAATAACATCAACTTTAAGTGTGCTCACGCTTCGATGGAGAAAAATACGCAATAATTCGAAGGACGGTTTTTACGAGTAACTTATGACTTTACTGTATGCCGAAATCATCCAACAGCAAGAATACGATTTGTTCACCTAGAACTGACGATCCCCAGATCAACGGTTATACAAACGGATCACATTGCGTTAGATAAGAGGCACGCATCTGGAACTTTGCATTGCCGAACGCCTCCAAAAAGTGGACGTGGGTTAAAAGGATATATGGACGATGATACCAAATGATTTTGCATCAAACATTTTTTTGAATATTTTAAAAATTTTACGAAAAATGCTTTTTTTTACTGAAAATTCCCCCAAAAAGGTGGCGTACCAAAAACTTTGTATAGAAGAAACATAAACATTAGGAATTTCTAGATATGTTAGTTCAGAATTTTTTTCAAAATATCTAACAGTGTGGCCAAAAATCACGTTTTTTTCTAAAACGGGAGCGTGCCAGTAGGCGGTTTTCAAAAATGTTTGCAGTTGTTATGCTGGGAGCAACAATGAGCAAAATTTCATCATTCTAGCTTAAAATTTTAGACCCAAGAGGTGGCGTACGGACAGACCTGGCTTAATCGACTCAGCTGTCGATTCTGAGTCTGAGATTCATATATTTTAAGGTATACCTACGTAATTTGTTTCTCTATGTTGCAAATTATGTATCAAAGGATGTGTAAGTGTATAAAGAACCATAAAAACCAACTGAGAGTAGAATAGATAGAGACAGAGCACAAAAAACACCAGCAATTATTGCACAGCGAATTCATTTACAACGGTTGATTTTTTAAGAGTTAAGTTTTTCAGGTTGGCAGCACTGGTTAGTAATGACGTCCAAACGTCATCTGTCAAAGTGAAGAGTTTTCAGTATACTCTGACATTTAATCACGTAAAGACATACAAACGAGCAAAGATTGCACATTATTGAAATTTATTATCACAACTCGTGATCTGTGAAAATTTTGCACCTTTCATAAAATTACTTTACTTTTTGTAGCACCGTTTGTTACGACCATATTTCGCACCAAATTTACTTTGTTGGACATTAAACCATCGACTCGCATGCGTATAGAGCGCACCGAAGGGAATATTGCAGTCGTAGCGTCCAATGTTAATGAAGATCGTGAAAAGTCAATTCGTTGCTTTGTCAGCAATTGGACATGTGTTACTCAACCACATGCAAAATTTTACGTGTCGATTTGGCTTTGAAAGCCTATAAAACTCAACTTGTACAAGAATTGAAGCCGAATGACCTACCACGACATCTTATTTTTGGTGAATGGGCCTTAGAACAGCTCCATGAAAATCCGCTGTTTTATCGAAAAATTGTGTTCAGCGATGAGGCTCATTTCTGGCTCAACGGATACGTAAATAGGCAAAACTGTCGCATCTGGAGTGATGAACAGACATATGCCTTACAAGAATCACCGATGCATCCCGAAAAAAAGCGACAGTTTGGTGTGGTTTATGGGTGGCATCAACGATCCATTTTTCTTCAAAGACGATCGTGGAAGAAACGTTAACGTCAACGGCGAACGATATCAAACCATGGTACGCGACTTTTTTTTGCTCCAGTTGACTGAGTTGAACTTGGTTGACATGTGGATTCATCAAAACGGTGCCACATGCCAATAGAATACCTCATCATCAGATGAAGAAAATGTGAGTAACTCAAAAAAAAAAATATACGCAAAAGCCGAGGGATTCTTGGATGCAGGATCCATTGTTCAAAAACTGGGCCGTGAAAAAGGAAAGAAATGATATTCAGTGCAAGTATTGTTACACGGTTTTTAAAAATCCAAAACTATCCACATTAAAAGCACACAGTCAAAGTAAAAAACATTTAGAAGCAGCATCACCCTTTTCAAATTATCGACAACACCACAACACAATAAGCTTTCCTAAAATGACAAAATCTTTAAAGACGTGCGAAGCAGAAGCTCGTAGTTGTTTATTCGTAGTGAAACATTCTGCCATAAAATCAATTGACCATTTAACAAAAATGTGTCAGGTTAGCTACTCCGATAGCAATACTGCTTTGCATACTAAGCTCCAGAGAACGAAATGTGCTGCAGTTATTAAAAATGCATGGTACCCATATTTTAAGGAATATCTTAAAAATGATGTCGACAAAAGTCCATACAGTTTGATAATAGATGAATCAACTGACATAAGTGCGGTTAAGTACCTAGGCGTTGTGATCAAATATTACAGCCAAGATGAAAATACAATTAAAATTCGTTTACTCAAACTGCAGCCGTTGCTTTCGTGTGATGCTAAGAGCATTGTAGAGGCTTTATTATCAGTCCTTAACGAGTATTCTCTTAATATAAATCAAATGGTTGGATTAGGTACAGATAACGCCAGTGTGATGACTGGAGTAAAAAATGGAGTTATAAGCAAACTTAAAGAGATGAACAAACAAATTATTTTAATACCTTGTGTTTGCCACTCCATTCAGTTGGCTACTTCTGCGGCGGCAAATGCGTGTATGCCGAAAGACATCGAATTTCTCATAAGCGAGACATACAATTGGTTTGCCCGATCATTTAGTCGGCAGCACAGCTATCAAATTCTGTATAAAGTGATTAATGATGGACATGATCCCTTAAAAATTACACAGTCATCTTCAAATCGTTGGCTTTCCATAGAATCAGCAGTGACAAGGATCCACCAACAGTATTTAGAGTTGCGGACACATTTCGAGATTATCGAAAAAACTGCGAACTGCTTTAAAATAACAAGCCTCTCAAATTTGTATAAAGACCAAATAAATTATTTATATTCGTGTTTTTTAAAACCGGTTTTGCAGGAAGTGCAACGCGTTAATAAGCTTTTTGAAAGCGAGAAAATCGACTAAGTTAAGGTTTTAAGGGATCTTGAAATGCTAATTTTGATGCTTATAAACAGAATTATAAGAAATGGCAACGAAAACACACAAATAATGACAACAGACATAGATCTAAAAAATGCAAGACTACAGACGCGACCATACCTAGGAGTAGATTGCGAGGAGAATATTTTAGAACTCCAATCTAAAAACATTGTTACTGAAGAACAAATTGGTGTACTACGTTCCAATTGCAAGAACTTTCTCATCAAGCTCATTGAGGAATTGCAGGTTCGAATGCCCAAAAATTTGAATATTCTTAAACAAATTAGCCATTTGTCCATTGAAGAGTGCATTCGTTTGCAGAAAAAACCACTGACTCCCATTTTAGACGAGCTAAATATCGACAGGTTAACTAAAGACAAAATTTGTAGCCAGTGGAAAAACCTCTCAACGAACAATTGGCTAAACACTGAAAGCACGGAGTCATTTTGGTGCGAGGTGTTTAATTTTAAGGATGCTAGTGGAGAAAATCCTTTTCACGAAATTGCACACTTTGCAATTTCAATTTTAGTATTGCCGATTTCGAATGCAGACGTGGAAAGGATTTTCAGCCAATTAAATCTAATTAAAACTAAGGAGAGGAATAGAATGAAACTAAAATTGACTAACAGCATTCTTTTAATACGCAACAATCTTCGTGGGGACATGTGCTGCCACAACTTTCCCATTCATGCAGCAGTAACGAATAAAATTGGTTCAAAGTCAATTTATGAAGACCCCGACACTCAGACTGACGGAGACGGCGACTATGACAGTGACGATTTCGGCATATAATTATTTTTATATAAAATAATTTTGTATTATTTATTCAATTGGATTTTTGATATATTTCTTTACTTATTTACTTAATGTTTTCTTATACTCTGAATTTGTTATGTTCCTTTACTTTATTATTTATTTAATGTGATTTTTGTTATATTGCTTTATTTAATTTTTTTTTCTGTGATATTGTTATTTTGTGTTATTAATTGTTTAATTCTTTTAAATGAATTTTTTATAAAAAATAATAATAAAATAAAATACATTTATAAGAGGATAAAAAGGTATTGGCTAACTTATATATGCTTTTGTGGAGATTTATTATTAGTCTAGCTATTAGGTACCTTTTTCAATGATATTTACAAGGCTTAAATTTTTGACCGAAATTTTTGACCGAATTTAACAAAATGGAATTCGGTCAAATGTCAGATTTTGACCGCAAATCGATTTTTCTAGTGGCAACACTGTATATGACTGCTAGTAGTCAATTTCACGTATGTTCAAAAACAACAAACCCGCCACTGTTCACTGCTTCAGCGCATTGCAAACAAAATTGATGTAAATGACTATAAAATATTAGTAAGGAATAAATTTACAAAACTTGGAGAGTTTATGGGTCAATTAGTAAAGAAATGTATTGTTATTGCAGAATATTTTTTTGAAATCACACTTTGTAGTTTTCCACCTTTTAAATAGATGACGCTACATGTCGCTATGGAAATGAGTCTCTTCGCGCAAGATGTCGCTGTGTTGTTAACATGTTATTATGGAAATTTAAGCTTGCCGGCGACATTTGTTTCTTTGTTAATCCGCGCATGTGCTGTTTTGGATCACATTTTCTCGCATAGGCGAATAAAAATGACACTTTACTAGCAGTCTATATATAATAAGTCAATGAAACAAGTTTTCGCATGTTGTTTTTCGTGGCAGATTTGTTCTGTCCATTTTCCCCCACGGTCCATACCCTTTAAAATTTTCAGATGTTTATGTTTTGAAATTTGGGATTTGGAACGGCCCATATGGCCACACCTTTTAAGTTTTCCGATGTTTTAAAATTTTGGATTCACTGCACAGTGCTCTCTCATGCTGAAACAAGTTTTTGCTTGTTGTTTGCCCGCCGTTGTCCCACCATGTTAGCCCTAGACTTTTCGTGTTAAAATTTCGTTTCACGTGAATTTGGATTTACCCCGACGAGCCCAGAGTACTTTCACTTCCGTCATGTTATTTTTAGCTAAAACATCATAATGAGAGATAGTGAGAAAATATAAAGCGATAACCTAGATTAGTTTTTTTATGAGCTAACTGTCAGTATTACTACATAATCCGCAAACATGAGAAAACTACAAAAGATAGCCCTATAAGCGAACAGCAAATGTAATTTTAAGGACTACTGAGTGTTCTTTGAGTGTTCAAATCCTACAGATCTATGATTAATTCAAAACAGGCCTATAAACATGATACGATACGAGTGCCACCATATAAAAACGAATATCATAAAGAACTTCCATTCGAATGCCGTTTAACTGCTCTCTAATATATAAGTCTCCCTTAACAAGCTCAATGCCTTAAACCATATAAATAAAGTTGCTAAGCACGAAGTTATAAAAAAAACTGAAAACACTAACAAAGTGTGGCTTTTATAGCAGACCTGGTATCACGACATTGAAGGGTAACTATGTACATATGTAACAAAAACAAAAAAAAAAGGGAAACAGCAAACACCACTACCGCCTAAAAAGCAAGAAGTGACACAACGGAGACAAGATGTTGACGCACCACTCCCACCGAGAGGAAGACGGATTGCCGTCCAATGGCTATATTTTACAACATGTTGGATCCGAAAAACTCTCCTCTGTACACATAAATCGTTTTTACGACAATCCCAAGCAAACGAAAAAAAAAAAATCAACATCCCAATACACATCCTGTAGTGTACAAAAAACTCGATTAAAGAAGTTCTTCCATGAATCAAGAGAATATACTCGCACATCATGTTTGTGGGAACAAGATTCTTTTTTTTGAGGACTACATTCCCGCACTCTATAATTGAGATGTTATTGGGTGCCACTAGGGATTTAATTTCTAGGAACAGCGATATACCCATACCGAATGACACTACAGAACAAGTTAATTGGACGTCTAAGAGAATTGCTCAACTGGCATTAACTTTATAGCAAAAAAAAAAAACTTATAAGACAACCTCTCAAGTGCATTTTTTTCCTTTGTTAACTTTCAAACTCTTCAGAAACCTCAACCACATTCAGATGCTTAAAAGGAGAAGTGTATGTCTATCAATAGTCGTCTTACTTCATTCAAATGGAAATGAGTGTGTTTGCTTAGGGTCAAGTAAGTCTTTAAATTTTAAAAACCGCGTTTAAACGTAGGTGGTATAAAAGTGTTCAGATGGTGAGAAGAAATCAACTAGCCAAATGCCATGAAACCAAAACAAATACAAATTATTGGCGAAATAGGCTCGTAAGTACCCAGGGCCTTGCTTTCTCACAAGCATTCATGTGTGCGTGTGTACTTCTTGCACGATGGTGCAACCTCCTGTCTTATGCCGACTCCGAAAGACTGAGTTGAGATAAAATAGTTTTGACAACTGATATATTACTCGAATGATTTGTCACATCAACATGACAGGAGGACCAGTGACGAGATCCTAGACAAGCTACTTCGACATATTCGGACAAAAGGTTGTCTAGGCATTTCAAGAGTTAGTCAGTCCCCTTGAAAAGAGATGGCGGATGATCCGAAAGGCCAACGGCAGTGCTCAATCCCATAGTGGATACTGATGGCCCGTGACCTAGGGTGATCTTATAAATTGGCCCTCCAGGTCGGAGCTTGTGATTTGAATTAAATACCCAACCATGGAAAAAATATTTGTTACGAAGCAAATAATAGCCTCGGAAAGTACTGACTTTATATATGACGACCCCGCTTAATGAAAAAAGGCCAACGGCGTTTGTATCTGCACGTAGTATGTGAGAATATTAAACAGGAAAGGTGCAAGCGAACAACTAGCGAAAGCCCTAAACTGCTACAAAGCAGACGTTACTGCCATCTAGGAAATACTATGGAATGGGTCGGCCAAAAAGAGGATGAAAAACTGTGACATCTACAGCGGACCTTGTTATTGCGAGCAGAAACAGCGACTATTCGGATGCGGGTTAGTTATAAGTGCAAGACTTATGCAAGAAGTATTATGTTTCCAAGACATTAGCGAACGCATTATTACAATCCGCATCAAGGCCGAATTCGCCAATATAAGAATTATATGCACTCACGCCCCAACGGAGGAAAAAGATGATGTAGCTAAGGATTGCTTCTAAGACCTCCTTTACAAATCGAGCGACTTCCGAAGTACGATGTTAAAATCGTGCTGGGAGATTTTAACGAAAAGGTAGGAAGAGAAGACGTCTTTAGCCGTATTGACGGAAAACATAGCCAACACGACAACACGTCTGGTAACGGACTAAAGCTAATTGACTTCGCTACGGAACGAAATGCCACTGTAGCCAGCACACGGTTTCCTCAACTTATATCCACAAGCGGACAAAGCGGTCTCCAGATCAACGAACAGTCAACCAACTTTATAGACAAGAGGCACGCATTTAGTATTTTGGATATCCGAACAATCCGATGAGCTAACATCGACTAGGACTACTATCTTGTTGCAGCCAAGGTAAGAATGCGAATATCCACCACGCCACAACAATCCTGAAATACTTGAAACAATTTAATGTCGAAAGACTGCACCCACAAAAAACCACAAAGACCTTCGCACAACACGTATCCCTTAACCTCTCGATTAACACCATACCACTAGCATCGAATGTCAAAGAACAATGGCAACAAGCCTGAAGATCAGCCGCAACTGATGTGCTAGGCTTCTCGCACCCACCAGCAAGAAACCCCTGGTTTGATGAGGAATGCCGACCTCGCAGCCAAAAACGAGGCCTACAAGGCTAAGCTGCAAGTGAAGACGACAGCTGCCGTTGAGCACTATAGGCAGAGAAGAAGGGAAGAACACCGGCTTTTCAGAAAGAAGAAAAAAGAGAGTGAAGCGGGCGATCGAGGATATAGAGAGGTGAAACTCCAGGAACGATGCTCGCAAGTTTTATACAAACGTATAAAACAAGATCCTATCCCATCTTTATCCCATAAAAAAAATTCAGGTGTTTACACTGAAACCGTTTACCAGCAACCTGATAGGCCCTTATCAGTGTCGTTTTAGGCCAGGAAAGTCCACAACTGATAAAATGATCACACATCGACAAATCCTGGAAAAATTGCAAAAAATCCAAATCAATACCCACCACCTATTCATCGATTTCAAAGCCGCATACGACAGCATTTATAGAGTCGAACTATACAGAGCAATATCTAGTTTTGGTATACTCACCAAACTCGTCCGTTTGTGTAGGATGATGATGGAGAATGCTCGCTGCTCCATCAGGGTCGGAAACGACCTCACTGACACATTCGATACCACCAAAAAAGGATTTAGGCAAGGCGATGCGCTGTCATGTGACTTATTCAACTTGATTCTTGAGAGGATTGTGCAAAACTCCAGAGGCAAGACCAGAGGCACAATTTTTCAAAAATCGCTGCAATTACTAGCATACGCCGATGATATTGACATCATTGCTAGGACTCAATGTGATGTCATAGCCACGTTATACTAGCAGAAACAAGCGGCAAGAAATTTGTTTAGCAGTAAAAGAGGGTAAGACTAAGTATATGCCGTCGACGAATTGGACAGAACCTCTTCATTGACTGATATAACCTTGATGTAGTACGGGGCTTTGTCTATCTCGGCTCCGCTACTTACCCTGACAAAAACATCTCGCCAGAAATAAAACGAAGAATTACTCTTGCCAACCGCTGTTTCTTCGGGCTAAGAAGGCAATCCAGTAGGAAAACCCTCTCTCGAACTACTTATGAGATCCTATATAAGACCCTGATCATCCCAGTCCTGTTCTACGGTGCTGAAGCATGGAACGTCCAAAAAGCGGATGAAGAAATCCTTGGTCGATTTGAGAGGAAAATTCTTCGAAAAAATTCGGTCCCGTTTGCGTTGGTGGGCTATGGAGACGAAGATTCAACCAATAACTATACGAGCTATACAGGGAGCATTGGACGTTTAAGATGGCTAGGAAGCCATAGAGCTATACCAGGGAATTTGACGGATAGCTTGCTAGATATTGATATTCTATCATCAGTAGATGTTAGGTATGTTCCTCGCGTCATTTAAATTACAGATCAAACTCAATGCGAACAAGAAAGCAAGCCAAAGATGAATAAAAGGCACAACGTGCCAAATATCCAGGCAACTCTGGTCAAACTATAACCAGAAGCGCTGTATCTGCTTGATAATGCTGATTGCCGTTGTCACACAATCCTACGCATGACTTTTCCTGTTAAAATTTCATTTCATATAATTTTGCATTAACTCCGACAAGCCCAAAAAATTTGTTCTTCAAAAACACAAACGAAACAGAACCCTTTCATTGGTACCTTGTGCTATAAAAGGCATCTTCATGAAACAAGGTTGCATATTACTAATCTTGCACCTTTCTTCACCAATCTAAATTTTTTGGACTTCCTTTGGATTTTCTAAGCGGATATCCTCAAAGGATTGAGCTTTATGTGAAAACTACATTAACTATGTACAGGTTTGACCAAATACGACCTGCCAATGCTAACAAATAACGAATTTCAGTCATTGCCAGTGGTCTTGCGATAGACTTTCTTGCAAAATTTTAATTTTGTATGGATACCTCTTAAGATCCAAATTTTAAAATTCTCCGCAATGATGTTCTCGACGTGACCAATTGGTCCGAATGAAGACGGGTAGAGACAAATGGATCATTTGAAACACTCTGCCGTTGCCTCCAGTACGAATATTTCCATTGGCACCTCTTTCAGGACCGTCGACCACTGGACGTTGCTCATCAAAATGGCCAACCGAACACCTAATCATGAAGTCTGTGGGATCTATTCTCGATTTAGAATATTCGCGTCACATAAATTAATCGTTGACAAGTATAGAAAAAATCATAAATTTTAATGGGTTTTTGTATACTTTGTGACTCTGTGTCCAATACAAATTCCCATGAACTCAACTATAACCTGCAAAATGAAAAAAATAAATAAATAGGAAAATATAAATGTTATGCGTGTTCAACATTAGTTGGTCTAATTTGTCCGCCCTGACCGGCGTGGCAGTTGAAAATACTAACCACTACGCGGCTGACCGACCTTATTAATAGCACGACAAGTATTTCATTGCGGTAATAGATCCTTTTAGCTCTCATAGGGGTGGCTATTAAGAACTTCCGTGATGCCGTCTTTGATACGAAAGAATTGCGTCTTTTATATGAACGAGCACCTTCGAAATGGCACAGCTAAACTCAGTTTAATTCAATCTTAGCCACCCTGTCGAGCTTTCAGTTTATTTAAGTATAAATTAACTTGATTTACCACCACTTACCACTTGACACGTATACAATGGGTGTGATGTGTCGACCTCTCTACCTTCTCCATTCGTTTCATTTTTTTTCAAGCTTGATGGTAATTTATGGGATTAGTCACAAAGCCAAGCATTAGAAAAGTTTGTGGTATATTTAGCTTCATCTGTATGAATTTCATTAAGTGGGGTATACATAATTATTTCATTAAAAGACCTTACAACTTAGCTTCATACTATAAGCGACAAAACCACACCACCTACCAAGTGCCTTCATTCAGTTTAACCCACTATTGAATGTGCCAACCAATGCGTATCCACAGGCATGTCGCAACGTATTCCAAAATGCCATAGGACATGGTTAATTTAATCTAATTTTCTGAATCTTCTCTCTGTGGGTAATAGCTTTTCCATTTGAACATTTTCATTAACCCTGAAAGTAGTCATCGTCCTTGCATTTACGGTCGAAATCAATAATCCCCACATACTCGTATAAAATGGCTTCCTTTTCTCATCGCGACTTATATATTCAGCTTGACACGATACAAAGGAAACAAATAAAATAAAAAGGAAAAGTTTTGCCATCTAGCCCCCATTGGTTTACTTTTATCCTCTATTAAAACTTATGTGGCGGTAGTGGCAGGAGGTCATTAGAGAGAGTTCGATCACAGTATTGAAGATTAAAAAGTTTTAAGTGAAATCAATGGCCTAGCAAGTTTTTGTTTCTGTCCTTCTGTGTATCCCATCTTAAAAAAAAAAGGACAACGTGTGTTGAGTGGGATTTCTGTTCGCACTTTTTATTTGCTGCAGCTTATCCAAACAGAACAAATTAACAAAGTGTCCATCCAATTAAGTGTCAGCAGGCTGTACGCATTCATTCCCATCGTCCATTAAGAGAGTCGTCATTATGTGTGCCCAAAAGTTAAGCGTGTGCAATCCAATTTTGAAACTCTTCTCGGCCCACTTGTTCGTTACATGCCTAGAAAAAGTCTCAACTTTTGTGTGCAGACCTAACTCTGGAGGACGAAAAGTTCAATTTTACTTATGTATGTGCCGCCACCGGAAATTGGGATTTTTTTTTGCCTGTCCTCTCCTTCTAGGCATAAATATTTGCTATACGAGTAGTACTAGTACTAGTGATAGTATACTTCCCTTAACGACAACAAGAGATACACGAATATCTGCCAAGAATTATAAAAGACGAATAAAAAAAAATGAAGAAAACATAGAGAAGCTAAGTTGTTTATCCTTGGGGAAGGACATGATAGTTGAAATAATTTTTACGAAAGCGAAGAAACTTTCATCCCGTTGCTTGGTGCCTCCGATGGGACTTGGCAATTCTACTTGGTATTGCCCGGTGATAGCTGACGGTGAACGTCTACTAACAGCAAGTGCATTAAATAATGAAACAAAAGGATATGAGAACTGTTGTTTGTCCAACGAATGTCAGGCGGAGTGGGGGTAATTTTCTTTGGACTCTGAACATACTTTGGATTAACCTACTTCTTAAGGGGATGATGTCGCACTTGGGAACTTGTGCTGACAGCGAAGTTCTTTTAAAGCAGATGTATGGATGTTTTTTTTTTTTATGGATGATGTTGATGCAGGCTCTGTCATAATTTATGTTAAATTAAGGATGTAACTGCAACAACATGCCATGTCTTTAAAAACCACAACTGATTGGTGAATAATGTTAAAAAGAGGACACAGCCTTAAGGATGTTGGGGTTTGTGTTACAGAAATCCGCTAAAAGGCTTTAAACGGCAACATAAGATTTGAGATTTCCTTACAAATAACGGGTGAATTTTTAAGAGTTAAGTTTTTTTCAGGTTGGCATCACTGGTTAGTAATGGCGTCCAAACGTCTGTCAAAGTGAAAAGTTTTCAGTATCCTCTGACATTTAATCATGGACGGACTTACAAACAAGCACCGATTGCAAATTATTGAAATTTGTTATCAAAATTCGAGCTCTGTGAAAAATGTGCACGGTTTGCCACGACAATATTATGGTCGTCATAATCGACCTGGTGAATCAACAATTCGTGCTGTTATCACCATATTTACTTTTTTAGACATTAAGCCATCGACTCGCATGCGTACAGTGCGAACCGCAGAGAATTTTGTAGCGTCTAATGTTACTGAAGATCGTGAAATGTCAATTCGTCGCTGTTCTCAGCAGTTGCACATGTGTTACTCAACCACATGGAAAATTTTACGTATCGGTTTGGGTCTGAAAGCCTACTTAATTCAACTTTTGCAAGAATTGAAGCCGAATGACCTACCGCAACGTCTAATTTTATTTTTGAATGGGCTTTAGAACAGCTCCATAAAAAACGGCTGTTTTATCGAAAAATTATGTTCAGCGATGAGGCTCATTTCTGGCTCAACGAATACGTAAATAAGCAAAATTGTCGCACCTGGAGTGATGAACAGACATATACCATACAAATTAACCGATGCATCCCGAAAAAACGACAGTTCGGTGAGGTTTATGGACTGGTGGCATCATCGGTCCACTTTTACTTTAAAGACGTCCATAAAAGAAACGATACCGTCAACGGCGAACGACAACGAGCCATGATAAAATAAATAAATAAATTTATGGCCAACAGGCTCGTTAGTACCCAAGGCCTAGCTTTTTTCTCACAACCATTCATGTGTGCGTGTGTACTTCATAGCACGATAGCGGGACCTCCTGTTTTCTGCCGAATCCGAACGGCTAAGTTGAGATAAGCTTTTCATGACAATTGATACTAGTCGGATGATTTGTCAGATCATCACGAGAAATCGAGCCATGAAACGCGGCTTTTCTTCTTGCCCCAGTTGGCTGACTCAAACTTGGTTGACATGTGGTTTTATCAAGACGGCGGCGCCACATGCCACACAGCTCATGAAACAATGGAAATGTTGAAGGATGAATTTGATGAGCAGCTTATCTCTCGAAGTGGCCCTGTGAGTTGGCACAAGATCATGCCATTTAGCGCATCTTAATTATTTCTTGTGGGGCTATGCATAGTCGTTAGTCTATGTTTACAAGCCGAACACGATTGAAGCATTACATTAAGTAAAAAATGGAAACACACTAAGGACAGCTTTTAAATGCCAGACTTACTTATTACGTTTAAAACCTAATAAAGGGTGTTTTCGTCTAGAGTTATAGAACTGCGATAGGTATAACTATCAAACAAATGTGTGTTTGAAGTTTTTTTATACTTTGGCAAACCATCATGAAAAGGATTACACCAGAACAACTTTTACAAATCGTGGTTATTTATTTCCGAAATTTGCGATCTGTTCGCCAGACTTATAGAGCACTCATCAAATTTACCGTGCACATAATCGTCCATCTGCGCAGTTAATACGCAATACTATGGATCGACCACATTTATAATATTCATCCAAATCGAGCCCGTTACGTCCTTAGAGAAGAAGCCATCGCCGCTATAGAAGTGATTATGACATAGGACCTGTATTTATCGATCTGACGCCGTTCTCATCAACACGGTTTCTACCCGTCCACTACTTACTACTTTTTTGAGGAAAGATCTTGGTCTACCTCCATATCAGATTTAACTGGTGCAAGAAATAAGGCCAGCGGACCATTAGTAACGTCTTGTGTTCGTCGAATGGACTGAGCATCAACTGCAAGTTGAATCAGATTCTTATCGTCAAATCATCTTCAGCGACGAGACTCATTTCTGCCTTGACGGATATGTAAACCATCAGAACTTTCATTTTTAGAGTGGACACAATCCTCATTAGACTCTTGAGGATCAATTACATCCCGAAAAAAATCACTGTTTGGTGCGGTTTACATTGTCATAGGCACAGTGGTCTTTAAATCCCAAACCTGTGCAAATCTTACCTTGAATGGCGAACGCTAACAGCAAATTATTCGTGATTTTTGGAACCATTTTTTCTTTAAATGATTTTCAATAACATGAGGAATAAATGATTGAAAATCATTTGGAGAAGAAATGGTTACGTAGTGCAGGACTGGGATGATCAAGGTCTTACATAGGATCTCCTTAGTTTAGCTTTTACTGAATCACCTTCGTAGCCCGAAGAAACAGCGGTTAGCAAGAGTGATTTTTCGTTTAATTTCTGACGAGATGTTGTTGTCAGAGTTAATAGCGGAGCCGAGATAGACAGAATCCTGTACTACATCAAATATCTGTCAATGGTGACAGTCTGTCCAATACGTCAATGTTGTGTGTACTTTCGTGTTGACAGCATATATCTACTTAGTCTTACGCTCTTTTACTGCTAAGCCCATTTTGCAGCTTCCTTCTCTATACTAGCAAACGTGGCTATGACATCACGTTGAGTCCGACCAATGATGTCAATATCGTCGGCGTATGCTAGTAGTTGCACATATTTTTGAAAAATTGTACCTCTGGTGTTGGCTCGGGAGTTTTGCACAATCCTCTCAAGAATCAACATGACAGCGCATCGCCTTCCCTAACTTTTTTTTTTGTAACGAATGTGTCGGGTGAGGTCGTTTCCGACCCTGGTGGAGCAGCCAGAATTCTCTCCATCGTCATCCTACACAAACGGACGACTAGACATGGTTCTGTATAGTTCGTACCAATGAATGCTATCGTATGCGGCTTTGAAATCGATGAATAGATGGTGGGTATCGATTTGACCTTCTTGGATTTTTACCAGGAACTGCCGAAGTGTGAAAATTTGATTGGTTGTCGACTTTCCTGGCCTTAAACCATACTGATAAGGACATTATTACGGCAGATAGGATATTGTAGGTGATGTAGTAGACTTATGTCTCTATAGTTGGCGCAGTTCACATCTGTATGTCTGAAGTCGTGTGGGATATGTTTTTCGACAATACTGCTAAAGATGTCTTCTCTGCCTACGTTTGCGTTAAAATCTCCCAACACGATTTTAAAAACTTCCAAATTTGACCCAAGTTCATGAAAATATCAGAAAAGAGCTCTCAACATGTAAAAATTTATTGGCGGCTTCTTTAAAATTTGACTTCTCTTGAAAATATGATTTATCTTCGATCTGCCGATAATCGGGTTGCAGAAAATCTTACGACATATACATAGTACCTTGGAGATTCGACACTTCGCACAGAATGCTGAGATGTGTAATTTTGTGAATATAGAAAACTTCTACAAATATAAATCTGCTCCTGAAGAGCAAAACTTCTGATGGTGCCTGAACCGCCTTGCCACCACCCAACCAACCTGAACTAGATACAACATTCATTGTGGTGCCGTAAATTCACTTAGTGTTAGTTTACTTAAACTACAGCTGTTGTCACTCGAATGAGTAATGCCCCGCTAATGGATAACTAGAAGACACCAAAACTTTCATAACTTTTCCCTTACATCCCTGCTCAATAATCGTTCATACAACCGCTTCATCATTACTGACATCAATCGATGGTATCGGTTAAACATTTAAAAATTAATTTCACAGATCTAATCATCATTCACACAAACTCACTTCTCACCTCACTCAACAACAATACTGCCAGCATAATCGTATTTCGTGAAGGACAAATGTACCGCTGCGCACGTCACCGCAAGCCCTTGCAATATATCATCCGCCGCATTAGCACATGAAATTTATCATTTTTCCTCCACTCTATCTCTCACTTTCAAGCAAAAGACATTCTTTGAGCAACACAACCACCACCAAGTAACAATGCCTGCCCTACCCACATCGGTTTTGCTCCATCTACCCATTACCACCAACGTTGTCTCGCAGGACCTTCGTGTGTTCAACATTGAACCTTTTATTATCATTCAAAGAACAAAGAAAAAAAAACGTAAAAGGTTTAGTCCCCTAACGCCACCTGCTTGCTGTGCTTCTTAGTCTGTTGTCAGGACACATCTCCCCAAGGAGGATAAAAAATCATTTTATTCTCCATACACAGTGTGTATACAATGCACTCGTATCCGACTGACAGTCTGTTGCGTCCTTTTATTTTGACAAATGAAGTTACTCGAGGCTTGTGTCGTATCGTGTCGTCATATAAGCTTCTCTATACGCGATTAAACCAGAAACTGACAGCGTTACAAATGATGATGGTTCTGTTTATGTCCTTTGTCAGCCTTTCGTTCTTTCTGCACTTGGAATGCACAACGCACATCTATTGTCTGTAAGTGTGAACGCCGCTCTGCATATTTGCGTGTGTGCACACCAATAAAAATTAACTGCGACAACTCCAGTAGAGTTTCATGTGGCTGGGATGCCCGTTGAGTGTTGATTTCTCTCGCCCATTAAACGGTCCAACCAAACTTTGTGGTCCAAGTCGTAAAAGTTATGTACCCACACACACCCCCCCAAAAAAAAAATGAACTCAATATTTCTGCATTGATAACGATACCATCCGCTTTCTTTATGACACAAAATAAACATTCACTTTTACGAGGACCTCCGAAAGCGAATCCCTTTTACAATGCAAATCTTAATCCCGTTTTCATTAAGCGCTGAAGCGCAACTTCTAATCCACACAAAAAAGAAACCGTATAACCATAGCAGTATAGGTGTTGCTCTATGCCTTACTGATCCTTTCAACGATAATTGCTGTTGAAAGCCAGTGGGGGATGGACAGGGATTCTCTTTCAGTTAAACTTCTTTGCATGATAAATCAGGGTATAAATCCGGTAAAAACAAACCCAGAAAAAGTGGCGTAAAAGTCTAAATGCTATATGTATGCTCTGCGATGACGATGAAAAAGTGTGTGTGTGGAATGAAAAATAACGTTACTTTGTTCTTTCAATTTTTGGTAGAGAAAAGAAATGAAAAGAACAGCAACTGAGTAAAGAAGAACCGCTTTGGTCAGGAAAAACAAACAACGAAAGTACTCTGCAATGTTAACTGTAGGATGTGGTTTAGAGATGAGATGACAGAGGGAGTAACTTGTTGGGGTGAAAACGGGGTCAGATTTTGTTTTGACGTTTTTTTTTTTGCAGAAAAAATCGAGCATTGAACAAGTTGTAACTGGAGTTTCGGGGCCGATGAGTAATCTAAAAGCTTAGGATTTGGAGAGCCACATCAGAAAGAAGTTTGAAAACCGCTTAAATGCTTTTAAATGTTTATTTCATATTTCTCTATGGAGTGTTAAGTGCAAGGAGTCAGAAGGGAGTGAGAACTCTAATGCATATGAGTTGTTTCGTTAAAAAGCTCAGTGATGATGGAAACTCGTAGTCTCCTCGCTGGCTTTAGCAAATAAAGAGTTAGTCTTGACTTTAAAGACTTCTTGAAGAATAAAGATATAAGGAAAAGTTTGTCTTATTAGGGTGAGTCTGACCATCATCTGTTTAGGCTTTTCGAGGCGAACTTCGGGCAGCTAAACATTACTTAAACAAATGCGTTTTTGCAAGTAGCACTACTTACCCACTAACATACTTACTGCAGTCCGGAATGAACCTGTGATTCAACCAACAAGCCTCTCTAATCAGCCCGGTTCTTAACAAACTGCATCCAGTTGTGCAGTCCAAGTTCGTTGGGGTCGTGTTCGGCTTGAGCGCTCCACTAAAAGCGAGTTCTCCCAGATTCCTAGGACATGTAGAACAAATGGACCCCAATAGAGTTCCATTTGTTTTACTTGGCCTAGCCATCTAAAGCCTCCAATGCGGAGTTTTTTTGACTAAGACAATTGCGCTCTTATAGTTCTTGGTTAAATCTTCGTCTCTGTAGCCCGTCAACGCAAACGGGACCGAAGATTTTTCAAAGACTTTTCCTCTCAAATCAACCAAGAATTTCTTCATCCACTTTTGACACGGTTCATCCTTCAGCGCCGTGGAGCAGGACTGGGATGATCAGGGTCTTATATAGGATCTTCTTAGTAGTTCGAGTGTGGGCTTCACTACTGAATTGCATTCCAAGCTTGAAGAAACAGCGGTTGGCTAGAGTAATTTCGCTGCATTTCTAATGAGATGTTGTTCTCAGAGTTAACAGCGGAGCCGAAGTACACAAAGTCGCATACTGCCTCAAAGTTATACCTGTCAATGGTGAAGTTCTGTCCAATTCGTCGATATTGTGTGTCCCTTCCTGTTGACAGCATGTATTTAGTCTTACCCTCATTTACTGCTAAACCCAATTTTGCCGATTCCTTCTCTATACTAGCAGTCGTGGCTATGACATCACGTTGAGTCCCACCATTCATGCCAACATCGTCGGCGTATGCTAGCAGTTGCACTTATTTTTGGAAAATTATTTCTCTGGTGTTGGCTCGGGAGTTTTGCACAATCCTTCATCATACGTCATTTCCGGCAGCCTTATTAAGCTTGAGTTTTGATATTGCTATCCTCACTTCACTCAGTTCGGGCGGTTGGCAGTTTACGCTGTCGTTACCAATGGTTCGCTCTGCCTGACAGCGGAATGTTGTTCGTCATCGCCGTTTAACAGTCTGCAGAAGTGGCTCTTCCATATCCTCAGCATCGATTGTATCTCAACTACGATATTTCCTTATTCATCTCGACAGGATTCTACTCGAGCCTTGTATCCTTGATTATGGCGTTTTACACTTTGGTAAAACTTGCGATATCGTTCCTGGAAGTGAAGTTCTCTTTATCATCGATCGTGCGGTTTACTTGCTATTTTTTTTCTTCTTTTTGAAAAGCCGGTGTCCTTCTTTTCTTCTTTGTCTGTTGACCTCAATACAGCTCTCGTCTTCACCTGCAGCTTAGCCTTGTAGGCCTCGTTCTTGGCTGCGAGCATATATTCATTCCACATCTACTCAGAGGTCTCTTGCTGGTGGGCGAGAGAAACCTAGCACAGTTGCAGCTGATCGAATGACTTGTTGGCATCGTTGCCATAATTTTTCGTCATTCCAAGCTGGTGGTGTGGTGTTAATCGAGAGGTTAAGGGATACGCGTTGCGTGAAAGCCTTGACGGTCTCTTGTGATTGCACTCTTTCGACATTAAATTTTTTTCACATACCGCATCCTTTGCCTGCAACGAGGTAGTTTTCCTTGTCGATATTAGACCCTTACAATGTTTGGACATCCAAAACACTAGATGCGTACCTCTTGTATATCGCAATATGATCAATTTGACTGCACTAGCAGCATTCAAAAGTTAGGAGATTTCTTTCTTTTTTATTGTCAATTTATAAAAATGTTAGCTCTTGGAAAATCGTGTGCCATTATACAGCGCGGGCTGCTAAATGTATCCGATGCTACATCTTTTGTACGTGTCTAAGACACCCTCCTATAACCTGTTCTGTTACACCGACAGAAACGCCTGCCAAGACATTCTTATACAGATGCAGGTCTTGGAAGCACATCCTTTCCCGCTTATGATGCATGATTTTTGTAACCGTGTGCTATTAGTGGGTGCAGTGGCCTAGTGGTTAGTGCAGGAGAAGCTTCTCAACTATGTTTGAGGACTTGTATGTGCAGTTAATGTCGGATATATTTTTTTTCAGAATGACCAAGCATTTTACATTGACATTGACATTGACATTACAGTACTTCACACATGAATGCAACCAAAGATTATACAGCAATCAGATGACGCGTTGCGTACAAACAAAATTGTTCTTTGGAGGGTCTTACAGGCACAGCCCGCCATATATTTGGATCTCGTTTCTCACCACCACCCGCCCATATCATGAAGCTGGTGAGCAAAAGTTTCTGTTTCTTGTTCTCAATGCGTCGTCTGTGTGGATTTACAATCCTTGATGCAACGAACTAGAGACACATAACAGAACTGGCAACTAAGGTCATCGGCTGGGACAGTGCAAGACATAAATACACCAGAGAGAGAGAGAGACAGATAGACACATAAAGGAAAAGCCATATAACATTAACCTACGTGGCACAGAGGAGGAGACACAGATTTATATTGTCTCATATTCTCGCACTGGTGGCCTCAGATAAGCTTGCGATATTTTTAGAAAAAGAATGCTGCCAAATCTGGGGCTTGAACCCGCAGCGTTTGGCTAAGCAGTGAAGGAGCCATGTCCACTTTTCCGCTTATGATGGAGTCCATGCTCCACCACTGAACAGCTGGATTGAGAGGATCATGGCTTTATATATGATGACTTTAGCTTTTTCCTGGTCCATTATAATTGTCGGAATGTCAACTTAAAAATAATTCCAAGATATTTATATATATAACTGGTACATCAATAGAGGTATCCCTCGTATCCCTCCGAGATTTTCATCTCATTCTCATTCAGATGAATTTTGACAACCGATGAATTCCTTTCACAATATTTTGAAAAGAACCACTCGCACTACATTGGTAGAAAGGCTGAATTGAGAAAAGACAGACACCCGATTTTTGTTTAATTTCTTCATAATCGTAACGCTAGTTTTGTTTTAACTCCTTGATTCGAATTTTTTTCACGGCTCTTAAACTTCCGCTATTAAAGTTTCTGATCTCTCGCTTGAAAAATCATGTTCCACTTCCGGATTTTAAGAGATCTCGGAGGGATTCACGTGTAAGTGTGTTCCGATTGCATGAATGTGTGGATCAAGTGGAAAGAAAACTTTTATTTAGATAGTTAAAGTTGGCAATCAAACCCAAACTACTTTGCGATAGTTAACCAAACCAATGGACCACTGATCCCTCCTAAAGAATTTTAAATGAGCGTGCAATATTTGGGGTTTGTATATACTTAATCGTAAAAATGCTAATATCTGCTTTTCAAAAGGACTATTATATCCCATGCCATTTGAAAGTCAGTAATAAAAAAGATGTTCCCGGGTACAATACAATTGAAAAATCAATTTTAATTCTTGGTAATATCCTAGATATCCAAAACCTTTTTGCAGCTACAATAAAAAAAAGGATATCTCTATACATCTACCCATATCATGTGTCCTAAGGGACTCAACCAAACTTTGTGCAAAGCTCATAGAGAGTACCATATTCCCAACTGAATATGCTAATGTATGACTTCCCGCCAACCCCGATGTTCTGTTATGTATCTCAGATTTTCATGAATTTCATTTAACCAACAGTTATGAGCGCACGAAACATACAAAGAAGACGGTGCATCTGCGAATAGAATATACTAGCACTGCTTGGTGAACTTCAACACCTACTGCCTTGTGTAGGAGTGCGAAATAATTATACGACTCTATAGACCGGAGGACATTGTGGAAAAGTAAGAAAAGCAGAACCAATTGGAAAAGTTTCGAAAATAGTAAAGATCCTTCAAAATCGTGTTGAGAGCCTGAAAGTAGATTTTGCAGAGTTCAATGATGCAAGTTGGGATAGTATTTTTACTTTTAAAAGTTTTAAGAAACGTAAAATATCAAGTTGAGTAACATTAATTTACTAATAATAGAAATTATGAAACTATGGAGGAATCAATTTTCCAACTGAGTATTATTCGATTAGGAAAACTTCACATTAAATTATTTTATCCATCTAAGAGACGTTGGTATCTGCACCTGGAATAAAACAGGAGACGTGCAAGCGAACCACTAGCGGAGAAATACAATGAGATGGGCCGGGAAAAAGAGTACGGAAACTGTGACATCTTTCACGGACCGTGTTTTAGTGAGCAGAAACAGCGACAATTCGGATTCAGATTTGTTATAAGTGCCAGAGTCAGGCAAGAAGTCTTATGATTATAAGACATTAGCGAACGCATTGTAACATTCCGCATCAATGCCAAATTCGCCAACATAAGCCATATATGCGCTCACGCCATAATGGAGGAGAAATATTATACAGCTAAGGATTGCTTCTACGAGCTCCTTGACAAAACCTATGATCGACTACCGAAGTACGATGTTAACATCGTGCTGAGAAGAAGAGAAGACATCCTTAGCAGAATTGTCGGAAAACTTAGCCTACACGACAACACGTCTAGTAAACTAATTGACTTCGCTACGGAAGAAATTTCCACTTGAGCCATCACACGGTTTCCTCACGTCAGTATCCATAAGGGATATGGTGTTCTCCAAATCAACGAACAGGAACTTCTGGTTTGATGAGGAATGTCGACATGTCGCAGCCAAGAACAAGGCCTACAAGGCTTAGCTGCATGTGAAGCCGAGAGCTGCCATTGAGCTTTAAAGGCTAAGACGAAGGGAAGTACACCGGATTTTCAGAAAGAAGAAAAAAGAGCAAGAAAAGCCCCCGATCGATAGATAGAGGACATAGAGAGGTGCAACTCCAGTGTAACGATGTTTGCAAGTTTTACCACAGTGTAAAACTTCAAAGCCAAGAATTCAAGGCTCGAACAGAATCATGTTGAAATGAAAACGGATATATCGTAGTTGAGACACAGTTGAAGCTGGGCATATGGAAGAACCACTTCTGAAGACTGCTAAAAGGCAATGACGAACAACATTCCGCTGTCAGGCAGAACGAACCATTCAATATGGGAGACGACAGGGAAAACTGCCAACCATCCGACCTGGGTGAAGTGAGGATAGCAATATCTAAACTCAAGCTTAATAATGCAGCCGGAAATGACGGCCTCCCCGCTGAGCTTTATAAAGCCGGCTGAGATGATTTGGTAAGTAACATCTACCAACTCATAAGCAAAATCTGGTCATGAAAGTATGCCTGAAGAATGGAACCTCAGCATCGTTTGCCCGATCCACAAAAAAGGAGACCCTCTAAGCTGCGCGATACGCTACAACATAACTTCATCAATTTGGTTCTTGAGAGGATTGTGCAAAATCCCGAGCCAACACCAGAGGCACTATTTTCCCAAAATCGGTACAACTACTGGCACACGCCGACGATATTGACATCATTGGCAGGACCCAACGTGATGTCATAGCCACGTTTGCTAGTATAGAGAAGGAAGCGGCAAAAAAGGGTTTCGCAGTATATGAGTGCAAGAATAAGTATATGCTTTCGACGAATTGGACAGAACGTCATTATTGACAGATATAACTTTAAGGTAGTACGGGGCTTTGTTTTTCTCGGCTCCGCTATTAACTCTGACAACAACATCTCATCAGAAATTAAACGAGGAATTACTCTTGCCGACCGCTGTTTCTTCGGGCTAAGAAGGAAATCAGTAGTAAAGCCCTCAATCGAACTTCTAAAGAGATCCTATATAAGTCCCTAATCATCCCAGTTCTGCTCTACGGCGCTAAAGCATGGACCGTCTCAAAAGCGGATGAAGAAATCTTAGGTCGATTCGAGATGAAAATTCTTCGAAAAATCTTCGATCCCGTTTGCTTTGACAGGCTATGAAGATAAAGATTCAACCAAGAAATATGTGAGCTGTACCGTCTCAAAAGCGGATTAAGAAATCCTTGGTCGATTCGACATGCCCCTGGTCAAAAAAAACTCCGCATTCGACGTTTAATATTGCTAGGACATGTAGAACGAATGGATACCAATACTCCGGAGCGCACAGTCTTCAATTCCCAGCAAGACGTCGGACGTAGTAGAGGAAGATTTCGCCTTTAGTGGCACGCACAAGTAGAAACCGACCTTAACCAACTTGAAGTTCGCAATTGGAGGCAGTTAGCTAAGGACCCGGCCATTTGGAGAGTCATGTTGGTTGAGGCACAGGTTTATTCCGGACTGTAGCCCCACTTAAGTAAGTATGAGTATGAGTATGAGACTTAAATTAAAGTCGTTCGATGCAAAACCGACCTTTACCAACTTGAAGTGCGCAATTGGAGGCAGTTAGCTAAGGACCGGGCCATTTGGAGAGTCATGTTGGTTGAGGCACAGGTTTATGCCGGACTGTAGCCCCACTTAAGTAAGTATGAGTATGAGACTTAAATTCAAGTCGTTCGATGCAAAATTGCCTCATGAACTGTGTTACTAATCATATTAATTTGCACTCTCAAATGACAAATGACATTTCATCAAACTGTCGCATAACACTTGTATTCAAAAGAACTGTCACACATAAAACTCAACTTGATTGCCAATGAATCCCAATGTAAAGGATACGACGAAGACAACTAGAAAACGATCTGCTATGAGGCGACAAATTAAATTGCATCATGCGTCTCCTTTTTTTTAAGGGTGCTTTCCATTCGAACGTTGAATTAAATTAAAATTGCCAACTTCAATATGCTAACACACATATTCGAGTGCTTAAAAAAAAAGTCACACATTAGTATTTGAGTACATACATCTGTTTGTCACATATTTCCACGATTTTATTGATTGCACGTCAGGCACATTCTACATTCTCGAATGTGCTTTGAATGTTGAATGTCTACGCGCCTATCCCTGACCCAAAAGATAGCAATCCATCATTCAAAATCGGATCGGTATCCTTGCCGAAGAAAAAAGATACTCCACTCGGCATGGATAGGAGGAAAGCGAAAACACGCCAAAAATAAACGTTCCATTGTGCTCGTACTCCAGGAGGCTCTCTCACTCTCAAGAACTATCTGTGTCCTTTTGTGTGACACTAATGTGTCATTTCCGTTGAAATTTAATTATTCACGGTATTCCGTTTAATTTCCATTGAGTTGACTTCTTTTGAAATGCCAAAACAGGCGTTGGTGCGCTGTCTCTCACATACAAAACACCACCGCATTTGAATGGGAACTTAAGAATTTATATAGTATATCCTGCAGGAGGAGGATTGGAAGGAATCTAGTGAGCACAAATTGCTGGGTAAGTGTGAGCTATTTATAACTTTTTTAGCGGACGTAGAGTTAGAGTGTGTCCTTATGCGGGATGGTTTTTAATTTTTTTTTTCTTTCGCGATTTACAGAAAATCACTGTTTTAGTTTGGGTGGTGTGAGGAATGTGCTCCTGACACTTGGATTTGGTTTGTTGAATACGTGCCAAGAGATAATGGATCTTTGGGATTTCCTTTTTCATGTATTTGTATTGAATTTTATTTTTACCAAAGAGATATAGATATGGATATACGATATTTGTATCTAACACATTTGATAATTGGAAAAATGAGGTGAGATTTGTCGAATTTGTAAGGAAAACTGCACCTGTGCAGTATTACATCTGGGTATATTTTTGTTTTTGTGTTTCAACCAATGGATGCTTAGATCCTGACATTTATATCAGGATCTAATTTTGCAGATTTATATATCATTTCGAATTTCGAAGTCTAGCCGTATGATGAGCTTATTGTTATCTCGTCTCTTCTGTGTGGTCTGTAAGGGAAATTTGATATTCTCAAAGGAATTTCGGGTTCGTTGAGTTGTTAATCGTCTTTTGTGGATATTAGGAAATTTTTGATCCTTGGTCATTCGTTCAGCATAACTTTGTCATCTGAGACGTCAAGGGTGTGTTTTCGTTTGAATGTGGTTTCACTTTACTGTGTTGGTAGTAAAGTTCGCATACAGTATACATCATATAAACGCAAATGGGACCGACATAATTTCAAAGAATTTTGGGTTCCAAATCAATAAAGGACTTCTTTATACGCTTCACGCTTCATCACCGTTGACTAGAACTAGATTAGTTTTAGTGTTACACAGAACATCCTTAGTAGTTGGGGGTAGGATTTCTTTTTGGTTTGCCAGTTTTTTTTTTGGAAAATCTCAGTGTCCAAGGCTATCGTTAGGTCAATGTAGGTTGTCCCTTTGTTATTGTTTAATAACAAATCAGTTACAAGTTATGCAAGCGACCGTATGCTCTGAAATAATCGAACAAAATTAAGGAATCATTGTTGCAACCAAAGGATGGATGGCCTGAAATATATTAATGAAATCTATGAAATCTCTAGTATTGGATGTTTTTTTTTAGAGGTATAGAACTTCGAATTATAATCAAACACAAGAAAATCGTTTTAATGGCGATCAATTTGGCTTTATTGGAAGAACAATTTTATGCCATCAAAGTTTATTTATGATTTCGGGCTTGTGGTCGCTGCGGCTGGTCCAAATAAAGCCAAGTCTGGAGGTCAAATTTTCAACCACTTTTTCAAGTATTTGGGGCCGTATGTCGGCAATTACGCCACGCGTGTTGCCTTCCAAGATCCCTAACGTTTCTGGTTTGTTGGCGTTGACGAGCGACTTCACATATCCCCAAAAAAATATTCCAATGGTGTCAAATCACACGATCTTGGTCGCCAATTAACAGGTCCATTCCGCGAAATTATGCCCTCATCGAATGTTTCCTTCAATAAATCGATTGTGACGTGCGCTGTGTGGCATGTATCGCCGTCTTGTTGGAACCACATCTCATCCACATTCATGTCATACAATTCGCGAACCAAATAGTTGGTAATCATGGCTATATACCGCTCCCCACTAACGGTAACTGACTCTCCAGCATCATATCGGAAGAATTATGGCCCAATGACTCCACCAGCCCATAGAGCACATCAAACAGTCAGCTTTTGTGGATGAAATGGCGTCTCAAGGGTCTCATAAGGATTCTCTTCACTCCAAATGCGGCAATTTTGCTTGTTGACATAGCATTTCAACCAAAAATGAGCCTCATCACTGTACAAAAAATGATGAAAATCAGCATCGAGAACAATCTCATTGCATGGTCTCGCGGCTTTAATCTTGCACAAGCTGGATCTTGTAAGGTCGTAAGCCAAGATCTTTACGCAAAATCTTCCATGAAGTTGATGGACAAAGCTCCAATTGCTGTGCACGGTGGTGAATCGATTCATTCGGGTCCTCTTCAACACTTTGCTCTAGAGCGGCAATTGTAAGCGCAGAGTAAAAACGATCCATGGTTAACCGATTATGTCGACCATAAAATGGACGGAGCTTGCGGTAAACTTCGCGAACTGAACCATTGTATTCGAAATAACTTTCCCTGATGTGCAAGCGTTGTTAATTTGTCAACCTGTTCAGGATGAAATGGCAAACCAAACTGAACAAAAATGACATAAGAGTTGCCCGATTTGGCCACAAATTGACAGTTTTATCTTCATTCGAAAAATCAACCTCTAATAAAACATCCCTGACATGAAAAGGGATTAAAAAGAATAAAAATTCTTGTCGAGGCCTAGCTGTTTTCTCACAACCATTCATTTGTAGAGCTTTAGCAAATTGTATGTGTTCGTTACTGTCAACTAAGTTTCGTTACTTTCACATGTTTCGTTACCTTCACATGTTTTGTTACTTACTTTTGTGTACGTCGTACGATAGATTTATCTGATGAGTGACTCAACCGTTGGAAACGCTTGAGTGGCTTCGTGATTTACTGACGTACCTAGGTCTCGTTTGCTCGATACAAATCATTATCGAACATAAGAAAGTAACGAAAGTAACAAATACTTTGTAACGGGTAGTCAGTAAAAAAGTACCGAATCGATACGGGTACTCATTTTATAGTTACTTTTCCAGCTCTATTCATTTATGCATGCGTACTTCTTGCACTCGATGTGGAGAGCTTAAATCTCATTCCAAATCCGGCGTAGTTTTGACAGTTGAAATGGATAATTGTCGAATCTGCATAACACTTTAAAAATTAAGTCGACATAGTATTGCAGATGAAGTTAGAGTCTTTTTCTTACCCTTACCGATATCGAGATCAAAAATACAGAGCCTTAAGTAAAAGCCCAAACAAGAAGTACAAAATGCAGCAACTGGGATAGCTCTAAAAAATCTGCTTTGCTAAGCATAGTTTACGTCTTAATTTTAAAATCTTTGCCTAACAGATATTAAGCTCATTTAATGATTGAAAGGCAGCTTCAAAAGGGTAAAAAGGGCCAAAAAAAAAAACGACAAATGGCAGCCTTTTTTGGAGCTCAACAAAATATCGTCATAAGTGTGCTCAGAAACAGTTTCCTGCCTAATTTTAGGACATTTTTCTTGGAAATGTCAAGTTCGATGTCTATAATTAAGACATTGAAGGTAAAGTTAGGTTGTAGTTGCTACACGCCATGCGCATGCACGCACACTTAGACCATAAGAATCCGTTGTGGTAACACGTGGATTTGTCGACTTTATTATATTCGTTCGCCTTATTGAACCAGTCAGAGCAAACTATGTAGCGAAGGAGGTTTTTGACATTGATGTTAGCCAGCTCAACTAGATTGTCGAAGGAGTACTCCGCCAGAGGATGTTTCCTTTTTGCTGCGAGAGCAGGACAAGATCTTAGAAGGTGAGTAATACTTTCCTCCTCTTCTTCGTCTAACCAGCTTCCACAGAAGTCATTGCTGAAGAGGCCAAGTCTTATGGAGTGTAGGCCTTTCAGACAGTGTCCTGTAAGGACACCGATAATGCTGCTGATGTTTGAGCTGTTCAGCATTGTCAAGTAGATGGAGCGCTTCTGGTTAAAGTTAGGCCAGAGTTGCCTGGATATTTGACTCGTTGTGCCGTTTATCCATATGTAGCGATGGGCATACCTATCATTTACTGGCGGTAGAATATAAAGGGATGTGCCCTGTATGCAATTCCCTGGTAGGTCTCTGTGGCCAGAGTTGCCTGGATATTTGACACGTAGTGCCGTTTATCCATCTGCGAGTTGCTTTCTTGATCGCGTCCAGTTTGATCTGTAAATTACATTTAGCGATGGACACACCTATAAAATCAACTGGCGGTAGAATATCGAGGGTTGTGCCCTGTCTGGCAAGCTCATCTGCCTTGCAATTCCCTGGTAAGGTGAATGGTAAAATGCTTCGCCATATCGTTAAGAGACAGTCAGCATTCGTAGGCTCATTTCAAATTGAACGAGATTGCTTCCAGGGATCTTATTGCCACTTGGCTGTCACTGAAGATTCTAAAATGCATCGCGGATATAATACTCCATTTCTTACAGGACAAGGCTTCTTTGGTTGTCATGATTTCTGCCTGGAAAACTCTTCAATGGTCGGGAAGTCGAAAGTATATGCTTAAGTTAAGCATCTCGGAGAAAACACCTGTACCCACACCAGATTCTGTTTTAGAGCCATCCATGTAGATGTGAATTGAGTTATTTGATTCGGCCTAATCCGACTGTCATTCAAGGCGACTGGGAATGGTTGTCCTGTAGTTATGCTCAAAACTGAGTTGGGTAGTGGTGGGGTCGGTGTTTTCTGGAATGTTAAGGTGATTCAGATTCTAAGTGTCTTCACCCTGATTGAGGGTCCATTGTGACGAAGCTCCCAGTATCACAGCTGCACAAGCGGAGGTTTGTTTGCGTAGATATCTAGGGACACTAGATGTAGGATTGCATCTAGAGCTGCGGAGTGGGTTGTTCATAGAGCTCTGCTAATACAAATGCAAGCTGATCTTTGAACTTAACCTAGTAGTTTGCGGTTAGAGGCTGTTTCTAAAGCCGTCCACCAGACTAAGACACCATACAGGAGCATACAGGAGTACGGGTCTGATGGTAGACACGTAAAGCCAGAAAGGAATGTGTGGTTGCATATCCAATTTCTTTCGACTACCTTTTTACAAGAGTATAAGGCTACGGTGGCTTTGTTATCGCCTTCTTTGATGTTGGCTTTCCAGTACAGTTTCTTATCCAAGACCTAACCCATGTATTTGGCTGATTCTGCGAACTTGAGACTGGTGACATTAGGTTTGGGAGGGTCAATGTGAGTTACTTAATATTTCCTGCCGAAAAGGACCAATTGGGTTTTTTGTGGGTTCACGCCGAGTCCACATTTGGCGGCCCAGTAATGGAGTACAGAGAGGCCATTTTGTAATAGATCCCTAAGAATATTAAGGTATTTCCCTGATACAGCTATTGCCACGTCATACGCGTAGGCAATCACTTTGCATCCCTCTCTTTCTAAATTTACTAGTAGCTTGGCCACTAGGTTGCAGAGAAGAGAAGACAGGACACCACAGGACAGGACGCCACAGCTAACGGATCTGCGTGCAGATGAGAAAAAATCATCTACTTGAAATGTTGGCAGTGGATATTTGCTAAGGCAAATAAAGTCTTTAAATACTAAGGAAATTCTATGGTAGGGTCTTACGCTGATCATCTCAGATATGCCTTACTGCGCTAAAGCATTGATAACAACAAAAGCGAGGAATTTTTTTTTTCAAAAATCATAGATCCAAATTGTGCTGACGGGTTTCAGGGGCAAAGAGTCAACTCTGAACGAGCTTCGCAACCACATTAGCCTAGTTAAAAACAACGAATTGGGGGTGTTATAGAGCGGAAAGACACCACTATTATGGGTTTCGAAATTTCAAACTTTCTTAACCGATGCATGTTGGGAGTTGGAGAGTGAAGTCGGTTCTTTGCTATCACGGAAGTGTAGATCAATTGATCTTTCTAAGGTTTAAAGTAGAAGATTGACTGATCGGACCGACGCACGGATCGAAAGACATCGTGAACATATACAACTTTGAGGTATTACGGGACTTTTTCTACCTAAGCTCCGCTTTTTACTCTGACAACACCATTTGCCCAGAATATAAATTATCAAATATCTAATATCAAGGATGGGTGACAGTTTGGCTAAAATTGGTAAATGCGTAAGGAGTCAATCAGCGACAAACATTTTAAGGCTCAATTTTTGATGTCTGAATTCTCTGGATACCAATGTGAATCAGAGTCTATTAAGACACAGTGAGCTCAGTCCTTAGACCTTGTTTACATAAAATTGAGTTATTTCCACATTTCTGGGTAAAATCTAAAGTTCGAGCAAGAACAAAAGGACACTTTGAATATCCCATCAGATGACAATGTAGAACATGGATAGAACTGTATCAGAAATAAAAGTGCCGTCTTGGATTATCCTTTCCAACAAAGGCCATTTTCTGTGTCCAACCATCACTGAAGATATTATGAATTTTTCGACTTATGCCTTGATGGGAGCCAATCTCGGAAAAACAAGACGAAGACAAAGTTCTTCTTCACTAGGATTTCAGAAGCTAGTGGATCAAAAGCATTTATCTCAAGTCCGGGGGCTCACGATAAGAATTTTTCAAAAAAATGGTTCTTAATCAGGATATACATTTTTTTTAACCAAAACAAAATTAAGTCGACTAAAAAAGGCAGATACGTACTCGAAAGGGGCCCCATTTAGTATAGAAATACACGGTTATAGGCTATAGGCATCATGGCTGAATTTGGTATTCCAGAACTTTGCATTAATGTTGTTTAACTCTATTTGTCCTGCCTTCACCTTTATATGCCTGGGGTCATATTGGGCATTACGAAACTAGCGTTAAGTCAGCGATATTGAAGAAAGCTGAATCCTATGTTGGTTGAGATCTGATTTTTTAATTCTGCGGTCCACCACTTCAGGTAAGGTTTTCGTCTGTTGCGTGACCCAAATTTTGAAACACATAATAGTGGTGTCTTTCCGCTCTATAAAACCCTCAATTCGTTGTTATAAACTAGGCTAATGTGGTTGCGAAGCTTGTTCAGTATTTAAAGACTTTATTTGCCTTAGTAAATATCCACTGCCAACATTTCAAGTAGAGGATGTATTCGCAAAGCAACTCTGAGCAAATGCAGTGCGGTCCAGGAAATTCTTAAATAAGGGTTATAGACTTATAAGTCTGAAATTCTCAACGAAATGGCAACCTACACATTTTTGGCGCAGCAGGCTCGTTAGTACCCAGGGCCAACCATTAATGTGTGCATGTGTACTTGCTGCACGATGGTGGAACCTCCTGTTTCATGTCGACTCCGAACGCCGAATTTGAGAGAAGCTTTTCTTGACAATTGATACTACTCAGATGATTTGTCAGATTATCACGTGAGGATGGCCAGTGAAAATCATTTAGGGGTGTTGCTTTAGGTATTTCTACGGCTGGGAATCGAAACTTCTGCATGGCGGTTTATCGCTCTAACCATAGCGCCAGTGAGCTTGAAAGAGCTACTATCCGTACCAATTTATATTTGCACCATTGCAGTAAGCCAATGATTGGATAGCTAAATAATCACAAGTGTCAAGCTTGAATTAAGGATTCTCATCAAAAATATTTGCATATATACAGCTGAATTAAAGCCACATGTAATAAATTTAAACGTACCCCACCCATGGACCACTGGGTATGTAATTAACGTGAGAGGTTGTAATCCCTTTATCCTGATCATCAGCTCGCCCAAAAGAACAGAAGAAGCATGATTTATCTGCTTCAAATCACTCACATCTGACAGCATTTAAGAGTATACCGACTCAAGATAGATAACATTACCAATGTTTTCAAAAGCAACATCACTTACATCTCAGGGCGTTCAAATATCACAAACTCAATAAAAGCGTATATCTCTAACGAAAATCAAAGTACCACTTATGGAAACAAAATGCTTGCAATTTCCAAAAGGAGCCATCTACATCTACCTACCTATAGGCCAATCATAATTTATCTTATCATCCATCCACTCACATAGATACATTGAATAAGAATAATCTGCATCACTCGGATTTATCTGACAGACAAGCTCACATGTAGTCGAAGAAGGATTTCCCGCTGGACATCCACACCTCAGTGATATACCCTTTCAAATCATCAGTATGCAAATCCTTTGAACAATATCAATGCAAAAGGGAAATGAAATGAATGGAAAATCTAAGATTCTATCCACGTGTCCATGCCGACTGTACTATTCGTATCCGAAGACGAGACCAATTCACGTAAGATACGTAACAAGTACATTTTCTGTTTTCCCGTATTTCTGTTGCTCGGTGTGTGTGTGCATCTGTGCGTGAAGAAGCACATTTATTTTCTTCAAGATAAATAAAATTGGTCTCTTTAACTTAAGACAGGCCATTTCATTTAATAAGAGGATACTGGACCCATAAGTTACGTGCTTGCTTCTCACCTCTTTGAGATGAATCACCATCACGGAGCAAAAGCACAATCCTCGTTATGGTTTCCCACGTTTTTTTTTTTTTTTTGCCAATTTCCGTTGTGTGGTTCCGCAACGATACGAAACATGTTTTGATTTCATTTTGCCTACATTCCGACACGAACATGACTAAACAGATGGTGGTACCACAAAGTGTAATTAACAAGCTTACAAAAGGACAAGCAGATATCCTTTTCGACAAGCAAAGAAACGAAGGTGTTTGGGTATTTTTCCATTACAAGATGATGGATAGGCATTGTACATTGACGAGCCCTCAGAAAAAAAACGCGACAGTCATCTAAACAGACATGGTGGCAGGGAATTAATTGTGTTTTCCTTGCCATAAGTTCAAAAAGTAGATACAAAAAGTGTGTGCCGCCCGCGTTGATAATTTCCCAAAGAATGGAAATTCATCAATAATTGATAAACGACAAACCCCAGCTGACACTTAAGTGTGAATGAAGCGCACATCCACCCACCACATTGATGACACACACCATCGCGACCGTCTGTAACAAAATCCTGTGTAATGTGTACTGGCTGCACTGAATAATTAAGAAAAAGGCATCCTTTTACGAGGATTAGAGGACATGATAAATTATTCAAGAGATCTCCACCGAATGATGACTGATTAATCCATCACGAACGAAATGAGCAGTTAGTGGGTGGTGGTTGGTGGTTGGTGGATGGCATAGCTTCCTCACGCCACAGAGAGTCATCATCAAATTTGTGATGATGATTCTTCAAACGCACACAGAGTGCCAAAAAGGGTTATCATGGAAGTCAAATGGGTGAACGTGTGGTAGGAGGTGTAGTGAGTGCCAAATTGACATTCAAACTTGGCATATGTGTGTAATTGAAGCGTTGGTTACGTGATGATAACTTACGATGGTATGGCCTTTTCACATATGAAGCTTGGGTAAAGGAATAGCAGATGAGTTTTTAGATAATTATGAGAGTTATGCAATAAGCTTTGAAAAGGAATGGCAACATTTGATTTAAGGTAGGAATTTTAATACCTTACTTGCGCAATTCCTAAAATCATCAAGTTGATTAGAATACTTATTAACATGATAGACCCTTGCGATAAGGCTGGTACTTTATACCTTCAACTTTGAATGAAATTATTTTTCGCATAAGGAATTATGAAAATTACAAGTCCTTCACGTATAGCGAAGGGATCCACAAAATGATTCTATTTGTTGGAGATTTTGGTCAAAGTGGCTAATCATGGAGGACGTTACCAATGCTTTACTACACCCACCTGTCACCATATATTAAAAACAAAACAGTTATTGCAAAATATGTTTTATTAGCATTTTAAGTCTTAATGACTGTAGAATTGCAGAGTATATAAAGGACTACATTGCCGTCGTAACAAGAAAGGGTTTTTAGCATTTTACTGTTTTTGGTTTTCACATATTCAAACTAAATGATTTTGAAAAGTTGAACAAATTGTTAAGACATTTAATGTTATTCATGATTTTAATGGATTTGTACCTTTTACTTCCTTAGAACACATTGTGGAGCGGAAAATCGAAGCTGAAGTCTTATGTTTTGAAGTAAACGCCAAAATATGTTAAGCTCATTGAATTCCGACCTTGACAGCATTATCAAATGGGGTAAATCTAATAGAGTGGAATTCAATGCTTCCAAAACACAATGCTGTCTTCTGTCATTAAAGCGTAACCAAAATCTAGAGCCATTATCCATGAATGGCATTTACGTCGAAGAAACCGAAAAGCTTTCCATGCTAGGTATGTGTGTTAGTAACGACTTACGTTGGAACGATCACATATTCGAAGTCGCTAAAAACGCAGCGAAATGTCTAGGTTTCCTAAATCGATGTAAGAAATATTTCACCCCCTCTGATCTGGCCACAATATATAAAGCGTTTATACGCCCAAAACTTGAATTCAACGCCCATGTCTGGTCAGGTGCACCAAAATCAACATTGCACCTACTAGATAGGATTCAAACACGTGCGAAAAAACTTATAGGAGACATAAGAATAGCGAACTCCTTAGTTTCGCTTGAACACCGTCGAAACATCTCCTGCCTTACCTTGTTTTATCGCTATTTTAACAACCAATGTTCAAATGAAATAGCCAGCTGCATTCCTCCCATTCAACAATTCAGCCGCAATACCCGTTACGCAATTAATGCAAATCAGTTTACCCTTAAGCCTATCTTCGGACGTACGCTGAAATATAGAGATTCGTACATAAACCGAACAACACGAATGTGGAATGCTCTACCAAAATCTGTTTTTCCTTTCCATTATAACTTACAGACATTTTAAACCAATGTGCATCGGTATCTCCTTTCTTCTTATCCCTAATTTCCTTAACGCCCGCACTGTGCTAAAACATATAAAGGGTATTCATAACCCCTCGAGTAAAAAAAAAAAAAAACCCTGACTTCAAAACATTCGGTTTTTGAAAATGTATGTCTGCCCTACGGATTTAAAAAAAAAAAAAACCCTGACTTCAAAACATTCGGTTTTTGAAAATGTATGTCTGCCCTCCGGATTTTGTGTTATGTGATCTGTAGTCTGTTATTGATAGAGGAGCCTCAATTACTCGTCCGATTTGACTGACATTTCGGATATGTATGATATACAGAGGAGTATTTGGGATAAGACTTCTAGCACTAAAATTAACGATACTTCAAAAATAACGGTGCTTGTTGGGTGTTGTAGAAAGAGGATAGACTTTGATTGGCTTTAACTTGGCAATGGCAAGTGGCTGTAGCTATGATCACACATCAAGTGCTAATTTTTAACCTCCAAGTGGTAAACATCGGGTACTGGTCTCATCCAACCGGATTTGTCTTGATCAACGATAAGCGCGAGTGCTGATAACACGACGAAAAACAGCAACACTATAAACAGGTGAGAATGGCACGAAATGAATAACCGGCCTGCTGCCCTAGGCGAACCTAGACAAGCTGCTTCGACATATTCGGACAACAGGTTGTTTAGGAATTTCAAGGGTAAGTCAGTCCCCTTGAACAGAGATGGTGTCGAATGAACCGAAAGGCCAACCGCAGCGTTCAATCCCGTAGTGAATACTGATGGCCCTCCAGGTTGGGTGTTGTGCTTTGGGTTAACTACCCAACCATGGAAAAACTGAAATGTTGCGAAGCAACCAATAGCCTCGGAAAGGACTGATTTTATTGTTGACGACCCTGCTAAACGAAGAAAGGACAACGACGTTGGTACAACATTGAACAGGAAAGGTACAAGCGAACAACTAGGGGAAGCCCTAAACTGCTACAAAGCAGAGATTACTGCCATCCTGGAAATACGATGGGATGGGCCGGGCAAAAATAGGATGAAAAACTGTGACATCTACTACGGAGCGTGTTATAGCGAGCAGAAACAGCGACTATTCCGATGAGGATTTTTTATAAGTGCCAGACTTATGCAAGAAGTCTTATGTTTCCCAGACATTAGCGAACGCATTGTTACAATTCGCATCAAGGCCGAATTCGCCAACATAAGCCTTATATGCACTCACGCCCCAACGGAAGAGAAAGATGACAAGCTAAGGATTGCTTCTACGAGATCCTTGACAAAACCTATTAGCGACTACCGAAGTACGATGTAAAAATCACGCTGGGAGATTTTAACGCAAAGACATCTTTAGAAGTATTGTCGGAAAACACAGCCTACACGACAACACGTCTGGTAACGGACTTAGGTGAATTGTCTTCGCTGCGGCACGTAATGCCACTATAGCCAGCACACGTTTTCCTCACCTCGATATCCATAGAGGGACATGGCGGTCTCCGAACGGTGAACCAAATTGATCACATTGCGATAGACAAGAGCTACGCATCCAGTATTTTGGATGTCCGAACATTCCGAGGACCTAACATCAACTCGTCCACTACCTTGTTGCAGCCATGGTAAGAATACGGATCTCCACCACGCCACAACAATCCAGAAATACTGTGAAACAAATTAATTTTGAAAGACTGCTACACAAGAGACCGCCAAGACCTTCGCGCAACTCGTAGCCCTTAACCTCTCGATTAACACCATACCACCAGCATCGAATGTCGAAGCACAATGGCAACGATGCCAACAAGCCATTAAATCAGCCGCGACTGATGTGGTTGGTTTCTCGCTCCCACAAGCATGAAACCCCTGGTTTGATTTGACAGATGCTCGCAGCCAAGAACGAGGCCCACAAGGCAAAGCTGCAGGTGAAGACGAGGGCTGCCATTGCGCTCTATAGGCAGAGAAGAAGGGAAGAACACCGGCTTTTCAGAACGAAAAACAAATGCAAGAAAGGACAGCGATTGAGGATATAGAGAGGTGAAACTCCAGGAACGATGCTCGCAAGTTTAACCAAAGTGTAAGACGTCAAGGCTACAAAGCTAGAACAACATCCTGTCGAGATGAACAAGGAAATATCGTTGCTGAGACACAATCGATGCTGAGGACACGGAAGAATCACTTCTGCAGACTGCTAATCGGCGATGACAAACTATATTCCACTTTCTAGCAGAACGAACCATTCAATATTGGCAACGTCTGCTAAAACTGTCAGCCACCCGATTTGAGTGAAGTGAGGTTATCAATATCTGAACTCAAGCGTAATAAGGCTGTCGGAAATGACGGTCTTCCCGCTGAGCTTTATGAAGCCGGCAGCTATGACTTGGTAAATAGCATCCACCAACTCATAAGCCAATTCTGGACGGAAGAAATTATGCCTGAAGAATGGACCCCTCAGCATCGTTTGCCTGATCCACCAAAAAGGTGACCCTCTAAACTACGCAAACTACAGAGGCATAAGTCTCCTCAACATCGCCTACAAGATCCTATCTGCCGTAGTATGTGAACGTCTGAAACCGTATACCAATAACCTGATCGGCGCTTATCACTGTGGTTTTATGCCAGGAAAGTCCAAAGCTGATTAATTTTTCAAACTTTGGCAGATCTTGGAAAAAACCCCAAGATGTCCAAATCGATACCCACCACCGATTCATCGATTTCAAAGCCGCATACGACAGCATTTATAGAGTCGGACTATACAGAGCCATGTCTAGTTTTTGTATACCGCACAAATTCGTGCGTTTGTGTAGGTCGGTGATGGAGAATTTTCGCTGCTCAGAACAGCAAGTCCCACACGAATAAGATTATACAATGCACTACCAATACTCCAAGAACCCGTCTCAGTTGCATTATAGCTGCAGATTAGGAACCATTCGCAAAGTAAAAAGTAAAAAAAAACAATTGTGTTCCTTATTGTTTCTATTGTAGTGGTGAAAAGATGTAAATCATATGGCTAGGAATAGCCAAGGCTTATAGGATTGTCATGCTTCTGTGCGACTGGCCTTAGTCTTCTGTGATTATAAATTTTCAGTTTTTTATTCAAAATATCATTAAGATACGGTTTTTCAGTGCTTAGTTAACCAAGATTCAACTAGGTTAGGTTAGAGTGGCTGTCAGCGAGTTCGCCAGTACTCTTAGATCATTTATGATCCATTGCGATACCACGTGGATCATGTTCATTCTCCTTACTATCCGTGAGATAACCATTCTGAGCTTTTAATAAAAGGGCGGAGACTTTTCGCTTTCGTTTTTGTCAAATCGTTGAAATTATCAAAGTGTTAAGCTCAAGATCCTTCACTGATTTCTTAATTTCAGTATTTAGGATTATTTTTATCATAATTAAAAGTCGAGCACGTACGTATGGCATGCATCCACCATCATGCATCCACTTTTTTGTATAAACATAACAACAGTAGGGGGTAATACGCTAAATGATTTTTAAATGAATAGTCTGAAAAATAAAACAGTTCTGGGACCCATTATAAGGGGTTACCTGATAAGAAATAGTTCCCAATTATGCCAAAACTTATCTTATCAGGAGGTTAGCAAAAACCAAAATGGTACATAGATGATAATTTTATTTATTACTATAGATAAAATCGGCTAACGTTGTATAGCAAGGGTATTTAAGGGGAATGCCTCAAATTTACACCCTTAGTGATTGCAAATAACTACAAAAATCGAATAAAAAACAACACAAGGCTATAACGTAAAAATGATATAAAAACATCGCACTGAAATGTTACCTTGTGCCAACATTTTACAGTATTCGAATGAGAACATTTCGATATCTAAGATTTTGAACAAATAAGCATTTAGAGTTTAAAATCATAACAAACCTAAGAATACATTTTTATATTCTTCTAATTTTACGTTTTAAAATCAGAATATACATATTTTTATGGCCCCACAGATTATAGCTATGCCAGCGTGTTCAATCAATTCCTATGAGGAATCCTTCTATGACATAGCAATGTAAAGGTGACGCAATTTTAGATCCATATGTTAATACAATGTAAAAGAATATAAAACATATAAATTTAAAAAAAAATAAAATATTTAAAAATTTACCGACTTCTGAAGAAATCACCAAATCCATATTGATGAATTACAAACATTTCGTTGAATAGAAAAGTTCCACTTACCTGAAAATATAAAAAAAAAATTTGGTTAAAATATTTTTTATTTAAAGGTTGATTAAGCAAGGCTGATAAAGCCCTCAAAAGGTGGACGCTACTTAAAATGATCTATTGACTAAAATTTTATATCAACACTACCAAGGATTTTGCATCGAAATTTTTATCGAATATTATAAAATTTGACCAAAAAACATGTTTTTTTTTACTGAAAATGCCTCCAAAATGTTGGGGTGCCAAAAAAACGTATATGCACGAAATATAGATATTGGGATATATGTTATTCAGAAACTTTTTCAAAAATGTTTACTTTATTTGGTCAAATAAAGGGTGATCCAAGTAGAGATACTTTTTTCAATAGCCTTTTTTGACAGATCACGTGTGAGTCGTGTCATGCTGTCATGTTATTTATGTTTAGTATTGTTTGGCATTTCATAATGGAAAGACTTACGCGTCTGTGAGGAATGTGTTTCGTGCACTTCGCTCAACTTATGGTCAACATAATCGGCCTACTGAGCGTACTATTCGCAACACCATCACCCATTTTGAGACCCAGCATTCATTATTGCGTCCAGCACGCTGTGAAGAAAATATAGCGGCCGTAGCTGAGAGTGTACTCGAAGACCGTAGAGAGTCGATTCGGCGCCGTTCGCAGCAACTCGGACTGACGTATGGAACGACTTGGCGCATTTTACGTCAAGATCTTAAATTGAAAGCGTACAAAATACAGCTTGTGCAACAACTGAAGCCGCTCGACCTTCCCAAGCGACATCGCTTCGCTCTATGGGCTCTTGAAAAGTTCCAAGAAGGTCCAACGTTTTCGAGGCAAATTTTGTTTAGCGATGAGGCCCATTTCTGGCTCAATGGGTATGTAAAAAAAACAAAATTGCCGCATTTGGGACGAAGCGCAACCTGAAGAGATTGAAGAACTGCCACTTCATCCAGAAAAAACAACGGTTTGGTGTGGTTTGTGGGCCGGTGGAATCATAGGTCCACATTTCTTTAAAAATTATGCCGGTGCGAACGTAACCGTCAATGACGACCGTTATCGTGCCATGATAACCGACTATTTGATGTCTGAAATTGACTCGGCGACATTTGGTTTCAGCAAGACGGCGCCACTTCCCACACATCGCATCAATCAATGGACTTATTGAGAGAACATTTCGGTGAGCACATAATTTCACGTTTTGGGCCGGTCGATTGGCCACCAAGATCGTGTGATATCACACCGTTAGACTTTTTCCTGTGGGGATATGTAAAGTCAAAAGCTTATGCCGACAAACCCGCTTCGATTCAGGCCTTGGAGGAAAACATCACGCGTGTCTTTCGCCAGTTACCAGTCGAAATAATCCAAAATTGGACTCAACGGATGGACCATCTGCGACGTAGCAACGGCCTACATTTGATAGACATAATCTTCAAAAAATATATGCCAAAGAATGTTCTTTCAAATGATAATAAACATTCTCCATTAAATTTGAATTTTCTGTGTTTTTTTCTTTAAAAAAGTGGGGAACCTCGAAATGGATCACCCTTTACAAGGTTTTTCTAAAAAGTGGGCGTAAGCGGAAATTTTTTATAGATAGTCTATACACCAAAGTTCATCACTCTTGGCCAAAATATAAGTACCAAAAATCGGTTGCGCATAGATGGGCGAATAGACCGAAATACAGACATTGCTTGATTGAATTAGCAAGGGATTCTGAGTCGACCCATAAACTTTAGAAAGTATCTATTAACATATGTTCTCTTAAGTTTGTTACATAATGGCAAGATTAATATAATCCTATGGGACAGGGTGTACAAAAAATTGCGTTGTGTTCAGTGGATAAGTTTAGCTAAAAAAAAATTTTAAGACGTGTTCATACCAATTTTTGAATAAGTATTAAGAAAATGTTTTGTTGTATTTTTCTGATTTCGAATAATTTTGTTTAGTGAAAAAACCTAAAAAGAGGATGAATTGCATGCTTTGTTAAAAAAAATACCGGACATTTTTGGTCTTGGACAAAAAGAGAACATGTCCTCTAAAAAGAGTACGTCTGGTCAGCCTAAGCAAGAGTTTTTTTTTAAATGCGAAATAACACAAAAAATTAAAAAAAAAATCCTAAAATATTTATTATTAATCTAAGGAACTATTCCTGACATTCACTTTTTAGAGATGATCCCTTGCAAATGTTGGCAGCAACTGCGCGCCGTAGCTCGCCCACGAGGATGTTAAATATTTTGATAACGCATTCGAGCATATTCGTCGGCGTCTCGTGAAAAAACGGGTAATGTTGACCTCCAATGCTGCAACCGTAACCGGCTTTTATACAAATACCTTAGACTTAAAGCTCCAAAGATAAAAGTCTAACGATGTAATAACGCATGATCTTACAGACCAATTCACTACTCGGAAGAGTGAAATTCATGGTGCACCGAAGCTGTATCTCAAAAAGTCCATTGTTTCACAGGCTGTATGGCAAGTAGTACCGTCTTGTTAAAACCAAACGTTGTCGATATCTCGGGCTTCAATTTCAGGCAAAAAAAAATTGTTATCATGGCGCAATTAAGAGCCGCATATACAGTATCGTTGGCTCCCGCCTCATTTTTTGAAGAAATATGGACCGATGAATCTACTGGCACATAAAACGCACCACACGGTTGATTTGAGTAAAGCTACAGCTCTTTTCCGTCTGTTCCTAAGCCCATATATGGTAATTTTGTTTGTTGACTTCTCCATTGAACCAGAAATGGGCCTCATCGTAGAATGAAATGTTGGTCGAAAACAGTGGATTTTCAAAAAATGTCTCGAAAGCCCATTTACTGAAACGATGACGCAACGGAAGGTCTACGATGAAATGATAAAGGATACTGAATAAAAAACTCATGGCACTAGGACTCCAGTGCCATCTATTAAATAAACCACGTTTGAAAAGATCATTTGTGATTACATTTTTTTACAATCAAATCAGAAAAAAAAGTTTTAATTCGTGATGATGCATGGAAGCCATTTTCCAGTGTGATATGGACAATATTATATTAAACTTTTTTTTTCTTATAGATTTAAGTGACTTCGACCTGGGCATCATTGAAATACCTTCAAAAAAAAAAAAGTCGAAATATGCTATATTATCGAAAAATTTGAAATTTTGGATTATACGAAAAAAATAAAATCAGTCCTTTCCGAGGCTATTGGTTGCTTCGTAACCGTTAGATTTTTCCCTGGTTGGGTAGTTTACCCAAAGCCAAACTCCACCTGGAGGGCCAGTTCCAGTGACCCCTAGGACACGGGGCCATCAGTATCCACTACGGGATTGAGCGCTGCCGTTGGATTTTCTATTCTCGCGCTTTTCTCGCACTTTTCCTTTAGCAAGGCAAATCCGGTGTCAATTGATGTGTAGTCAGAGTTACAACACTGGGCATTGCCAAGTTGAAGCCAATCAGATTCTAACCTCGTTCTACAACACCCAACATTTTGGTCAATGGCAAAAGTAGTAAGCAATCATTTTAGTCACTCATTAACTTCCATAATGAAAACTAATAGATCGCTACAACCCAAATGGAAAAGGCCGACTTATTCGCTAGAATGCTTACAGAAAATTCAACAGGCGGTGCCATTTATAGAGCACGTGCCTTCAAAAATTTTACCTAAGCCAACATTTCGAAATCCGAAAAAGTAACATTTAGAATTATTTGAACTGTATGAATGAAAGACGCTGAATTTGCTGGAATTCCAAATAAACAAAAAACAATTTTTTGGTGCAACAGGCTCGTTAGTACCCAGGGCCTAGCTTTTTAACAACCGTTCATGTGAGCGTGTGTACTTCTTGCATGTTGGCGGGACCTCCCGTTTTATGCCTATTCTGAACAGCGAAGTTGAGATTAGCTATTCTTGATAATTGATACTACTCGGATGATTTGTCAGGTCATCACGAGAGGAGGGCCAGTGAAAAATCATTTTTTGGGATTCGAACCCAGACCTTCTACGCGGCAGTTCATCGCACTTACCATCGCGCCACTGAGCCTGTTGCTGGAATTCCACATGTACTTACAAAATGCACGCCAGAGATTACATGCGTTCTTTGCAGATTCTTTTCGTCTGGTCAGCAGATTTTTTACAGTTGTTGAAAAAATGCTCAAATTTATCCAAAAAAGGAGGAAAACTATTCCTCAGGACAAGAGACCAATTATTTTACTACTTATGATTTCAAAGAATGTATAGAAATATATTTACTGAGTTGTGGATTACCTTAAGGAATGAACGATCGGCAAAATGGGTTCCATTATCTCATACACAGATCTGTTGTTGGCCATGATATTTCCAAGGCTTTTGATAGACTTTAGCACAGGTTTAGCTAGACAAATTGACATCATACAGACTATTTCAAATAGTACGAGACTTAATGTAAAATTTTCGTAAAGTCATCTCTCTACAAATAGTGCTGAATGGTGATTGCACGGAGAGATTACCGACAAAACGCTTGGATGACTCAAGGATCAATGCTCTCATCCACTTTGTTTCTTCTGTTGGGTACCACTAGTAATCATTTTTTTGTTTTGCAAATGACAATTCTTTGAAAGATACTAACGCAAATCGCACCCCTATTAGCGCTATTATTTGTGGACGCGAATTCACCCGCTTTAAAATCGAAGACCTACAATTCGACTCGAACAAATAGCTTATAAAGTATTTACAAAAAAAAAAACAAGTCCTCAGTTTCGTAAAAGTTTCAGTTTCACAAGAATCTATGGCTTTGTGGGACAGAGATATAGAATTTGTAGCATGGCAACAACGTTTAGCCTTAAGGGTCCAGTTATAGCTATCATTGAAAAACCCTCATTACAAATTTTCTTTTACTTCATGCGGCTTTTTTATAAATTCAATCATTTGCGAGTTGGTGTCAAAACAAAGCTTATGAGTTTCAGAATATGATTATACAAAAATAATTAAATTTCTAACTATAGTTTTCACAGAAAATCACTTCCTGTTTTTCACTGATCAACATTTATTTCTAGGAAGTAATGATTGACCATTCCACCGAAACGGAATTTGCCATTAATATGGGGTGACATTTCAATTCCATCATGTGTTGTGTTCCAATGAAATTGTTCAATGATAGCTATATCTTGGCCCTTAGAAACCTATTTAGTTATAGATATTTTACACCATCCCAGCTTCTTCTTCGCTATATAGAGCCCAAGTAGAGCAGGAGTACTGTTCTTACAAGTTCTGAACATAGCTACTTGATTTTATACAAAGACGAGCACTCCGCCTTTTGGAATATAAGCGAAGAATGGTCTTGTCTTATTGCAAAACTCCAACCTTGCACTCAACAAAGGCATGTATGGGATTTGTCAATTTTTTACTACTACTATAATGGCAGATTGAAGAAATCATTCCTGGACTTCTTGCAATTCAATGACCTTTAAGACATGATCGGAACCGGTATACAAAATTCAATACTTCAAGAGCAAGCATCATCCAAAGGCCGTCGTTGAGCGTATTAGGAAAGGCTTATCTAAAAAACACAAGTTGTACCTTAATATAAAATCCATACAAATTGCTGGTTTAATCGCTAAGTCAAGAATAATCTATATTGCAATATTTGGCCTGACCCGAGTAGGAGATTCATGGAAGATTATGTCCAGACAAAATATTGATTTGACCTACTTTATTGGATAATCTTAAAAAGAGTTAGAAAAAAACGAGAGATTTAACAATTTAAAGTAAAAAATCCTCCATATGAATCTGTCATTTTAACAGTTGCAATGGGAATGTCAAGACAACTGTTTTCTAACGCATCTAATATAAGTACAATTAATTTTAAAAGCCCCCATATTTTTTTTTTGTTTTTTTTAAAAAACGTCGTTATCGTTCGAATGATAAAGAATTTTGATTAAGATGCTTAGACAATGTCCTTTTCTATTTTTATTTCATATAATGTTTTAAGCCTGGCACAGAGGCACATTTCCCAAAATTCAGTGCATATACAAGCATACGACGACGATATTGACATTATTGGTAGGACCGACCCAACGTGAAGTCATAGCCACGCTTGCTGGTATAGAGAGAGAAGCGGCAAAAATGGGTTTAGCAGTAAATATGACAAATCTGTTTTGGCATTTTGTGGACTAGACAGATGTAGAATAAAAATGAACAAGCCACTCCGCAAAAACGCGGAATAATCGTGTCTATTTTTTTGCGTAACAATTCGTCTCTTGTGTTGGCGCAGCGCGAATTCCGTCGCCGATTTCCCGGCCGTCCGACCCCGACTGCGCAAACAATACGCCGTTTGGCCACCAACCTTGGAGAGTATGGGCCCACAAGATACGTTGCCAAGAGTGGCCGGCCCCGGAGCGCTCGTTGTGCCGAAAATATAGCCTCGCCGCTGTTGCCGAGGATGTCGAGCAGTCGCCGGCAACATCGACCAGACGCTGTGCCTCGCAATCAGCCATCAGCCGGTCGTCCCTAAAGCAAATTTCAGTCAAAAACTTACGCATATTCCCGTACAAAGTCCAGTCCGTGCATCAGCTGCTGCCTGTCGAGCGCCAAACGCGTGTAATCTACGCCCAAGCCATCCTCAATCTCGAGGACGAAGTGGACGATTTTTCCACCAAAATCATAATGAGCAATGAGGCTCATTTCCACCTCAGCGGGTACGTGAACAAGCAAAAAACTATCGCTTCTGGAGCACCGAAAATCCACGAGTAATGCGTGAGGAGCCATTACACCCGCGACAAGTCACTGCATGGTGTGCTGTTCATGCTGGAGGGGCCATCGGGGCATTTTTTTTCGAGAACGCCGCTGGACAAAAGACAACAGTGCGCGCTATAGGGCCATGTAAACCGAGTTTTTTTCTGCCGCAATTGGACGAATTAGGACTGGAGGATATGTGGTTCCAACAGGACGGAGCAAAGGCACACACTGCGCGAGCCACAACCGATATTCTGAAGGCGGCGACAACATCGGATTACTTCTTTCGACCTTGTATATGCTGTCAACACAAAAGGACACAGAACACTGACGAATTTTACAGAACATCACCATTGACAGATATAACTTTGAGGTAGTACGGGACATTGTCTATCTCGGTCGCGATATTATCTCTGAAAATAACATGTCGTCAGAAATTAAACGAAAACTACTATTGCCACCCGCTGTTTCTTAGGGCTGAGAGGGCCCTCAAGTAAGGCCCTCACTCGAACTACTAAGGAGATCATATATAAGAGCCTGATCATACTAGTCGTGTTTTACGGCACTGAAGCATGGACCGTCTCAAAAGCGGATGCAGAAATCCTTGGTCATCTCGAGAGGAAAATTCTTTAAAAAATCTTCGATCCCGTTTGCGTTGATACGAGCTGTGCAGCGAAATGAACCTGGACAAAAAAACTTCCCATTGGACGTCTAAGATGGCTAGGATATGTAGAACGATTGGTCACAAACATTCCGGCTCGTAGAGTTTTCGATTCCCAGCCACACGTTGGACGCAGTAGAGGAAGACCTCGCCTCCGAGGTCTGCGCTCGTAGAGTTTTCGAGGTCTACACTCCGGCTCGAAGAGTTTTCGATTCCCAGCCACTCGTTGGACGCAGTAGAGGAAGACCTCGCCTTAATTGACGCGCACTGGTAGAGACCGACCTCAATCAACTTGGAATGCTCAACTAGGTGAAGTTTCCTAAGGACAGTGCTAATTGGAGGGGCATTTTGATTGAGGCCCAGGTTCATTCCTTACTGTAGCGTCACTTAGGTAAGTAAGAAGAAGGTCCATATGATATGAATGATATGAATGATATGCTCACAGTTGAATACTACGTCGAGGATTCTTGACAAATCTATGTAATTTGCCAATACTTTATTCCATTTAAAAAAAATTGTAAATAGAAAGATATCTGTAAGGAAAAAAGGTGTTGGAAACACATTATGTCCCTCGTATATTCCTAATCGATGCCAGTCAGATTAAAATCATCAATCAACATTAAATTATCTTCAGGAGCAATAAACGATACAATGTGTGGAATATTTCGAAGACACGAACTAAGTATACATATGAAGGGAAATATTAAAAAGACCATTTACGCACAATATTTGAAACAACAAGTTAATTAGATCACACAATGTTACTTAAGAGCAAGTTAATTAAAAGCTTGTAATGGGGCTAAATAATGACGAACATACACTCTGCTCAGTGGCGTAGCGTGGGTTTGGGGCCGCCCGGGGTAGACCCAATTTCATACACTAAAAAAAAAGTTGTCTAAGGTCATTCATTTTCCGGTTTCGAAAGTAAAACTCAATAAACCACACAGCGATACATTTTCGATGAAAATTCTATCTGTCTATCTATACATAGTACCTATAAACTAAACTCCCCAAAACGTGTATGAATGCGCCTACCTCAAGATCTGCTGAACGAATTTCGATGTGGCTTTGCCTGTTTTGAGCTGCATTGCCCTTGAAATGCTATATGTATTCGCTCATTTACAGGAGCTGATCATTTGAGGAGCATTCAGGTCTAGGTGTCGGAAATTAAATGTTTCGTCTTTAAAATTGTACCCGGGTTGCTGGTTTCCTTCTAAAGTTTAGTCTTTGCCAGTAAGTGTGAAAAAGTATATCATTCAAATTGCATCGGGAAGATTTGCAGCTCGCGATTCTTTTGAGGTATCTCTGCCATAACTTTAGTCATTTGAGTAGCCCCAGAGAAAAAAACCGAACGGTGTAAAATTGCATGGTGGCCAATTGACGTCGTCAAATCGTGAAATTACGTGCCCAGGAAACTTCTCAAGCAATAAATTCATAATTGGTCGTGGCCTGTTGCCTCATCTTGTTGGAACCACAAATTGTCCAAGTCATGATCTTCAATCATGATGATTGACGTCGTTTCGAACGAGGTTGGATGTATGCAACCCCCCTGACGGGCTCAGTGGCGCGATGGTTAGTGCGATGAACTGCCGTGCAGAAGGTCTGGGTTCGATTCTCAGCAGTAGCAACACCCAAAATGATTTTTCACTAGCCCTCCTCTCGTGATGATCTGACAAATTATCCGTGTAGTATCAATTGTCATGAAAAGCTTATCTCAAATTAGCCGTTCGGATTCGGCATAAAACAGCAGCTCCCGCCATCGTGCTATGAAGTACACACGCACACATGAATGGTTGTGAGAAAAAAGCTAGGCCCTGGGTACTAAACGAGCCTGTTGCGCCATAAATTTATTTTATTTTTATGCAACCCCTCTACTTGGGGTCACTGTTGGTGGAAGCTTGTTTGTCCATACATCCAACCTCGTACGCCACTCAAATGCAACAGGTCGTCCAAGCAGGGGGGTTGCAGGGGCAGTGTTGATTAATCATTGATTGTCTATCGATAGTATCGATAGTATAAAAAAAACTATCAAACTATTTACCAAAAGGGTCATGACCGAACACAAATGCGACTGTCGTAACCGATTCCATGCCCTTCTTTGATATTTAAAGCAGCTCCTGTGAAAGTGTGCGTACAACTGGCTTCCTTACGGCTCAAAATGCAGATAATGCCATCCAGGTGGTACCAAAGGGTACACTGCATTTATTTCGTCAAATGCCACGCAAAATATCATTATTGAAGATTCTGATGTGACATTACAGCAACCATCCACTTCTGGTTATAGGCATGGACAATCAAAAAAAGATGAGCTGCTCTTTGAAATTCCGGAAACATCTGTTCCAAATGAACTACAACGAATCTTCTCATAGACAGGCCAGGTGATGACCAAAAAGTGCATCAAAATAGAGGCTAAACATCTGTCCGTACGTCACCAGTTTGTGGGCCTTAAGTTTTGAGCTAGAATGAAATTTGGTACATGTGCTCTTTGTTGCCCCTAGCTGTACCAGTGTTAACATTTTTCAAATGCGCCGACTGCCACGCCTCCTTTTTAGAAAAACGTAATAAGTTTGATAATATAAACATTTCTTGTATGCCTAGGCTATTTCAAACCACGCAAATTTTTTTGGGCTCCTTTTTCAATAAAAATGACATTTGTGTACTCTACTACATCACATAATTCATTAGAAAAACGTTATTTTTTTCGAACCATAAAAATTTACATAAACTATCTGAACAAAATGTGGTGACAATGACGTTTTCTATCGGACCTAACATGGTTTCCGTTCCGAAAGAAAAATTATCCGATTTTGTGCGAATTAGAGAATTTGGTACATTTATCCGACAAAGCGTAACGCAAATCGGCTGTCTACCTTTTATTGCGATGGATTGCATTTTTTGCATTTGTTTTTGACAACCAGACGTTAGTTTCTCTCCGATGGTCTTCGACATCATTTCGCCGCGGAAAGTGAGTAAAATGTAAGCAATAAAATAATTTTAGTTCAATTTTTCTTGATTTTTTGTTGAAAACTGCTGTTTAAGGCAAAATTGAAATGAAAAAAAGAAAGACACCAAAAAGTATTACCGCGAGAAACACGAGCGTAGCTCGGAATTTCACCAAACACCAGAGAAGGTTGCTGATTTTTTAATCTCTGAACGGATACCACGGTGTAGCCTTGTATTTCATACCCATTTAGTTTTTAGCCCCTTCCACTATTTATGTACATTAATTTTAAGGATGGGATGGGATAGGGTATTAAACGTTCAACATATGGTTTTGGGATGCTTTTTAAAACTTTGCAATAGGTATACACTTTTGGCCTTATTCATATTCAGAAGCGAATTATAAGGGCTGCATAACGCTTTATTTTCCTAACGCAAAAACCTTATTCATAAGACTTTTTGATCGTGAGATTGAAGCATTATAAGCTAAACGCGCTTAGGCGTTGAATAGTAACAACAAAATGTTAGTTTAGCATCGAAATGTCACATTTACATTAAAAAAATGTCAAAAAATTCAGCATTTATTTTATGACTTTGCATTTTGTGAAAGTAGAAAAAGCACAATAAAAATAGCTCCTAAAAGAAAACTGGACTACTAACCAAAAATGCCTCTTAGTTTTTCTTCTCTTTTAGATTTGGTAAAACTATGGATAGTATCGATATTATAGATATTTTTTCCCCAAAACTTTCGATACCGTCGGAAATGAAAACTATCAATGTTTAACCAACACCAGCAGAGGGCTGCATGTCCCCAATCCATTTTAAAACTTAGCATACAAAATTGCACTCGGCTGTATTCAAAGTATGAACCCCCTGCTTGGGCTTACTATTGGATATGCGATGGGTTCGAATTTGGATGTAAGCAAAGTTAAATAAGGCCATATCGGCTTTATGTCACTTTAGCAAAGTGAAAATCGGCGTTATTTAGCTCGGCTCTTTTTCACGTCACCTTCATGGTTGTGTGTGCTCTCATTTCAAACACTTTAGCTTTGTCGTGTACTTTCAACTAAAAACTAAATAAAACAAATTGTTGGCGCAAAAGGCTTGTTAGTACCCAGGGCCGAAATTTCTCACAACCATTCATGTGTAAGTGTGCACTTTTTGCACTTTGGCGAGATCTCCTGTTTTATGCCGACTCCGAACGGCGAATTTGAGATAAACTTTTCTTGACAAATGATACTAGTCGGATGATTTGGCAGTTCATCACGAGAGGAGGAGCGTGAAATATCATTAAGATATTGCTACGATTGGGAATCTACGCGGCAATTCATCGCACTTACCATCGCGCCACTGACCCCCTCTTTCGTACTTCCGACTGTCAATTCTAAAATTTGGAATTGAGCTAACTTCTGGGAGGGTCGCGAAAAATCATTACGATATTCGGTTGGGAATCTTTGCGGCAGTTCATCGTACTAACCATAGAACCACTAACTATGGTTAGTGCGATGAACTGCCGCGAAGACTCCCAACCGAAACAATATCTTAATGATTTTTCGCGGCCCTCCTCTCGTAACAGTCTGACAAATCATACGAGTAGTTTCAATTGTGATGAAAAGCTTGTCTTAACTTAGCCATTCGGATTCGTCACAAGACATGAGGTCCCACCGTCGTGCAAGAAGAAGTCATGCACACATGAATGGTTATAAGAAAAGGCTAGGCCCTCGGTACTAACGAGCCTGTTACGTCAAAACATTTTTGTATTTGGAGCCACTTTCTTCGAAGCATTCTTTAAGGGCATTAATATTAGGATAAATGTGTCACATTAGGTGGCCATTACTGGCATTTTAAATATACACCAGATTCCATTTAGTTTGGAACCTATCATTATTAGGATTAACGTCTACAGCTTAAAAAATCTAGGTCAACCTTCTGGGATAACCTCCCTCCGGTGGGATCAATTACTTGCCCTACCCATATCAAATTCAGGATCCATGTTAGCTTTATAATTTCATTAACGTTTGGTAATGGAAGCGTGTTCTGTCCCAACATTTGTGTTGTAACCTTAATGTAAAATTTAGCTACTATTGCGACCCCATTTTAAAGTGGATGGGGAGAAACACTTCTAACCAACAATTTGTATTTAAATGGCCACTCAAGGCTCACCATCATTGTGCCGCCCATTTTTTGGCCACTGCCACCACCGCACACACACACACACCCTCTTAACAAACTTTGCATTAACTCAAATTATCCGCATGAGGATAGCTTTAATTACATTTCTGTGGTCTCGCCACTTTCACAACTGTCGCTCATCTTCATTCATCTGACCTTGTCCTTACTCTGGTTCTATCCATTGTCATTGGTGGTATGGGGAAATGGAGTGTTTTAGAATTTGAAGGTGATCCTTTATTTGTTTGGTTTGTTTCTTTATTTCACTGGACTTGTATCGTCCTTTGCAAATAAATGTAACTACTCTGTAATGTGGTTTCGTCCTTTTTTTTCTAAAAGCGGTTGACACATTTTCTTGAAACAATTTAATTAGCAGTGCAAAGAGGATAGCGGGGGTGGTTTCAAAGTTATACGGAATACCAAATGCAAATAAAACTTCAAAGGGACCAGCACACCGTTATGGCAAAGAGGATACTAAATTGTTTCACTGGCTGATTTCGAAAACGAGTGTCTTTTAAAGGAAAACCTTTTTTAGTTTCCCTTAAGGATCATTTGGAGATTTTTTTTTTCTGTTGCTTTTCCCGCCAACGTAAGTCCAGACAAATCACGGGAATTAACCTTTACTAGGTTTGTAGGATGATAAGTAGGTCAGCAATTTAATGATGGTCACATTTTTATTCACTGATGTACCTTTTAGGGGATGTTCTTCCACCCTATGCACGCAGAGAACACCGCCTTTTATAGTATTAGTTGTATACATCTTCTGAAGAATCATGATTCGCAACGGATTGGATGATTCGTTTATAAATAGTATCCGTGTGCGCACAAAATGAAACACGTAACGGCAGATGAAATAGTCTCACAATGAAATGAGAAATGTCAGTCAGACGTCATATATCCAACAACCTTTCTTAATCTATGTCCAGTCCATTCCTTGCAAAAGTGCCAACAGAGATGATATGATAGGACGACTCCTTCTCCTGATTCTACTGCTGATCAGCACAAATTTTCCTGGTAATATGGACTGCATTATACTAGGATTGTGGATATTTTTTGTATTCCTTGCAAATTTCTGAAAGGACCGGCAACGAACAAAAACAAATAAAAAAAATAATAATAACTGACTCATGTATCCTGGTATATCCAACTAAAGGAGTTCGCAATTAAAATTAACTCGAAACGTATTTTAAGCAAGGACATACGGACATACAAGCATAGGATATCCTTCTTCTTCAGGGTGTTCAGCTGTGTGTTATAATGACAGCAAACCAGTGTTGTTGCAGGCCCATATGTATACTTGTCCTAGGAACATGAGCATTTCCTTTTTCTTTTCAAAACCCGATGTGTTCGGGTGTCCTTTCTAGCCTTTTGTGGGACACTCAAAAATTTGTTTACTCATCATCATTGCATGCCAGACGGGATAGGACTGTATACATGTGTAGCCTATTGTAGTAACCTACCCACATTTATGACAATATCCTTATTTTAGTACCACAACTCTCTGCTGGTGAAAATCCTTGTGCAAGTGATTTAATTTTTTTTTATTTTTGAACAAATTTTGTTTTTCTATAGTGAACAAGCTACGACGGAAGATCCGGCAGTTATGCATCCTGAATACGTAAAATGAAATGCGAAGGAGACTCTCCTATCTGTGGACTGGTTATAGATACATACATACAAATACATGTGACAGTGATGTTGCCCTATGCAAGGATATATTTGGTGAGTCGCATTCAGTGATATGAAATGGCATTTTCCGATGGATGGACAATATTGAAGATGACGTTCGTGTGCATTTAGCTTTTAATTGGTTGTGAGGAGGATGTGGGATGCAAATGGGGGTAAGGATAATTCAATGAAATTGCAGTAATAGAGGGTAACAACAAAAACCAATGTACAAGTGAATATGCAAAAATGAATGCTGGCTGCAAAAACGTTTGGTACACCCGAAATTGCTCTTCATAACTTGCATCGCTCATTAGGATGAGGACGACGAGGAGATGAAGGAGGTTGAACGAATGAAGATAAGACTACAGCAGACACTTAAGTGAGTTATTTAATAGTTGAGCGGGTGTATACGATGGGGGTTAACAAAGTATAAGAGGAACGAATTAAAACCCATCTGGTGAGTGAATAAAGTTTAAGAATATAAAAACGAATAAATCACCTGACACAAACAGAAGCATCCTGGAGAGTATGAAGGATAAGGGTTTTACATATTTTTGTGTAAAGCGTTGAAGGTGGATAGGGCTGTTGTGCTTGCGAAATTCTAATTGGCAGAGTTCGGCTTGTAGATGAAGCACAGATGCAGCTGGGTGGGTGTACATTTTTCATAACTGTCATATTTTAGATGCGGATGGATTTAGAGGCGGACTTTCTTTTAAATTCAAAGTCATTGCAGGCAACTCGTCAGGGGTTTCTATGCTGAGGCTTAGGTGTTTGTGGATTGTAATTTTAACATGACTTCATCACTTGGCTTAGGTGTTTGAAGATAGTGTAATTCATTATAACTTCATCACTTGCAGTGAAGCCCCTTTATGTTCCGAAATTGTTTTTAATCATTTTCTTCTCAAATTGTATCAGGAGATGGACATTGACGCATGAAGGTACACAATAGATTAATGGCATGGTAAGGGGGGCATGTAATATGTTTTTTGCGATAAATGATAAACTTAAAGCATTATTACTTGAAGTCATTCTGATAACTTAAGGTAAGAAAAGACCGACAGATTGTAATGACAGATTGCGTCAGAAAACCATTTAGGTGTAAACTGCTGTATTAGTAGCTGATTATAACGTAACTCTCAAGTTTTGTTGGATAAATGTTGGTTAGGTGTCATCTGGTTGGTAGAGTTTGGGAAGAGATGGAAAATCGATGTTACAAATAATCCTAGGAACAGATTAATTGTTTCGGTGGGATTATGGGATGAAATACCAAAGGAATCAGGAACGAACATTCCGAGGAGCTAACATCGTCTCGGATCACTACCTTGTTGCAGCTAAGATAAGAATGCTGCAATCGCAACAGACCGCCAAGACCTCCACGCAACGCATATCCCTTAACCTCTCGATTCAAACCATACCACCAGCATGGAACGACGAAGAACAATGGCAACGATGCCAACAAGCCATTAGATCAACCGCAAATGATGTACTAATCTTGAGCCTTCCAGCAAAAAACTTTTGGTTTGATGAGGAATGCGGACAGATGCTCGCAGCCAAGAACGACGCCTACAAGGCTTAGCTGCAGGTGAAGACGAGAGCCGCCGTTTAGCTCTATAGGTAGAGAAGAAGGGAAGATCACCGGCTTTTCAGAAAGAAGAACAAAGATCAAGAAAAACGTGCGATCGAGGATATAGGGAGGTGCCACTCCAGGAAAGATGTTCGCAAGTTTAGCCAAAGTGTAAAACGTCAAGGCTACAAAGCTCGAACAGCATCATGTTAAGATGAACAAGAAATATCGTAGTTTGAACACAGCCGATGCTGAGGATATGGAAGAACCACTTCTGCAGCCTGTTAAACGCCGATGACGAACAACATTTCGCTGTCAAGCAGAACCAATCAATATTGGTTACGATAGCGAAAGCTGCCAACCATCCGACCTGAATGAAGTGATGATAGCATTATCTAAACTCAAGCTTAATGAGGCTGCGGGAAATGACGGCCTTATCGTTGAGCTTTATAAAGACGGCGGAGAAGATTTGGTAAGTAACATCCACCAACTCATTCCCCAAATCTTGTCAGAAGAAAGTATGCATGAAGAATGAAACCTCAGCATGGTTCGTCCGATCCACAAAAAGGAGACCATCTCAACTGCGGCAACTACAGAGGCATAAGTCTCCTCAACATCGCATACAAGATCCTATCTGCCGCAATATGTGAATGCCTGGAACCGTTTACCAACAACCTGATCGGCCTTATCAGTGTGGTTTTAGGCCAGGGAAGTCCACAACCGATCAAACTTTCATACTACGGCAGATCCTGGAAAAAAACCAAGATGTCCAAATCGATATCCACCACCTATTCATCGATTTCAACGCCGCATACCACAACATTTATAGAGACGAACTATACAGAACCATGTCTCGTTTTGGTATACCGCCCAACGCCTACTGCTCCATCAGGGTCGGAAACGACCACACCGAGACATTCGATACCAAAAATGGATTGGTATCGAATGTCTCGGCGATGCGCTGTCATGTGGCTACTTCAACTTGATTCTTGAGAGGCTTGTGTAAAGCTCCCGATCCAACAAAAATTGGTGCAAAACAAGCACACGCCGACGATATTGTCATCATTGGTAGGACTCAACGGGATGTCATACGTACGTCTGCTAGTATAGAAGAGGAAGCGGAAAAAAATGGGTTAAGCTGTAAATGAGGCCAAGACTAAGTATATGCTGTCAACACAGAAGGACACACAACATCGACGAGTCGGACACAACGTCACCATTGACAGATATAACTATGAGGTAGTACGGGCCTTTGTCTATCTCGGCTCCGCTATTAACTCTGACAAAATCTCGTAAGTAACTAAACGAAGAATTACTCTTGCCTACCGCTATTTCTTCAGGCTCAGAAGGAATTCAGTAGTAAAGCCGTCACTCGAACTACTAAGGAGATACTATATTAGGCCCTGATCATCCCAGTCCTGCTTTACGGCGTTGAAGAATGGACCGTCTCAAAAGCGGATGCGGTCCCGTTGGCGTTGACGGGCTATGGAGGCGAAGATTGAACCAAGAACTTTAGGAGCTGTACAGCGACATGCCCCTGGTCAAAAAAAAACTCCGCATTGGACGTCTAAGATGGCTAGGACATGTAGAACGAATGGACACCAATACTCCGGCTCGCAGAGTCTTTGATTCCCAGCCAGATGTCGCACGCAGTAGAGGAAGAACTCGCCTTAATTGGCGGCACAAGTAGGTAGAAACCGACCTCAACTGGAGACAGTTAGCTAAGGACCTGGCTAATTGGAGAGGCATGTTGGTTGAGGCCCAGGCTCATTCCGGACTGTAGAGCCACTTAAGTAAGTAAGATTAGTGCGGTAGGAAAAAGGCACGTAAGTGCTACTTGGGTTCATGCCGAACCGCCATTTCTACCTACCTAGATACGCCGGGTTCTGACTTCTGGGTCAACCAAGATATGTCTGTCTCTATTTAACGCACATTGGTGTGGTATGAAAAAATAAAGTACGGTGAACGGCGAGAGAATCAGAGATGGGATAGTTTTCATGTAAAGGGGTAAGTCGTAGTTGAGTTCACCAAGTAGTTTTATACCAAAATATTTTCGAGCTTAGATCATTTCGAATGATTTTTTTGTAAAAATAGAAATAAAATTGTCCGCAAGAATAACTATATCTTCACAATATTTAAATTCCAATGACTACGTAAATTCTGCAAAATCAACATCTCACTGTTTCTTCCAAAAAAAATTATTTGATTTAACAAAATGCGCAGTAAGGAATATATCCTTTTACAAAACCCAAAGTAGAATCAATTTCCCAACACGTGCCGTTAAAAATGAATTATTTCCTCCGACATTAAGATCACTACGTGCCTTAATTAAAAGTTTTCACCAAAAAGCCATCGCAAATGCCACATCCACATCCTCTCATCCTATTCATTTTGAAAACAAACTAGAAACATACTGAGCAAAATTATTGAATTTATCAATCAAAAGATGAACTGCGGGACTGTGCTTCATTTTGCACTCTCCTAGGACTGTAGGAATCGACATGACAACAGCCCGTAAACAAATAGCTGATATAACACATTTGTTTGTTCCAAGTTGCTAGTGATAGATACAGATAGATGTCATTACTTGTCTGTTTTTTTTTTCTGTTTGCATTCGGTGAATACTTTTTCTCTGTCATTGTCAAATATGGCGCAGCTCCCTTCTTATAGGGATACTTCGAGGACGAACATATCAGTGACTGAAAAACGATGGTTCAATATTTGTTTAGGGCTTCGTTCGTGATGGGAGGGGAATGAAATAGCTAACCTGTAACATATCGAAAATGGGGGACACATTCGACAATATAAAGCGAATGTGTGTTGTCTCATCTGCTTTGAATTGCCACTCCATCTGGCAAAAATTCAAATAAACAACAAACGGATCAGTGAATCCTAAAGTAAATACCTGTAGTACCTATATAGATACATGGCAGACGGAAAGTCAACAAGATGATGGTGTGCTATTTCTTTGTTCAGCGAAAGGTGTTCCGTCTTTCAAAGCATTTTCTGGTCAAGGGTAAACAATATTTGTCAATGATTTTGTATTTGTTTCGGAAGGACTAAAGCGTATCGCTTTGAATTGAAGGAAGCTACTGAGTGGAGATTCAACGAAAATGGTTAGTTTTTGGAGTACCTAGCATTTTCAATCTGAAATTCAAAGTAATTGCATATATTGTCATGGAATACGTTATAGAAAGCAAAGGGTGAAGACTTCTAGTGAAGCTTGTAGGTGTCACTAACCAAAATACATTCATGGAAGCTTTTGTCTTTGTATTCTTCAAGTTGTTGGAGTATGTGATTTCTGTATTGCTTAACTTTTTTGTCAGTCAAGTATCAATATGTTGCGTATGCATTTTTCAACTCCATCCTTTCGCAGCTCTGTTTGCGTGGAAGTTATATATAGAGGTCTCGTTATTCGATTCCCACGTAAAGTCTACCTAACTTACTTATTTCGTGGAGGTACAGTCCGGGGTGAAGCTGGTCCCAACCAACATGAGTTGTACTGGTCGTTTGCTTATTGCCTGACGTTGTTCCTCCAAAGTTTGTTAAAATCAGTTTCTACCAGTGCTCCGCATAAAAAGCCACGGATGCATCTAGCGAGTCAACCGCCTAGTTGGAGACGAAGCACATGCGATTCAGAGTATGGGTGTCGATTGGTTATACCTACCTGTCCTAGTATGTTTTTTTTTTTGCAGGTCCATGTCGCTGTATATATAGCTCATAACGTTGATCTTAGTCTCCATAGCTCGTCAACGGAAGCGGGACCGACTTAAAAGTTCTCCATCCGTTTATAATACGGTACTGTCGATGCCTCACCGTAGAGCAGTTATGGAATGATCAGGGTCTTATATAGTTCGAGTGAAAGCTTTACAGAGGGCCAAATACAAGTTTCTTTATAATAAGGTTTTTCCATTTGTATGGCTTTAATAGTATGCTCTACTTTAAAGGTTATAAAGCCATGCAGATGCCGCATTGAGATCAAAAACCAGAAAATTTCTCTCACCAGCTTCTTGGTACGGGCGGTCGGTGTGCACGTGCACTCATTAAAAACGATATCCAAATATATGGCATCATGTGCTAGTACGACCCGCCATAGAACAATTTTTCTGCTATGCAGTGCGTGACCTTATAATATTTGTTAAGAGCCGTCGTTCAAGTGGCTGCCTCGGTTGGATTCGCACTAGCGCATTCGGTCACTCAAATTTTCCAAGACCTTATTATTGGTTTCGAACTGTAGCTCATAGATTGCTTGGATGATATTGCCCTATAGCACTTGAATCGTTTTCGGATTGGATGATATTGCCCCATAGCTCTTGAATCGTTTCCGGATTTTTGGCATAACACAGGTCTTTAACGTTAACCAACAAAAAAAAAAGTTCCAAGGGTGAAAACTTCCACTCCGAGGCTATCAATTTACATCGCCAAGACGGCTGATGACACGATTTGGGAATTTTGGGCGCAAAAGATCGGTTTTGTGAATGGAGCGCCATGCCACACATGGCGCTCCATTCAACATGAACCAGAGGTTGTCCAAATTTATGTCTTCAGTTCGAATAAAAAAAAAGTTGGTAAACGTGGCCCACCGTTGACCAAACCATTGTTCCCAGCATCATTTTCGATAAAAAATGGTCCAAAGGATGGCACAACGATGTCATTCTCAGTGGATGCATCGGATTCTCGACAAGAATGTACAGGTTTTCCGATTCAATTTTGTTTGTTAACATAGGAGCCGATTCAAGGTGCTCCAAGGCCCAAACTGTAAAGCGACAATGAAGCAGATGGCCTTGCGTGACTGATTTCATTCCGCGTAGGTATGATGCTGACTTCTGTCAAGATTCGTCTTCTTAGCCCGATGAAACGATTAACGACGTTAATTCTTCATTTTATGTCTGACAAGATTTCGTTGTCAGAGTAAATTGCGGAGACAAAGTCCTTAACTGCCTCAAACTGCTATCTGTCGATGGAGATATTCGTCGACATCGTTGGTGTTGTATGGCTTTGACAGGCTATACTTGGTCTTGACATCACGTTAAGTCCGAACAATTGTCATCATCTATCTAATAGTGTATGCTAATAGCTGGACCGACTTTAAGAAGATTGTGCCTCTAGTTTTAGCTTGTGAGTTTTGTCAAATGATCTCGAAAAATCACACAACAATAGGACAACTTGTTCAAATCCTTTCTTGGTATTGAATTTTACGGTGAGATGCATGCTCTGTTTGAGAGGCGGGTGTATTTCTTCCTCGTCATTATACGTCTTGGGCGGTATAATGAAACTAAAGATGTCCTAACTTAGTCCGTCTTTATGCAAGCTGTCATATGCGGCTTTGAAGTCGATGAATAGATAGTCGAAGTACAGATTTAAATTTATTGGATTTGTTCCAGGATGATTTGATGGTTGGGTGTTGTAGAACGAGGGTGGACTCTGATTGGCTTTAACTTGGCAATGCCCAGGGTTGTAACTTTGACTACACATCAACTCCTTATTCGAACAACAGGTTGTCTAGAAATTTCAAGGGGTTGTCAGGCCCCTTAAACAGGGAGTGGCGGATGAACCGAAAGGCCAAAGGCAACTCTCCATCCCGTAGTGGATGCTGATGGCCCCGAGTCCTTGGGGTGTATAATAAATTGGAACTTTGGGTTAACTACCCAACCATGGAAAAAACTAACGGTTACGAACCAACCAATACCCTCGGAAAGGACGGAATTTATTGTTGAAGACCCTGCTAAATAAAAAAAGGACAACGACGTTAGTATCTGGAATTTGCGAACATTAAGCTGGAGATGTGCAAGCGAACAACTAGCGGAAGCCCTAAGCTGCTACAAAGCAGAAATAACTGTCATCCAGGAAATACGATGGGATGGGACGGGGAAAAAGAGGATGAAAAACTGTGACATCTACTACGGACCATGTTATAGTGAGCAGAAACAACGACTATTCCGATGCGGATTTGTTATAAGTGCCAGACTTATGCAAGAAGTCTTATGTTTCCAAGCCAATAGCGAACGCATTGTTACAATCCGCACCAAGGGCGAATTCGTCAACATAAGCCTTATATGCGCTCACGCCTAAACGAAGGAAAGAGATCCTTGAAAAAACCTATGAGCGAATACCGAAGTACGATTTTAAAATCGTGCTGGGAGATTTCAACGCAAAGGTAGGAAGAGAACACATCTTTAGCAGTATTGTCGGATAACTTAGCCTACACGAAAACACGTCTGGTAGGTAACGAATTGACTTTGCTACGGAACGAAATGACACTATAGCCAGCACACGGTTTCCTCACCTCGATATCCAGATTAGCAAATGGTCAACCAGATTGATCACATTGTGATTGCAACTAGGTTTCATGTACTGGGTTTCTCATGCCCACCAACAAGAAAACCCTGATTTGATAAGAAATGCCGACATATGCTCGCAGCCAAGAACGAGGCCTCCAAGGCTAAGCTGCAGGTTTTGCCGAGAGCTGCCATTGACTCTATAGGCAGAGAAGAAGGGAAGAACACCGTCTTTGCAGAAAAAAAAGATCAAGAAATGCGCGATCGATGATACAGGGAGGTGCCAATCCAGGAACAATGTTCGCAAGTTTTACCAGAGTGTTAAACGTCAAAGCCAAGAATACAATGCTCGCCGGCGGAGATGACTTGAAAAATAACATCCACCAACTCATAAGCCAAATCTGCTCAGAGAAAGTATGAACAAAAAGGAGACCCTCTTAACTGCGCCAACTACAGATGCATAAGTCTGCTCAACATCACCTACAAGTTCCTATCTGCCGTAGTATGTAAACGCCTGAAACCGTTTACCAAGAACCTGATCGGCCCTTTTCAGTGTGGTTTTAGGCCAGGAAAGTCCACAACCGATCAAGTTCTCACACTTCGGCAGATCCTGGAAAAAACCCAAGATGTCCAAATCGATACCCACCAACTATTCATCGATTTCAAAGCCGCATACGACAGCATTAATAGAGACGAACGCCGACGATATTGAAATCATTGGTAGGACCCAACGTGATGTCATAACCACGTTTGATAGTATAGAGAAGGAAGCGGCAAAAACGGGTTGAGCAGTACATTATGAGGTATATGCTGTCAACACGAAAGGACACACAACATCGACGAATTGGACAGAACGTCACCATTGACAGATATAACTTTGAGTAAGCACGGGACTTTGTCTATATCGGCTCGCTATTAACACTGAAAACAACATCTCTTCAGAAATTAAACGAAGAATTAGTCTTGCCAACTGATGTTTCCTCGGCCTTAGAAGGCAATTTAGTAGTAAGGCCCTCACTCGAACTACTTAGGACATCCTATATAAGACCATGATCATCCCAGTCCCGCCCTACGGCGCTGAAGCATGGACCTTCTTAAAAGCGGATGAAGAAATTCTTGGTCGATTTGAGAGGAAAATTCTTCGAGAAATCTTCGGTCCCGTTTGCGTTGATGGGCTATGGCGAAGAAGATTTAACCATGAAGTATACGAGCTGTATAGCGACATGACCCTGATTATGAAAAAATCCTCATCGGACGTTTAAGATGGCCAGGACTTGTAGAACGAATAGAAAGCCAGATGTCGGAAGCAGTAGCGGAAGACATCGCCTTATGTGGCGCGCACAAGTAGAAACCGACCTCAACCAACTTGGAGTGCGCAACTGGAGTCAATTAGCTAAGGACCGGCCAAATTGTAGAGGCATGTTGGTTGAGGCCCAGGTTCATTCCGGACTGTAGCGCCACCTAAGCAAGTAAGTAAATAAGTAAAACGAGTGAAACCGCGTTTCTTAGATCGCCATTGCGTCATGTCATTTCGGAGATAGATTTTCCAGGACGCGGTTCAGGCGAATGCTATCATTCAGCTTATACACTTCCTGCATGGCAGCCCCACTGCCTCCCCTTTCTCCTGAGGATCTTCAATTCAATACACAGAAATCGTCGTCGAAAACGGCTTCCCTCGGATCAATTACTGCTGTCAAGAGTATGTTTGTATTGTCAGTTGTTCATTGGAGCTGAATACACGGAAGGTCGTTATGACTTTTCTCCTAACGATCTTATTAATTTGTGGAAACATGCTCGGGTCGCTGGAATTTACGGCCCGAATTCTCTTATTCCAAAACAAAAATACTGGACAACCGATAGTTCTACTTGATCAATTGGTTGATGTTTTGATCGACTTCCTGTCTCAACTCTCCAAGCAGTTATGAAGAACTACCTGGTAAGATGCCGCACATGCATCCACGAGCAGGGGGAGCATTTATATTTCATTTCAGCCACCATTCCGTCATCAGCCACCCTGCACCTTCATGTTAAAGAATACATAATTTAAAATTTGTCTCATCGTGACTTTAAATGCAACACCGTCGATTCGACATGCAAAATAAATTTGCCCTTCCACACACACATTAAAATTAAAACAGGACGTTCTTCTGACATTTCAATAAATATTCTACACACGTACCTCCAGGCGCAGCATGAATACATACATCTCTCTGTACATTCTCATTTCATTTATCTTATTTCCAATTATTGATTCTGTGTATTAAATTACTTTAATGATTCAATTCAATTGAAATATAAAATTGAGAAAAAAACTGTAAACTCGCGATTTTATGTCAAAAAAAAATAAACATAAAAAAACCTCACAAAAATTCTTTGTCGGTTATTCCATATCCTGAAGCGTAAAGCGAACAAACCAAAAATGTATTCACCTTTGTTATAATCTTGAAAGATTTTATTAAATCTCAACAAAAAATATAATAATATCCACAAAAACCACCCATGCCCGAGGCAAACGAAAAAAAAATTAAGAAATTCTCATCAAGCAATTATGGTGAAACAATACCCTTTCCGGTTGTACAATAGAACTGGAAAAAGGACGATATAATAACAAACAACTGTCAACCCTTTTGAAGAGTAAAAATAAAAATAAAAGTATAAGCATACCCCTTAAAAGTGGGAAAAAAAATCACAAGGATGCCTATCTTTTGAATTATTTTCACGGCATGTCAACTGAATGTAAAAAAAAATACATCCCTACCAGGTATGTAGGCAGATACACAACTACAGCCACCACTAAAAGAAGACATCGCCCGCAACTGTATGTCTAACTTGTTTACCAATCTCTCCCCCGCGATTCGGATGGCTGATCGACAGGGTTGTTGATACAAAAGGCGCCCGAAATATTCGGATACATCTATAAAAATAAATCGCTAGGTAGCCGATTTATTTTTAAATGAACGATGAAATAGAGAGCGCACCAAAGTAGAAATATTTCTTATCTTCCGTCATCGTTTGTACAAATGCCCTGAAGTCGCTATGCTACCCTCACCTTTTGTTCTTTATGCGCTACATCAGTCAATGGGATGATGAATTCTCCGCGGATTAATGAAATATTTTTAGTGAATCTGAAATATGTCCCGTCACCCGGAGCGAAGCACCATCATCATCGGCAAGGACCTTCAGGACGACAATACAATATCTATTCCTAACGGGGAATAGAGTGGCGTACTAAAACCTGTAATACTGTCACTATAAAGCCCCCGCCATAGATCACGACAAAACGATAAAAATCATCGTCGCATAAAAAAAGGAAAACAGTAGCAAGTAACATAAAAAAATATAATCAAATCAAATTCACAGCAAGGACCAAAATACGAGCGCATATCTAGGTTGATCTTCGTGTATAATCTCTGGTGAATCTTGGGGTATCTGCTGTATCTGTAAGTACCTGGGGGCAACTATGTATCTTTGTCTTATGATGAGTATCTATCAAATTGAGTTATGACAGAAGTATCTATACACAGATGCAACTTCCGACAGGTAGGTATATAAGTCGGCTGTCGACTCGACTGGGTGTGCATCAGCGTCCTTCACCGTTAAGTAAATTTTCGTCGTCTGCTTATTTTACTGTCAATTGAATTTGCAGCAATTGACATAAGCTGAGATCTGTGAACATGACAACGACATGGCACGAAACTGCACTGCAGAGTATATTTGTACCCACCACCTAACAAGGAGGGTAGTGGAGTAGCAAATGCGATTGTGTACTTGTGTAGTGCATCCTGCAAAATAAGGAACAGTAGACGCGCGGCGAATATAATTCAATTTGTGACAATTTGTTGAATTGCAATTGTGTCGGGTCATCATAAATTTAGTCTGGGATCGCTGACAGACAGAAAGAGTGAAGTTTAGTGGAGAGTGCGGTGCATGTTGCTTGCTGAATGCATCCGCATAATCTGCCTAAGGGATGGCATCAGTTCCCAGTTAATCGTAAATCTATCTTAATGGTTCTAATTACATGCAACTTGAATGGAAGGGCACACTCCATGCTTATAGCGTTACCAAATTGAATGCTTGATGGATGGCTGAGCATAAATTATTCAGAACTGGACAGGGTCTAGCAGCGGTTGAATGGGGCACGAAGTAGTCAAATGGAATGGGGGCAGTAGGCACACACGCATATTGCTCCGCAGTAGGTTGGAGTGGCAAAAGCGGCGGCGAGTTGCTGCCACAAAATCCAATCGATCAATCTGTCAGCTGCAGTGATTCAAATCTTTGGACAGCACAGATTGGCTGGTATGCTGCGTATGTAGGAATTTAAAATTCCGTTTTGCTTTGATCCAAATTTTGACCTAAAAAACAAAAAACTGTGAGAGGGAATACCGATTGGGATTAAGGGATTGAGTTTTGTTTTTTTTTATCATGTGAGAGCAATAGGTTTTATAGGTTATAAGAGTGCGTGGTATATTGGATTGTTTTCAACACAATGGCGAACGTTTTACGTGAATGTGTGGAATTTTCATGTTGTATCTACGAAAGGTTTTTTATTGAACTTATTCTTTAAAGTACTGGAGTCATCCATTCAGCTATGTTTGCGATTAATGCTGGTGTTAACTATACTTAAGGCTGAAAAACTGAAATATCTACTGGGCCTACAAATTCAGATTCTTAATTTATATGTGCTTGGGATGTTGTGTTTTTCAACAGAAATTAGAACATTAGAACAAATTATCGCCGACTACGAATGACAAATTTGAGAAGCTTCTCATGACAGCTTATAAGCTTGGATGTTTGTTAGACTTTCGCAAGAGGCGGGGTACTGAAAAAAACTTAGGTGTTGTCACTTTCGGGATTTTATCTAGAGACCTCGCTCTTAGTCGACCAATCACCCGTTCACTTACTTACATACTGAAGCGACGCTACAGTCCGGAATTAATCTGGGACTCAACCAACATGCCTCTCCAATTAGCCCGGTGCTTAGCTAACTGCTTCCAGTTGCGCACTCCAAGTTGGTTGACGTCGGTGTCTAATTGTGCGCGCCACCTAAGGCGAGGTCTTCCTCTACTGCGTCCGACGTCTGGCTAGGAATCGAAGATTCTGCGATCCAGAGTGTTGGTGTCCATTGGTTCTACATGTCCTAGCCATCTTAAACGTCCACTGCGGAGTATTTGACCAGCGGCATGTCGCTGTACAGCTCGTATAGTTCTTGTTTAAATCTTCGTGTCCATAGCCCGTCAACGCAAACCGGACGGAAGATTTTTCGAAAAATTTTCTTCTCAAATCGACCAAGGATTTCTTTATCCGCTTTTGAGACTTTTAAAGTTTTAGCGCCGTAGAGCAGGACTGGGATGATCAGGGTCTTATATAGGATCTCCTTAGTAGTTCGAGTGAGGGCTTAACTACTGAATTGTCATCTTAGCCCGAAGAAACAGCTGGTGGCAAGAGTAATTCTTTGTTTAATTTTTGACGAGATGTTATTGTCAGAGTTAATAGCGGTACCGAGGAAGACAAAGGCCCGTACTACCTCAATGTTATTTTTCTGTCAATTGTGACGTTCTGTCCAATTTGTCGACAGTATTTACTTAGCCATACCCTCATTTACTGCTTAACCCATTTTTGCCGCTTCCATCTCTGTACTAGCAAACGTGGCTATGAATCACGTTGAGTCCGACCAATGATGTCAATATCATCGGCGTATGCTGGTAGTTGCCCCGATTTTTGAAAATTGTGCCTCTGGTGTTGGATCGGGAGTTTTGCACATTCCTCTCAAGAATCGAATTTAAGAAGTCACATGACATCATATCGCCTTGCCTAAATCCTTTTTTTTTGGTATGGAATGTGTCGGTGAGGTTGTTTCCGACCCTGATGGAGCAGCGAGAATTCTCCATGGTCATCCTACACAAACGGACGAGTTTGGGCGATATACAACAACTAGACATGGCTCTGTATAGTTCGTCCCTATAAATTATGTCGCATGCGGCTTTAAAATACATGAATAGGTGGTGGGTATCGATTCGGTTTTTTTTTTCAGGATCTGCCGAAGTGTGAAAATTTGATCGGTTGTGGACTTTCCTGGATCAGGTTGTTGTTAAACGTTGTCAGGAGTTCACATGTCGCGGCAGATAGGATCTTGAAGGCGATGTTGAGGAGGCTTATGCTCTGTAGTTGGCGTAGCTTAGACGGTCTCCTTTTTTGTGGATCGGCCAAAATATGATGAGGTTCCATTCTTCAGGCATACTTTCATCCGACTAAATTTGGCTTATGAGTTTTTGGATGTTATTTACCAAGTCATCTCCGCCGGCTTAATAAAGCTCAGTAGGAAGGCCGTCATTTCCGGCAGCCTTATTAAGCTTCAGTTTAGATATTGCTATCCTCACTTCACTCAGGTCGGGTGGTTGGCAGTTTTCGCTGTCGTTGCCAATATTGAATGGTCCGTTCTGCCTGACAGCGGAGTGTTGTTCATCATCGCCGTTTAACAGTCTGCAGAAGTGGTTTTTCTATATACTCAACATCTCTTGTTTTTCTCGTCAGGATTCTGTTCGAGCCTTTTATACTTGGCTTTTACGTTTTACACTTTGGTAATATTTGCTCTATATCTCCTCGATAGCGAGCTTTTCTTGTTATTTTTTCTTGTTTCTGAAAAGCCGGTGTTATTCCCTCCTTTTCAGCCTATAGAGCTAAACGGCAGCTCTCGTATTCACCTGCAGCTTAGCCCTGTATGCCTCGTTCTTGGCTGCTATCATATGTCGGAATTCTTCATCAAACCAGGCACATCAGTTGCGGCTGATCTAATGGCTTGTTGGCATCGTTGCCAATGTTCTACGACGTTCGATGCTAGTTTATGGTATTAATCGAGATGTTAAGGGATACGCGTTGCGCGAAGGTCTTTGCGGACTCTAGCGATTGCAGTCTTTCGACATTAATTTTTTTCACAGTATTTCTGGATTGTTGTGGCGTGGTGGATATCCGCATTCTAACCTTGGCTTCAACAAGGTAGTGGTCCACGTCTATGTTAGCTCCTCAAAATGTTCGGACATCCAAAATACTGGATGCGTGCCGCTTATCTATCGCTATGTGATCAAGTTGATTGACCGTTCGTTGATCTATAGACCGCCATGTCCCCTTATGGATATCGAGGTGAGGAAACCGTGTACTAGCTATTGTGGCATTTCGTTCCGTAGCGAAGTAAATTTGCATAAGTCCGTTACCAGACGTATTGTCGTCCAGGCTATGTTTTCCGACAATACTGCAAGAGATGTCTTCTATTAATACCTTTGCGTTAAAATCTTTTACCATGACCTTAACATCGTACTTCGGTAGTCGCTCATAGGTTTGGTCAAGGAGCTCATAGAAGCAATCCATAGCTATATCATCTTTTCCCTCCGTTGGGGCGTGAGCGCATATAAGGCTTATGTTGGCGAATTTGGCCATGATGCGGATAGTTACAATGCGTTCGCTAATATCTTGGAAACATAAGACTCCTTGCCTAACTCTGGCACCTATAACAAATCCGCATCCGAATAGTCGCTGTTACAACCCACTTTAACACGGTCCGAAGTAGATGTCACAGTTTTTCATCATGTCAGAGTCTTTTTGCTCAGCATATCCCATCGTATTTCCTGGATGGCAGTAAGGTCTGCTTTGTAGCAGTTTAAGGCTTCCGCTAGCTGTTCGCTTGCACCTCTCCTGTTTAATGTTCTTACATTCCGCGTTCAGATACGAACGTCGCTGTCCTTTTTGCTCTCAGCCGAATCGTCAACAATAAAATCAGTCCTTTTCGAGGCTATTGGTCGCACAACCCCCAAACCTGTAGAGCCAGTTCCAATTTATTAGATACCCCTAGGGCACGAGGCCATCAGTATCCACTACGGGATTGAGCGCTGCCGTTGGCCTTTCGGTTCATCCGCCACCATCTATATTCAAGGGGCCTGCTTAACCCTTGAAATTCCTAGCCAACCTGTCGTCCAAATATGTCGAAGTGTATATCTAGGTTCGCCGGGTATTCATTTCGGCCCATTCAGACCTGGCTGTTTATAGTTATGCTGTTTTTCGTCATCGTTATCAACACTTGTGCTTATGGTTTAGCAAGTTAAATCCGGTTGGATGAGACCAGTACCCGATTACTATCACTTGGAGGTTAAAAATAAGCACTTGATGTGTATTAAGAGTTACAACCACTGGGTATTGCCAAGTTAAAGCCAATCGGAGTCTACCCTCGTTCTACAACACCCAACCATCTAAAGAATAAAAATTGTCTTAGATGTCCACAATAAATTTAATGAGATTTCATTATTTTTTTGCAATTAAATTTATTAAATTCGATTTTCTACATAAATATTTTAATTAATTTGTATTTTCATTGAATTAAATTTTCTAAAAAACGGCATCGCTTATGGCCTTGTTGCCCTGGTGCCTTACCCAAATAATTTCTAAATTTATTTGTAAATTATTTCAATAAAAAAATAGAAAAAAAGTCTTTGATACCTACAAGTTGTTAACTGACAGCTCAAATAATTTATCATTGCAGAACGCATTATGCCAGCTGAAGGGACATATTATAATCTCTCATGTCTAAACCCTTATAATGGTTTTTGCCTTTCTGTAAATCCGTTTATGGTTATCAAGTTAAATATCGAGAAAACCATCCTCCCGACCTCCATCACTCTAATCAAAAAACATCTGTAAACCTTAAAGCCAATTTGAGGATGTCCCCCTATGCCTGATTCCTTTAACTTCTCTCTAATGGACCAATCAGTTATCGGAAATTAATAGCACGCATGAAACCAATTCATTCATGGCATCATCATCTTTTGATGACCGCACAAAAAGTCAAATTCCTATCGTTCCCAAAATGACAAGACGACAACGACAATGTGATGGTGGTGATGCCGGCAAAGAGGAAGGAATTCCCTTTTTATCCATTTACACTGGAATCATCATCATAGGCATTAGACCAAGATAAAGGATTATACGAATTTCCTTTAGAATGAAATTATCACAAAGCCGGTGTTCCGGTGGGAGGGAGGGGAAAAACACACTTGCAAGTCTCTTTAGCCCCCCAACATCCGCAGAATGCTATACAAACAAAGTAGTTATATACTTCTTCAATTCTCCGGATAAATTTCATTTGCATAAATTTACAATGATGACTGTCGTTTTGCCGCCACCATCATTCCAATTTCGCTCTACTCATCCGCACAGCAACGCCAGCAAGTCTTAACCCTTTTTGTTGGTTTTGTTGTTGTTGGCACACCATATAATCAGGCGATGTTCTTGGGCGAGGCAAGGTTATGTATAACCTGCTATCTTGATTTTGTTTTTTTCATAGAATACTGCAAAGGATGTGCCCTCAGCAACATGGTGAGTATACAAAAAAAAAAGGGTTACGATATAAAAACGATCAAGACAAATGTCACTGTTGTCCCTTTTTTGTTAGAGCAAGCGAGGTTTCTTCTCATTATAATGAACATGCACCGATATGGTGTGGTACGGACCACCAGAGAAACCTTTCCATAATGGAAAAATAAAACGATGAAACTTTCATTTTCCAATATGTATTTCCGTGTAAGATGGTCCGCAACAGGCTTAGGTAGTTGATCCACTTTGTCCTGTAAAACGTTTGAAATTTATTAAGTTGTCTTTATTTTCCATCAACAAAATGATTCGTCCGTTGCCTGGGTGGGAGGGTTTAGAAGAAAAAAAAATTCATTGTCGATCTTTTTTTTGTTTGGAAACCGATATATGTGATAGCTTCCTAAATTACTTAAGGACGATGATAAGAAATGAAAATAAACGACAAACTCAAGACATTTAGCAATGAATATTCATTTTGAAAATACCCTTCTCTCGTCCTGAAAGACGTTTACAAATTTTGCTGTGATTTAACGATTATTAAGTGAGTCTAACGGTTTAAATTCTGTCTATCTGTCAGTCAATCAGATCATCCTTAGCACCTTTCCTGTATATGTGGAAACACAAATTACCATCAATTATATAAGCTTCCGCGTGGAAGAGCGATGCTATTTGGGAGGATGCGATGAACTTTGCAGAAGCCTTTGGTACTCTTAAGCTGTCATGTCAAGGGGAAGTTGTAATGGGGTGGTGCTGGGTGTAGGAAATTAACTTTTCTGATAGACTTACACATGAACTTGGTTGAGGTATTAAAACAGAAAAAAAAATGTTTTTCTGCCACTTTTCCCTAGGGATGACGAATGGAGGAATCATACAATCGATTAAGCCCATATCCCAAAGGATATGAGAGAAAAGGCGATTGCTTCACTGCTTCATTGATTGTCAATTCCGGCATCGTTTTTATGATTGCGTGACATGGTGTTGAATTAAAGGATTTTTTTTTACTGCGGCAAGGCTTGAAGCTGGGATGCGTATGTTGAGTTTCTTTAAAAGATGGATGATTGAGTTATTGAGGGGAATTTTTGGTCCACGTGTATGATGTTGGATATGAAATATTCGATAAACAAATAATATAAAATCATATGTGGGGGTTTTCCGTGCCTATAAGGGATAAAATTTATGGCTCATTTCCATGTTTATGGGTCAATCAAAATGTGAAAACAAATCCATTAAAAGTTCCAGATTTTTACCGGCGGGATAAGGTTCTTTTCCTGTTTGCATGTCATAACTCATGTGCCAGATTGGGTATTTCCACTCGAACATTTTCTCTGACTTATTGTTTGCAGAAACTTTTTCCCTGAGAAATCCTTAAAAGACCGTGAAATCTGATAAACGGGATTATCCTAAATTAGCATTTTCTTTTAAAATAAGTCTTTAAAGCAAGCTGGGACAAAGGAAGTATTGGCAAGTTGATGCTGGGTGAATTTTAAGGGGAAGGGAGAGAATATATTTCCTTACATTCCACACACATGTAAGGAAATTTATTTTCTCAATACTAATGTTATCTCATGTAAAAGCTTATACGCCACAAATAGGACTTTGTGGCTTAATTTATGCTAGAAGGGCACGAGCCTTTCAAATTGCCGCAATTTTTGTTTTATATTTAGTCTGTCCTTCATTGAGGTTTTTCAAATCATTCTTGTAAATACAGGCTTCTATAATCAAATGTTCAGCTGATACTTATCTTCAGTTCTGAGCTCCTCCGTTTTTCCTGCTAAAACAGAGCCAACACACGCCTTAACAAGAATTGTAGCAGTGCGAATCAGTGTATTTAATACAGACTTAGGGAAGAAGTCTTATGTTTCGAAGATAAAATAAAAATAAAACTCATAAGCACTATTGCTTATAAGCACTATTGCTCAGAAGGAGGAAAAGGATGGCATCACTTAGAATTTGCGGCCTAAGTGCGATGCTTAAATTGTACTCTATGATTACAACTGACTTCGTGGTAGAGAAAAGGCAGCTTAGGCCAGCACAAAGCTTACGCACCCCAATATCGAATAGAGGACAACAAACCGTTAATCCAACTGGTCATATTGTATTAGACAAGTATGTACACTTATACAGTACTTTGCATCAGATGGGAAATATGTCGGAGAGATATGACGTTGTCAATGGCCAGACTAAAGGTAAGTGGTCCAAACAGTGGATAACTGATTAAACTCCAGCAATAAGTTTTATAAATATTTAAGAACCACTCCGTCATACATATCGATAATCGGGAAAAAAAATCTTTCCCTACCATCGATAACTTCCCGGATGCAGTGTGCAAACTGTACCACCCAGCAATACCAATTCAATAATTACGAGGAAAAGATTTCCTGGGCTATTAACGCTCCTCTCCGTTTAAGTCTCCGAACCTGACGGCATACTGCCAGTTATGCTACAGAGAAGCGAAATTTAACAGTGCCATGGTTGGAGTCAACTTTCAGAAGCTACTTAAAATCAAGTACCTTACTCGTGAAGATGCGCTCGAGTAGTGTTTATACCGAAGGTAGGCAAACGCGGCCACAAGACCGCGAAAGGCTTCAGACCAATCAATCTAACCTCCTTTCTACTAAAAATACAGGAGCGTGTTCTAGACATCAACATTCGAAGTTTCCTAGAAGAATCTTCGCCATCTAAATCACAGCAAGCCTCCGTCAAGGGCAGATCCACGGAAACAGCTCTCCGAGTAGTGCGGACAACGGAAAAATCCTTAAACCTTATAAAATATATTCTATCCTCGTTCTTAGGTATAGAGTTTGCGCTGGGTAGATGGGAATCTGTTAGCCAATGGATAATCTCCATGCTCGGAACAAGAACTATCCTGGCAACACTTGGCAATAGTCACCGAATTTGTCCATAGAGGGATGCCACAGGGAGGCTTCATCTAACCTCTATTCTGGCTAATGGTTATGAATAAAATTCTATCGTAATGGTTAGAACAAAATTCTAGTTAAATTAGACAAGAAACGGGTGAAAGTTATCTTGCATAAGGTGGTGATACTAGTGTCAGAGAAAGTGAAATCATGGAGGCTGCTCTTGACGAGGTTAGCACCTGGGATGCAAGTTGTGGCCTATGTGTAAGCCCGAGTAAAACAGAATTGGTGTTATTCGCCACCAGAACTTAAATACCCAACTTTCGTCCCTCCGTCTAAATGACAACCCGTCGCAATATCTTCCAGCGCAAGACATTTGCGTATCATGCTTTACACAAATCTTAACTGGAAACACAACATCGAACATAGAGTAAGGAAGGCATATGTTACCTTCTATACTGGCAGCAAAACCTTTGGAAAGAAGTGGCGTCTTCATCCAATGATAACCTTGGATGAAGTGGTACGTCCAGTTCTTAACTTCAAAAAACTAAAAAGACTGCAAAGAATAGTTAGTATGAGCGCCACGGGCGCACTAATGTTGGCGCCAGCTTATGCCCTGACTGTGCTATTGCATTTATTGCCTCTCGACCTACACATTAAAGATACCACTTCATGCAGCTTAGTAAGACTCGAGGAGTCAGGATGCAGGACTGCAAAACCGTATGGCCACAGTTATGTCCAAGACTCGTTACCAAACGGCATGGGCACGTTTCAAATAGACTACATTACACGTATATTAAGCTTCAAGAAAGGTTTCCACGTAGGCTTGCTCGCTACTGTGGCGTGAAACAAAAAAAAATCTAAACATTGCTATCCTCATAGATAGTCAAGCGGCAATAAAGGCCATCTCGGCTACCATATCCTCCAAGCTGGTACATGAATGCCGGAAGAAACTTGAATACTTTGGCGAACGCTTCAGGGTCACACTTCTCTGGGTTCCAGGTCACAGTGACATTGAAAAAAAAAACCGCGTGCAGCGAGCTGACCAGCAAGGCTCAGCTCTACACGGTTCGCTTGCGGAAAGGATCCTTCTCTCGATAGGTGCGGTCGAGGTACAAATCCACTCATATATCCTGAGGAAAGCCGACTCCAAATAGAGAAGGTTAACATATTGCGTCATATCGAGGAAGATATTGTCGTCCTACGACAAGATTAGAGCAAACGATCTACTAAATAGAACCCGCCCAGATATCGCAAAGATTACGGCGATAGTCACGGGGCAGTGGCGAATTGGAGACCATACGGCCAAACTAGAGATCCCATACAACCCCTAATGCCGCAGTTGCGGGAGCACAAATGAGAGAATAAACTCTCTACCATTTCATCTGCAAATGTCCTGCACTAGAGCTAGTTTGTGAACCAACAATGCTTTGACAACCTTAGCGATATCTCTGGTAAAAGGATGCAAGATCCTATCAGTTTTCTAAGCCTTACAGGCTGGATCTAGAGACCGCCTGTATCACATCCCCAATAATCATAAGAAATATCACACGAGTCGTGGTAGCAAAATGGCACATAAATGTTACTTGGGTTCATGTTGAACTACCATATCTGCCTACCTACCACCGATAACGAAAACAAACATCCTGTTAAGCGTTTTGACGGGACATATATGAAAAAGGGTTACGGTAATAAAGGTCTTCCTGTCAACCCGCGGAGTATGGCTTGAACAAACACAAATTTACAAGCAACAAAATTTGTTCGGATTCGAATCTTAATTAGACCTGAAGATCAGAACCTCACCACTGTATGAAAGAAATATTTGACATTTACTGGCCACACCGGGCTTCACCCTTCATTTTTGTGGGCTAGGAATAGCCCCTCCTTCTAAAATCCTAATCCGATTGGCACATTTGTGAAGCTTCTCATGAAAGTGTTACTCATGGATGTTTGTCATCGATGTTTCGCAGGAAGTGGAGTATTGAAAAAACCTAGTTTTTTCCATTGCGTGAAATGATCCAGGGACCCCTCGCTTAGTAGTGCAACCTACCAAATACTAGGTCACAACATTCACCCATAAAAAATATGCGAACAAAGACCTTCTACGAGGCAGTTCATCTCTGAATTACACCACTAAGTCCCGATTTAAGGATCAAGCATTCGAATGACTCAAAGAAAGTTGCCCAGGATCGAGGAAGGTGGAACGCGATGGAGACCCTGAACGGTTTGGGAGCGAGTTAAGAAAAGTTGGTTACATACTAGGTATAACGTTTTCAAATAAAATTCCGAGCAGTTGATTGGTTTTTTGAGAATAGCTGAATTATTCTATAGACGGGTAATGTGATGATGTAAACAAGATGAACAACTAAGCATTGTTGTTGTACGCGATACTAATAGAGAGAATCGAAATAAAAAAAAAACAAAATGGAAAACACATATAGTGAAGCTGATGTTGTCTTTAGGGTAAAACATGGTGTTAGCGACATCGAAAAAAATTATTTGGAAAAAACGAATTTTTGTTGTGTAAGTTTTAATATAAGATCGATCACAAAAACATGGGATGTATTTATAGCGGAAATTGAAAATGTGCTATGTTACGTCGATATATTAGTATTGAATGAAATTAATTTACCGAAGAAAAAAAATGACTTTTATAACATTGACGGTTTTAATCCTGAATTTATAAACCGTGATGCAAAGAAAGGCGGAGGAGTTGTTAAAATATTACCTACACAATAATACCAGCGAATCCAATTAACTACGAGGGCATGCACCTGGAAATAAACCACAAAGGTGGACAAAAACTTATCCATGCTATATACAGGCAACCTAGCTCTAGTATTGGATGGTTCATTTACGAATTAGACGAAATTATACAAGAAAGCAAAGAAAACATCTTACTAGGAGACATCAATATTAATATCATAGATGAGAATAACGCACTTGTTCTCAAATATATGGAGATGATGGCGTCGAAAGGGCTGACAAAGTGTCATCAAACAACCGACACGTGTTGACATATCAAATAATACGGCGACCTTAATTGATCATATATATGTTAGCACTACTAAAAAATTATATATAAAACCAAAAAAAACCGACAAATTTAAGCCTAAAGGCAAAATAAGCAGCTAAATATAAGCTTACAGTGCCCACTAAGGGCCGATAAGTTAGATTAAGTAAACCAGTTATTGATAAGTTAGATTTAAGCATTTTTGTCTAGTAGTAAGTTAATATTTTAAGTAAATAAAAAAAATGAGTTTGAAAGTTAAAAAAAAAATATATTTTCTGCAGTTATCGAAACGGATTTATCTGACCATTACGCTGTTTTATATGCTACAGAAGATCTGCATAGAACAGAAACCTCATTTGAAACTGAATTTTAACACATTAATCAGCAGAAAGTTAATGAACTTATAGAGCAAACAGACTGGCAATATCTACTTCAAGAAAACGACGTCGAGGCACTATACAACAATTTTGTACGAGTAATGAATAAAATATACGGTGAAGCAAGCAAAACGACCCCAAAAAAAAGAACACGCAAACATAAGCCTTGGATCACGCCAGAAACAATACCAATGTGCAAACAAAGGGATGAACTATATAGGAAGTGGAAAAGCAATCCCAGATGTAAGACGTTTGAGGTTGAATACAAGAAATTTCGAAACGTAGTGAATAAGCATATTCAATTTATAAAAGCCAATTTTTACAAACAAAAATTCTTAAATGCCTATCATGACCCGAGGAAAACGTGGAAAATTGTGAATGAACTGCTTGGAAGAAAGAACCTTTCAGTAGACGAAACTATTAAAATCAATTTTCCAAAAGCGTCCGAATCTGAAGGCTTAAAAGATATTGTTGAGGTATTCGCGGAGCAGTTTTCGAATAAAGCGGCTAACATTATGCATGTCTGAGACACCAAAACATCAGACCATGAGAACTGGGAACTTCAACAAAGTATTTACTTGGAGGATGCAACGGAACCTGAAGTCTACGAGATACTGTGTCAACTTAGTACCACAAAAGGCCCTGGAGCAGACAACATAAGACCAGTCGATCTCAAAGTGAATGCCATGTGTCTTACCCCTGTAATCACGAAGATTGTAAACCTTAGTTTGTGTCAGTGTTATGTACCCAAGCTCATGAAAACTTCTATAATTCGACCAATATACAAGGGATGAATTAAAAAAGACACGGCAAATTATAGGCCAATTTCAATTCTGCCAGCGATTGAAAAATGTTTGGAAGAGATAGTCGTTAAACGTGTTAATTGTTTTATGTCAAAGCAGAGAGTGATTCATTCAAACCAGTTTGGATTTCAAAAAGGCAAGAGCAGCCAATTGCTACTGGGAGAATTTACCAATGTGGTAAATGCGGGGCTAAATAAAAATCATCACGTACTTGTTCTTTTTATAGACTTCAGCAAAGCCTTTGATACCTTGACACCCAAAAAACTCGTGGAAAGTGTCAACAAATTGGGATTGAGAGGATCGCTGGCAAGCTGGCTCGAAAGCTATCTGACTGATAGAGTAATCCATGTCCAGGTATCTGACATATTAAGCCGAAAAAAATTTAGCAAATACGGTGTACCTCAAAGTTCCAAATTTGGTCCCATTTTATTCATTCTGTTCACTAATGAACTGCTAAGAATATTTAAGAAATCGATTGCCTATGCCTATGCTGATGATATCGCAATCGTTGTTAGACACAAAGACTTGCATTTAGCCGTGAAGATATTGCAAGATGAATTCAACGCTGTATCTGAATTGGTGTCATGATAACAGTCTAGTGATAAATGCAGAAAAAACTAAGGTGATGCATATACGGACTCCATCAAAGCCAACCGAAACCATTGAAATATTTCATCGCAATGATCGCTGTCCAGTACTAAGAAGCAGCAACGCAATTGAGGTAGTCAAAGCCACTAAATATCTTGGAGTAACCATCGACGAGCATTTTTTGTGGCGTGAGCACATCAACATCCTCCGATTTCAACGTAAGAGTACGATATTTGCAATGGTGCATCTTAAGCGTTACTCACATATGGAGGTACAAAAGCAAGTTTACTACTCGTTGGCAGAATCACGGATTAGATACGGGATTCTGGCATGGTCATGACATCGTCTTGTTAAAAGAATTAGACCTATTAATTCACTTTTCAAAGTTTTAGATGTCAAGACGTTTTTCCAGATGAAAACAATGCTTACATATATGAACGACCAACGATTTCTCCGACCCTTAAGCCATCCACAAAACACCCGAAGACGAGCCCAAGCGATGTTAGAAGTTCCGGAAGCTTACAACACATATGGTGATAGAGAACTGACATGCACCGTCCCTAAATTAGTTAATTATATACCACAGTTTTTAAAAAAAAATCCAAATTTAAAAAAAAGGAAAAAAGAGTTAAAAAAGCATTTGTTTGAACTTTATTTTGTGAATTAGACAGTTAAAGAAGATTTTAACAGCACTATTGTAATTCTAACCTATTTGTAAACAAATCTTTGCAATTTAAAGCATTTCAAAAGTTAATTTATTCAATTTATGCTCAACCACCTGCAGATAAGCACTCTGCTTTGCAGGTAATACATGTAAATGAAAAACCTCTTTTGTGCAAATAAAATCCATTAAACATTAAACATACCATTTAGTAGATTCAGCGGTCCAACGAACAAAATACAACACATCGCATTGAAGTTTGCATCTACTAAAATATCGCTAACAAAGACCAGCTGTTGGTAATTAAATCCTTCAGTACAAACGCTGCTTAGAATAGCTTCTATATTCAAGAAACCGATAGTATATAATGGCTTTTGAGTTGTGAGTACATAGAACTGCTTCTATCGATGCAAATAAGCTTACAAGTCTTAGGTAATTTGAACTTTCATAAGAACCAGCAAATAAGCTTACAAGTCTTAGGTAATTTGAACTTCCATAAGAACCAGCCTTCAAAAGATATGCCCTTTTCCCACTTTCTCCTATAAACCTGGGTAGCGTAACTTAATACAAACGAGCAGACTTCATATTCATAACTTCTGATCTAAAGTCGTCATTGTTGAGCTAGCGAGATTAGTTTCCCGATTAGTAATCATTTTAAGGACATCACAAGCCACTATTACCTGCAACGATATTGGATTTTATCCAGCGAACGTTTTTTTTTTTTAATTTTTTGTATTGTTGTGCAATACAGACAACCTGAGTTCTTGGAATTGCAATGCAGATTGCCTATGGGTATGTAACGAAGGCAATCTGCATAACCATCCTAAAAGCCCATGTCGGGTGGAAATTTCCAACAAATGTGTGATGTTAATGGAAAATATGTGGTTGTAGTTGATGGATATTAAAGCGCCCATGGCAAGACACCAAATCGGACTATTAGCAAAGTACCCTTTGTTGAAACAGGTTTTGTGTGCCGACAGGTAAAATCCTTTTCACACAAATTAATTCGAGTGATGCAAGAGAGAAACCTAAACTCTCAGAACATGGGCATTCACAATAAAGGACTTATAATGCCTATAATGGAATCTGGCGTGTGCAACCATTAATTATAACCAAAATCAGTTTATATTTAATTTGGATCTAAGCAGTAGTTAAGCTTTAAATTTGCCTTATTTTGAATAATTTGAATGAATCAAAGAAACACAGAAGTATAGAAAAAATTTTAAGACGTGTAACTTAATGAAACGGAAAAACTGCAAAACAATTGAATGCCAAATAAAAAAGTCCTAACAACAAATTTCCAAAACTGAAATGGTGAAACGATCATAATAACTAAACTGCGGAACGACCTTTCTGCGAAATAATTAAACGGCGTAGTGCTGTTTCAAAAAAAAACAAAAAAAATAATAAAACCGCCGAAAGTTAATTTGCAAAATGATTAAAAAAACATAACGAATAAAAACCAAAACGTAAATTGCCAATTAAGGATTTCGAACGAAATATTTAATGACTACAGCGAAATAAAGAAATGCCAAATGAATATCGAGGCATATCCCTGCTAAATGTCGCATACAAGATCTTATCCAACGTACAGTGTGAAAGTCTTAAACCTTTCTGCAACACACTAAACGACACGTACCAGTACGGCCTCCCTCCCGTCATATCGACTTTAAACCAAATTTTCACACTGAGGCAAATCCTAGAAAAAAGCAACGAATTTGAAGTCGAAACTCAGCACCTATTCGTCGACTTCAAGGCAGCGTATGATAGCATACATCGTCAGGAGCTCCGGAAACCCGGCAAAACTGAGTCAGCTGTGTCGAATGACGCAGTTTTGAACTACTTCTTCTCCGAACTATTCCGAACATGCACTGGATTTCGGCAAGGAGACGCGCGATTGTGTGATGGAGCAGATAATAAAAAGGGCATATGTCAACACTGAAGGCACTATTTTCAAAAGGTCCGTCCAGCTGCTGGGCTATGCGAACGATATTGACATCGCTCCCAGCGTGCCATTATAGAAGTGTTCACGGCGTTGAAGAACAGGCAAAATCCGTGTGCCTTGAAGTAAATAAAGACAAGACCAAGTAAATGATTTCAGCAAACAAACAAACATCTGTCCACCGCCTAGGACAAAACGTCACTACTGATAGCAGCAATTTCGAGGTAGTTAAGGAGTAAACATAGACTCCACGAATGACACCTTGATCCGGCGAAGAAGTACAATTAGGAACCGTTGCTACTTCGGTTTGGCGAGGCAACTGGGTTCAAGACTCCTAACTCGAAGCACGAAACTTGTGATCTACATAACCATTGTCCTGTCAGTTATGCTTTATGTTGGCAAATGCTGCACGATAAGCAAGAAGGGAGACCTGATACTGGGCTCCTTCGAAAGAAAATTATTTTGGCGGATTTTTGGTCCTGTGTGCGAGGAGGGCTAATGATGCAGAAGATTCAATCGCGAACTCTATAAGCTGTACCAAGGTGTGGATGTAGTCCAAAAAGCCAGAACAATAATGCCCCAGCTAAGAGGATCTAAGAATCCCGTTTCAAAGACCAAGCCATCGCGAATGCCAGAGCGCTTGATCTAGACAACTGGAAGCAGCGAGTCAGAGATAGTAAAGGATAGAAGGCTGCAGTGTCTCAGGCAGAGACTCTTAACGGGTCGGGAGCCCGATAACTATGGCCCAAATTGGCGTACCATTTTTAGTTTTTATTTTTGACTCAGGGTTCCTGAAATGTAGAGATTTGATTGAACTGGGCTACTGATTTTCATCGCAAAATTTTGTTCAGTGATGAGACTCATTTTTGGTTGAATGGCAACGTCAACAAGCAAAATTGCAGCATTTGGAGTGAAGAGAATTCCCATGAGACCCTTAAGACGTCATTACATCCATAAAAACTGACTGTTTGGTGTGCTCTATGAGCGGGTGGAGTCATTGGGCAATACTACTTCTTCCGAAATGATGCAGGAGAGTCAGTTACCGTTAATCGAGACCGGTAAAGAGCCATAAATAACCGACTATTTTGTTCTCGAATTGGATGGCATGAATGTGGATGAGATGTGGTTCCAACAAGACGGCGCTACATAACACACAACGCATGTCATAATCGATTTATTGAAGGAAACATTTGATAAGAGCATAATTTCGCGGAATGGACCTGGCCACGAAGGTCGTGTGATTTGACACCATTGGTTTATTTTTTTTCGGGATATGTGAAGTCGCTGTCTAACAAACCAAAATCGTAGGGGAAATGGAAGCCAACATTCGTGGCATCATTGCCGACATTCGGCCCCAAAGTCTCAAAAAAGTGGTTGTAAATTAGACCTCAAGACTTAGTTTTAGTCGAACCAGCCGCGGCGGCCATTTGCCCAAAATCATATTTAAACATTGGATGAAAAAACATAAAATTTTGCTTCTAAGAAACCAAAATTGATGGACAATAAAACGGTTTTCTTGGGTTTTATTTCAATTCGAGTTTTTATACCCCTAAAAAAAAAAAACTTTTTGTCAAAGGATCTTTAACATTTAACCACACCAAGTAAAAAAAAACCTCTACAACTTATATGCGTAGCTTATCCTGTTTATTTAAATGCAATTATCCTACATAACCGATTTTGTAGAACACTTTTTTCAAAATCATTGGTTTTATTTTATATTACAGCGTGCGCTTGCAGGATAATCACAGACCTAAAAAAAAATCACATTAAAGGACACACTCTTGACGACTATAAAATGGCCTCACCTTCTTCCTTGAATTGTAATGCAAACCAGCAGGACAACTTTGCAAAATTGCCCTTCCTCTATCGCACTTGTAGAAGGCAGCACAGTTGTCTGATGATGGGAATTGAACAACAAATGATTGATCCTCCTGTTCCGTTGGGCAGACTATGTCAGCGGCCATGGCAACAACCACAATGGCAACAAGGCACACAAAAAGACTGGCTAAGAATTTCATTTTTACTAGTTAACACACAAAACTAGTGTCCCAGTGAAACATTGCGCTTTTATATTCTCGAAATGCAGTGACATCAGAGATAACGGAATAGCGTCAAAAATACTCTGAACAGAACTGTAATTGAAAAGATATTTGCTTAGTTGATAGTTTGGCCTTTGATAAGGGGATACGATGCAATTTGCACACAAGCCGACAACACAAAACGTTTTCAAGTGGGTAATCATTGTGAGATACTTGCGCTTGTAGGGTGTTTTATCTGTTAGGTAGGTTAGTGATGTAGTCATACTATTGGCAAGTACAACTGGGCAAATAGTGTTGCACTTGAGTTTTTTTTTTTTGTCTTGAAATGCAAATAAGAAGGGACGGAGGAAATTTGTAATTAAGTATACAAGCAACAAAAACATGTTTGTTGTTAATTGTTAATTGAAGGTGTATACAAGTATCTTAAAAAATTAATTATAGACATTCCAATGCATTAGCCTGTCAATTGATAAGTAATTTGGGTACGTGGATTCCCGATAAAGGCATGTGAAATAATAACAACCTCTTCAGGAATACACTTACTGGCTTTTGCGCCGTAGTAAGAAAATATTTAACCGAAAAACCTCACAGATCAAGGTATTACTCTTCTCGATATTATAGGGAGTTTTTTTATTGTGCCGCATTGTGTTTCCTTAAAACAATTGAAACGAGTGCGGGGTGCACGACTGGGTCGTATGCAACTTCCTCTTTCAAAGCGAGTTGAGCGTTAGTTCGAATCCCAAGTCGGTGAATCAGTGTCTATGTGAATAATAATGATTTTCCGTTATTGACCAAAACTCAAAATTCCTTCTAGGGGTAGTTTGGCCAAAAAAAAAATTTGTAGAATTTTTGCACACAGTAATAGTAGAATACTAACATACTAAAGTGCCGCTACAGTCTGGAATGAACCTGATCATCAACCCACATGCCTCTCCAATTAGCCCAGTCCGTAGCTACATGCCTCCAGTTGCGCACTCCAAGTTGGTTAAGGTCGATTTCTACTTGTGCGCGCCTCTTATGGCGAGGTCTTCGTCTACTGCGTCCGACGTCCAGCTGGGAATCGACGACTCTGCGAGCCGGAGTATTAGTGTCCATTCGTCCTATGTATCCTAGCCATCTTAAACGTCCAATGCGGAATTTTTTGAGCAGTAGTATGTCGCTGTACAGCTTGTATGGTTCTTGGTTGAATTTTAGTTTCCATAGCCCTACAACGAAAAAGAGACCGAAGAATTTTCCGTAGAGTAGGACTGGGATAATCAGAGTCTTATATAAGATCTCCTTAGCAGTTCGAGTGAGGGCTTCACCACTGAATTGCCATCTTAGTCCAAAGAAACAGCGGTTGGCAAGAGTAATTCTTCGTTTAATTACTGACGAGATGTTTTTGTCAGAGTTAGTAGAGGAGCCGAGATAGACAAAATCCCGTACTACCTCAACGTTACATCTGTCAATGGTGACGTTCCGTCCAACACGTCGATATTGTGTATCCTTTCGTGTTGTCAGCATATACTTTGTCTTACTCTATCTTACTGCTAAGCCCATTTTTGCCGCTTCCTTCTCTATAATAGCAAACGTGGCTATGACATCAAGTTTAGTTCTACCATTGATGTCAATGTCGTCGGTGTATGCTAGTAGTTGCACTGATCGTGAGTTTTGCATAATCCTCTCTAGAATCAAATTGAAGAAGTCAAATGACAGCTCATCGCCTTGCCTAAATCCTTTTTTGATATCGAATGTATCGGTGAGGTCGTTTCCGCCCCTGATGGAGCAGCGAGAATTCTCCATCGTCATCGTACACAAACTGATGAGTTTGGGCGGTATACCAAAACTAGGCATGGCTCTGTATCGATGGCGGCTTTGAAATCGATGAATAGGTGGTGGGTATGGTTTTGGACTCTTTGGTTTTTTTTTCCAGGACCTGCCGAAGTGTGAAAATTTGATCGGTGGTGGACTTTCCTGCCCTACAACCACACTGATAAGGGCCTATCAGGTTGTTGGAAAACGGTTTCAGGCGTTCACGTACTACGGCAGGTAGGATATTGTAGGCGATATTGGGGAGACTTATGCCTCTGTAGTTGGCGCAGCTTAGAGAGTCTCTAAGAAGACAAATGTCGACTTTCAGACAAATTTCAAAGTTCAGCCGAAACTGATGTGCTAGGTTATTCGCGCCAACCAGCAAAAAACCGCTGGTATGATGAAGAATGCCGACAGGTGTTCGCAGCCAAAAACGAGCCCTGCAAGGCAAAGCTTCATAAAAAAAGCGATAAAAACACCGGAAGAAGAAAAAGGAGCAAGAAAACCCAGTGAAATAATAAGAGGTGCCACTCAAGGACATTATGTCTTTAAGTTTTACCAACTTGTAAAACGTCCAAAAAAAACTATGCAGAGGATATGAAAGAAGCACTTCTGTAGACTGTTCAACGGCGATGACGAACAATTTCCATTGGCAGGTAAAAAGAACCATTCATAATCGGCCCTAGCAAGGTATCCGTCGGAGCAAAAAATTCTCTGGTTTTGTACGATTCGGAGGATTTTAATTTCGAGGTATTCTTCCGAAAAGCTGTTCGGAATATTTGTCCGACATTTTGAACACAACCCGGCGAAATGCGTTGAAGTGCGTTCAGGTGCAATTTTTGACAGCTATGTGCAATTCTTTTTCGATTTTCTCCGACACAAATTCTTTGCGGAATTTATTTACGAATTGTACTGAAGTAATTTTTCTCCGAAGACACATACCTCGAATGGAAATTAAACCGCTCCAACGGATGCCTCGCTAGGGCAGAATAAACGACTAATAACAAATACGCTTCCAGGCATTCGACCTATGAGAAGTAGAGATAGCAATGTCAAAACTAAAGCTCAATATGGCTGCAGAAATGATAGCATCCTTGCCGAGCTTTATGAAACCAGCGGTGATGATCTGGTAAGTAACATTCGTCAACAAATAACCCAAATATGGTCGAAAGAAAGTATGCTTGAAGAATGGAACCTCAACATCGTTTGCCCGATCCACAAAAAAGCAGACCCTCTAAGCTGCACCAACTACAGAGGCATATGTCTCCTCCACATTGACTACAAGATCCTATCCGCCGTAATAATGTCAACGTTTGAGACTGTTTACCAACATCCTAATGGGTCCTTATCAGTGTTGTTCTAAGCCCGCAAAGTCCACACATGATCAAATCTTTAAAATTCCCGGAGAAACCAAAGAAGTCCAAATTGATACCCACCACCTACTTATTGGTTTCAAAACAGCATACGACAGCATTTATTGAGAGAAACTATATAGGGTCATGTCAAGTTTTGGTATACCACCCAAACTCGTTTGTCTGTGCAGGATGTCGTTAAAGAATTCTCGCTGCATCATTAGGGTCGGCAAGGTCTCATCGAAACAGTTGATACATAAAAAACGGATTAAGGCCAGAGACGCACTGTCGTCTTAATTTGATTCTTGAAAGGATTGTGCAAAATTCCCGAGCCAACACCACAATCTTCGAAAAATCACGACGACGATATTCGACATCATTGGTAGGATCAAATAATTTTAAGTCATACAGATGACGCATTGATAACAAAAAAAAAAACAGAAACGTTTGCTCCCTAGCTTCAAGCTATGGGCGGACGGTGTGCACGTGCACACAGGAGAAACGAGATCCAAACATATGTCGAGCTGTGCCAGTACGACCCGCCAGAGAACAATTTTTCTTGTATGCACTGCGTCATCTGTATGACTTTATAATCTTTGGTAGGACTCAACGTGATGATATAGCCTATTTTGCTAGTATAGAGAAGGAATCGGCAAAAATGGGTTTAGCAGTAAATGAGGGCAAGATTAAGTATATGCTGTCAACACGAAAGGGCACACAACATCGACGATTTGGATAGAACGCCTTCATTGACAGATATAACTTTGAGGTAGTACGGGATTTTGTCTTACTCGGCTCCGCTATTAACTCAGGCCACAACATCTCGTCAGAAATAAAACGAAGAATTTCTCTTGCTAGCCGCTATTTCTTCGGGCTAAGACGGTCAATTAGTAGTGATCCGATTCTTTGAACTACTCTTGAGACCTCAACATAAAAGCCCGGCTTTACAGTACTTGAAGCATTTATTGTATCAAAAGCGGATGAAGGAATCTTCGAAAAATCTTCCAAGAAGAAAATCCAATCAAGAACTCTACGAGCTGTAAAGCGGCATAGGTCTTGTCTAACAAATCCTATGTCTGATTTCGCTAATATTCTCTTGCAGGTCTTCACTTATTGAAAGTTTGGGATTTTAAGTAAGTGAAGAATCGTCAATAAATCGGACTGCTCATCTTTGGATAGAATTCATTTAGTTCAGTGGAATTTCAGGTGCCATACTACGTCACTCATTTTAAGGTATTGATACGACAAGAGTTCATATGTCATTTGAGAGTTTTAAGCTATATTGGAGCTACAGCTTGCTTATTTTTATAAGTAAACTCCTCAAGGTATAAAGACTTTGAAAACATACAAATAATTGGAATCTGATTGCTTGTTTACACGAGTACGCTATCAGTGACAGATAAAGATGCGATGTGGAATATATTTGGTTCACGTTCGGTAAGTGATAAACGCTTTGCAAATAAGCATTGTAAATGAAGTGGTTTACCTAACGATACCTGGTGGTTACTTAAACTTGTACACAATGTTAACTAATTGCAACAAGTAGTCAAGTCCACTGACGCAATGGTAAATTACATAAAACGCTGATTGTCAGCTTATTCGTCAGATAATAATAAGAAATGATGATGTCATACGAATGAGTTGCTGTTTACATCCTTAGAAACTTGCCAATGTAAACGAAATGGAATTTCTCAATTAACCATTCGAAGCAACAATAAAATTGATAACCACCTTATCGGCGGCCTTGTGAAATAAACCCATTGAATCGTTATGGCTTTTCCACACCAAGTGACCTTTAAGAAAAGCTTGTAAAACATTCAGTTTCCGAGATTTTATTATGTGTATTTTAATCAAACCTAAATGTCAACATCCTGAGTGAACTACATTACCGGCAACAATATTCGTATCTATCACCGGCATTGATTGAGTAATCTTTGTAGAAACAACCCGAACAGTGGATAGTTATATGCTGTCAACTTCAACGACGAATTGGACACCATCAAAAGGTCCATTTTGAGGAAGCCAAAGGCTTTGAATACCCCGACACCAATGTTGATTCACCTCGTTAGAAACCAAACGAATGATTTCCTTGTTCATCCGATGATTCTACGTGCCATGAATGCTAAAAGACTTTGTAAGAGCCATATCTCGTCAGTCCTACTTTATGGCGCTGAAATACGGAACCCTTCAAAATTGGAAGATGGAATTGTCCGCATATTGGTGAGAAAAATCCTTAAAAAACTGGGCAGGGTTTAAAATGACCTGTTTAAAAACTCTAGATAAGACGTTTAAGATAGCAAGGCATTGTAGAGCGAATGGACAACAATCCAACATCCCGAAAAGTCTTTGATTTTCAGCCAACATTGTAGCCGTAGTAGACTAGGACCTTGCCTGGGCCGCATAAATAGAAAGCAACCTCACCTAACATAGTGCGCAACTTGAGGCAGTTTTAGCTTAGGTTCTACCTAATTAGAAAGGCTGTTGATTGTTGCCCAGGTTAAAATCCTACAGACCGAAAAGTCTTTGATTTTCCGCCAAAATTATAGCCGTGGTAGGGGAGGACATAAATAGAAACCGTAAGACGGTTCTAACAAATCTAAACCAATATCCTAGCTCTATGTAGCTATGGATCGCTTCTTGGAACGATCTGTTAATCGGACAAATCCTCTGAGTAGTATCAATTGCCATGAAAAAATTGTGGGAAAAAAGCTAGGCCATGGGTACTAAGGAGCCTGTTGCGCCATAAATTTTTTTTTTATCGAGCAAATCGCAAAAACCGTGATCGGTGACTGTAGTACGTAAAGTATTCTGCAACAAATTCGAGGACGAGCTCAGTGGCGCGATGGTTAGTGCGATGAACTGCCGCGAGCAGGTCTGGGTTCGATTCCAAGCCGTACACTGAATGATTTTTCACTGGCCCTTCTCTCGTGATGATCTGACAAATCATCCGAGTAGTGTCAATTGTCATGAAAATCTTATCTCAAATTCGCGTTCAAAGTCGGCATAAAACAGGAGGTCCCACCATCGTGCAAGAAGTACACACGCACACGTGAATGGTTGTGAGGAAGCTCGGCCATGGGTATTAAGGAGCATGTTGCGCCAAATATGTGTATTTGTATATTCGAGTTTTTTTAATGATGCGCTAAGCATCAATTTCATTGGGAAATATGTCAACAAGTTTAAGAAATCTGGGTGATCAAAATAATAAAAGTGACGACCCGTAATATATAACTTCTAAGTGTGCTTGAGTTTGAAATGTGCAAACATCGACATTCCAATCATTTTGCCCAATAAGCTGCACCCTATAAAAATTAATTGGTGCAAGAAGTAGATCGCCAAGATCAAGCCAGTCAGAGGCTTGAGTTCGTTAACTAGGCAGCTGAGCGCTTTTCAATTTTTACCGACATTTCACTTACGGATAAGGATGAACTGACAGTGGAGATGCTAGATGAATTCTTGGAGCATGAATTGCAAAAGTTACCTGCCCCAGTGTTCACATTGCTACTCCAGCATCAAACAACAGCATAGCCGACGCATACGATCGACGAAATTTCCCCTTCGCACTTACCGACCGAGTCTGAAACGGCTACAACATTTTTAGCTGTGATGCGAGCTCTATCTAGTTCTTTACTCTTTAAATAGTAAGGAAGTTGAGAAGGAAGAGAAGGAAGTTGCAAAAATGGGTTTAGCAGTAAATGGGGGCAAAAGGAAGTATATGCTGTCATTACGAACGGACACACAACATCGACGAATTGGACAGAATGTCATCATTGTCAGATATAACTGTGAGGTAGTACGTGACTTTATCTATCTCGGCTCCGATATTTCCTCTGACAACAACAACTTGTCAGATATTAAACGAAGAATTACTTTTGCCAACCGCTGGATATTTGCGCTAAGAAGGCAATTCCGTAGTAAGGCCCTCACTCTAACTATTTAAGAGATCCCATATAAGACCCTGATCATCCCATTCCTACCCTACGGCCCTGAAACATGGACCGTCTCGAAAGCGAATGAAGAAACCCTTGGTTTATTCGAGAGGAAAATTCTTCGAAAAATCTTCGGTCCCGTTTGCGTTGAATAGCTATGGAGAAAAATTCAAAAAATAACTACACGAGCTGTACAGCGTCAAAAAATCCGTATTGGACGTTTAAGATGGCTAGGATATGTAGAACGATTGGACACCAATACTCCGACTAGCAGAGACTTCAATTCTCAGCCAGACGTCGGGCGCAGTAGAGGAAGACCTCGGCTTAACTGGCGCGCACAAGTAGAAACTGACCTCAAACAACTTGGAGTGCGCAACTTGAAAAAAGCTAAGTGCCGGGCTAAAAGAAGAGATGCAAGTTGGTTGAGGCCCAGGTTCATTCCGGACTGTAACGCCACGGTAGTAAATTAGTAACCCGCTATTAAAGTCATTATTTCTGCGTCGATGTCATCCAAACTAGTAATTCAGTAACACATATAGAAAAACCTAATCGGGTGTTCCATTACAAAAGATATATTACCACGTTACAACCTGATAGGGGTAAGCGACTTCATAAGTAGATCCGATAAGTAGGTTCCAGGGTGGTAGCGATCGTTACTGGGCACTGAATCATCGAAGATCATGCTGCACGAAACCAACTGATCCAGGTGTAATGTGGTTGGGAAAGAGAAACTCTAACTCTCATCTACTATGCGATGTCTTGTCTGCTCAGTTGTACAACATCTAGACAATCCTTTCTTCGACGAAAATTGCAATCCTTCTGATCTTACTAATTCTAAATAAATAATTCTGAATAAATCGTGTATGTAAATATTCACATAAATAGAATTGAAATTAATTATTCGCTTGCTGTTTCATCTGTCAAAATATCTGATAGTTCAATCTAGCGTTTTACTCAGAGTTAACTCCGGATTGAAATGCATTGAAGAAGAAGTTTCTCGAGCTTAATCGAATTTAATCCCAAAACTAGAATGATATCCCACTGAAAAGCTGGACCTTAGTATCAAAAAGACGCACGCATGATAGCGCTATTCTTATTTCATCTCACACAAACATCCTAATTGACGAACTTGCACTATCTACTGTTTCTTTCAATAAACTCGGGTTTCATTCAGATGTTTATTCTAAAGGAAACTCGGGATGGCTCACAAAGGTAAACAAATTAAGGAAAGATGGATCATCGGACCTACCTGGTCCAAAGGCAGCCTAACAATAAATAATTAATCATATTTCTCTCCCTTACAAACTATGTACCAATCCAAATAGGATGGGGTTACATCTAAGCTCAAAATTACTATTTCGTTGGCATGATTATACTCTACATAAAAGGGATCAAAATAATATTCTTTATAGTCCACAGATGCATTTCCACTGGCCCCACTTCATCTAGATAGTCTGTATATGTGCATAGAGCTTTTGATGTTACACATTATTCAACTCCAATCATCTGCTTAAATTGAATGCACAGTAATACACACCCAGATACATTAATCGAATTTAATTACTACCAACGAAATCGTATCCATCAATGTCCAAATCATACACACCAGCTCTGTAGTTTGATTATCAATCATTTCCCCACCTCAAAATGGATCTCAATTATCTCAGATTTCACAAATAATTACATGTATCTGACTCTGTTCAAAGCATTCCGTGTACTCAAGTTGTTGACAGGTAAAGGACTTATAGCATCACAAATTTCTCCCAAACACACAGAAAAAAATAACTTTAAGCACAAATCTCGAATTTCCCAAGTACCTACCTACGGTTATCCCATCACGTCTTTGCAGAATTGATATCTTTTCAAGGGGCTGAAAACATTTCGAATCCCCCCTTCACCCATATCAGTTTCTTCGACGAAGACCTATATTGAAGCTGATGAGTTTAGGGCAATAATTCTGCCTTAATTTAATCGCCTGTCTTTGTGCGCGCTAAGGGTGTTATATAGAAACTCGGAAACAACAAAAAAGAGATTCGCATACATCATGGGATTTCTGTCGCTTGATCTGAAAATCTTGTCAGCAATCAAGTTCCAATCTATTCTCTGGACTTATCTGTGGTGTATCTTTATTGCTAGAATTTTTGTTCTGCTGGTTCTCAAAGTTATCAGTTATTGGGTTCACGTAACCGTTAATGGACTTATTTTCTTCTCTGCGTCCCCATTATTGTTGAGGAATGCTTTGTTTAGTTGGATGACGCTCATACCACTTGAGCATATCATTGATTGGATGGGATGGCGTATAAATTTCTCAAGTGGTGGTTTGCTGAATAGCCTGACTACGTTATACTGATTCGTTATTTAATTTAATTTAAATGGAAACTTTGAGGAATGGAATTAAGCAAAAGTTATGAGTTACACATTTTTTTCTCTCAATCGTTTAATCTCGCAGTTATCTAGGGGTGGGGTATTCAACATTTTATGCGGACAACGTACCTAATTAAAACAACTTCCTTGTTAAAACATTTCATTTGCATGATTTTATTGCGTCTTGGCATACTCGCACATCTCTGTATCCATGTGTATTTTGCTGTTAGGTTTATATCCTTAGGAGTGAAATCACATCGTTTCAGTTTTCTTTAAGTTCATATTTATTAAGCGTGTGTATTTACATTGGGGATCCCATGTGGGTAACATGGGAATCTGAACAACTGATTGAAGATAAACATTTTCAACGAAGATTGATTTTTTAGCTTAAAATTAAAATACTTTGATACCCATAGGCATTAACGGCTTATACAGGTTCTCAAGCCTATTTTTTTCATAGGTTTTTGTATGGAAAGTCATATTTTTGGATGTTTGTCAGCCTTCTTCCTGAGCACTTTCTGCTGGCAGGACGATACTGAAGAAATTTCATTATAGCACATCCTTTGTTTAGTTGGAAATTTCATGATAGCACATCCTTGTCGGAACCAGCTACATTTTTTTGGGAAATATTTTCGATTTGCTGTTTCGAAAGTGAATGTTGCGTCTATCGAAATTTGGTTCTTTCAGCATTTATGCAGGTACATCTTTTAGCATTGGAGGATAAATCAAGCGTGAGTAGATACAGCTGAATAAATACTGATAGAATCCCGAATTCAGCCATCGCCTTAAAATACTAAGCCTGTAACCAGCTTAGTATGAAAAGTTGTATTTTTGATCCAGGTAAACCAAAATTCAAACGTTAAATTTTAAAGGCTTCTCATGCCAGTGCCAGGAGAGGTGCAATCGAACAAGAAGCGGAAGCCCTAAGCTGCTACAAAGCAGACACTACTGCCATCTAGGAAATACGATGGGGTGGGACTGGCAAAATGAGGATGAAAATCTGTGACACCTACTACGGACCGTGTTATAGTGAGCAGAAACAGCGAATATTCGGATGCGGATTTGTAATAAATACCAGACTTAGGCAAGAAGTCTTATGTTTCTAAGACATTAGCGAAAGCATTATAACAATCCGCATCAAGGCCAAATTCGCCAATATAAGCCTTATATGCGCTCACGCCCCAACGCATCCAGTATTTTGGAACATTCCGAGGAGCTAACATCGACTCGGACCAAAACATTGTTGCAGCTAAGGTAAGAATGCGGGCATACACCACGAGACAACAATCCTGAAATATTGTGAAAAAATTTAATATCGAAAGATTGTAATCGCAAGAGACCGCCAAGACCTTCGCGCAACGCGTACCCTTTTATTACTCGATTATCACCACAAGCATCGAATGTCGAAGAACAGTAGCAACGATGCCAACAAGCCATTAGATCAGCCGCAACTGATTTCCTTGGTTTCTCCAGACCAGCTGCAGGAAACTCCAGGTTGAATGAGAAATGCCAACAGATGCTAGCAGCCAAGAACGAAACCCACAAGGATAAGCTGCAGGTGAAAACGAAAGCTACCATTGAGCTCTATAGGCAAAAAAGAAGTGAAAGACACCAGCTTTTCAGAAAGAAGAAAAAAGAGTAAGAAAAGCGCGCGATCGGTGATATAGGGAGGTGCCACTTCAAGAACGCAAATTTTACCAAAGTGTAAAACGCCAAAGCCAAGGATACAAGGCTTGAATGGAATCCTGTTGAGATGAACAAGGAACTATCGTAGTCGAGACGCAGTCGATGTTGAGGATATGGAAGAACCACTTCTGCAGACTGTTAAACGGCGTTGACATACAACATTCCGCTGTCAGGCAGAACGAACCATTCAATATTGGCAAATACAGCGAAAATTGCCAACCACCCGACGTAAATGAAGTGAGGATAGCAAATCTCAACTCAGCTTAATAAGGCTGACGGAAAAATGACGTTTCCGCTGAGTTTTATACAGCCGACGGCGATGACTAGGTAAGCAACATCCACCAGCGCAGAAGCCAAATCTGGTCGGAAGAAAGTATGTCTGGCGAATGGAATCTCAGCTTCGTTTGCCCGATATACAAAATAAGGAGACCCTCTAAACTGCACCAACTACAGAGTCATAAGTCTCCTCAACATCGCCAGAAGATCCTATCTTCCGCAATATTTGAACGCCTTAAAAAATTTACCAGAAACCTGATCGACCCCTATCAGTGTGGTCTTAGATCAGGAAGGTCCACAACCGATCAAATTTTTACACTTCGGCAGGTCCTGAAAAAATCCCAAGAAGTCCGAATTGACACCCACCAAATATTCATCGATTTCAAAGCCGTATACGACAGCATTTGAAGAGACAAACTATACAGAGCCAAGTCTAGTTTTGGTATACCGTTCGTTTTTGTAGGTTGACGAGGGAGAACTCTCGCTGCTCTATCAAGATCAGAAAGGACCTTACCAACACATGCGATACCAAAAAAGAATTAGGCAAGGCGATGCGCTGTCAATTGACTACTTAAATTTGATTCATGAGAGGATTGTGCAAAACTCCCGAGCCAACACCAGAGCCACCATTTTCCAAAAATTGGTGCAATACTTGCATACGCTGACGATATTGACATCATTGGTAGGACTCAACGTGATGTCATAGCTATGTAAGTATAGAGAAGGAAGCGGCAGTAAATATGGTTCGGACTAAGTATATGCTGTCAACACGAAAGCACACAACTTCGACGAATTGGACAGAATGTCACCTTTGACAGATATGACTTTGAGGTAGTACGGGATTTTGTCTATCTCGGCTCCGCCATTAACTCTGACAATAATATCTCGTCAGATATAAAACGAAGAATTACTCTTGCCAACCGCTGTTTTTTCGGGCTAAGATGGCAATGCAGTAGTAATAATCACACTCGAACTACTAACTGCTAAGAAGATCCTATATAAGATCCTGATCATTCCAGTCCTGCTCTTCGTCGCTGAAGCTTGAACCACATCAAAAGTGGGTGACGAAATCCTTGGATGATTCGAGAGGAAAATTATTAAAAAATCTTCGGTCCCGTTTGCGTTGACGGTCTATGGAGACTAAGATTCAACCAAGAAATATACGAGCTGTACAGCGACATGCCCCTGGTAAAAACTCCGTATTTGACGTTTAAGATGGCTAGGACATGTTGAACGAATGGACATCGATACTCCGGCTCGCAGAGTCTTCGATTCCCAGCCACACGTTGGACGAAGTAGAGGAAGACCTCGCCTTGGGTGGCGCGCACATGTAGAAACCGCCGTCAACCAACTTGGAGTGTGCAACTGGAGGCAGTTAACTAAGGACCGGGCTAGTTGGAGAGGCATGTTGGTTGATGTCCAGGTTCATTCCGGACTATAGCGTCACTTAGGTAAGGAAGTAAGTAAGTACACTTGTTCTGCTTCGTCGAACAGAGAGTCTACATACCAAATTTCATCAACGTTGCTCAAAATTTAAGTCCCTTAAGGCGACACATTTCGAGATGGTTAGTTCGCAGAGTGAATTCAGACACTGATGTCTTGTTAAACTCTGAGTATTTGAAGTGTTACTTAGTTAGAAACGTCACATTGGTAACTTTTTTTCATATCACCGTTCCTTCTGGTCATTTTTACTATTAATAGTTGGAATTCCTTTTAAAAGTTTTTAACTTTTGATATAAAAGGGAGTTGGACCATTTTTGGGCAACAGAATATGGTCTATGGAGTAGAATCTAGGATGTAGCCACTTTCTTTTATCTTCATTCGTTTTTTGTGTTATCATGTTTACCTGTGTAACCTGATGCCCAACAAATATATAAATATAGTTGTTGATAGGTTTACATGACTTTGCAAAAAGAATTTCAGACAGGCCATTAAAAAGCACCCTTTAATACAAACCAACCTTCTCGAATTTTTCAACCTTTTTTAAAATAGGTTAATCCGGAGGTAAGGTAATTCCAATAGGTCGCTTGCTTAACATAGATAGATCATGAAATCCAAGATTATCCTACACATATTACATTCAAACTATTTTAATACCCACTCTTTATGTGTAGAAGTGTTTGAAACCCGCATTCAATTCAAAAGCATTCGACCAAAAGTCCTTTATCCGCTCTGTAAAGGTAATTACCAACTAAAAATGAAAAGTATACACAGACACACATTGCATAATGGAACGCAACCCTTTGCGCGACATACGTGATACGTCCATGTATAAGCATAAGAGAGCCGTTAATAATTTAGTGCTTTCACAAACAAAAAAAATAAACGTATCTCATGCATTATTAATTAGACGCAATAATTTGTATCCTTCGACGAGAATTTTTGAATTACAATTTAACTTTGAATTACAATTTAACGGTGCGTCGATGATGATGCGGCTTCATATCACTATCTGACATAAAAGACTTCTCTATCAAGGCTACGATAAATATTCAATGTCAGGAAATTGTGGGCTTTTGTGTTAGGACTTGGGTTAGTTCGTGCATTCAAAACAGTATAATTGTTAACAGTTTTACTTTAGGCGATGTACCATATGAATATATAGTTCATGCGATATACCTTGCTAGTTAAATATTTAACAACAGTTTTGAAAATGAGATTTAAATACGATATAAGGATTAGCAAGGAGTAGGTTAAAAGGTTTATTTATTATTTTCAGTGGATATCCTATTTATTCCTATTGTTGAAAATTAATCTAACATAATACACATACAAAGGGTGTATTTTTAGAGTTTTTTTTTTTGGGCCTGAGTATAAAACTCTCATCTGTGTACTCACCTACCACAGACGCCAACAATCAGTGTTGCCAGTATCGCGACATCGTCAATGAGGCTCCGAGAAGGAGCCCGTGGTATAATGACGAATGCGTATACAGAAAAAGAGGTGACAGAAGATGCACTAAAAAAAGCATTGCAACGCAAAACAAGGGCATCGAGAGAAGAGTATCGAGCCAGGAGAAGGTACTAAAAGAAGACCCTGCGTAGAAAGAAAAGGATTTACGCAGCATCCCAGCTCAAGGAAATCTAAAATTCGCGCGATCGTAACATAAAAAAACCCAAGCGACTGGCTGCTGGCTACCAAAACCGTAACGCAGGCTCTTCGAGACAGCGAAGGAAACTTAGTCACCGAAGCGCAGGCAATAATAGATGTGCTTAAGCAGCATTTTCAGCAGCTTAATGGGCATCATGTACACAGGGTGATATGTGAAGAAGAGAACCCACGTCCAGTAAATGAAGAACTAGTTCCAACAACTAGTCTATAAGAAGTTGGCCTAGCTATAAAAAAGCTTAAGAACAGCAAGGCTGTAATGGCTCACCAGCGGAGCTTTTTAATTACGGTGGTGTTTTTTTGGCAGGGAGCATACACCGAATCTTCAACCAAGTATCGGTTGAAGAAAACATGCCCGATGACCGGACTATCAGCTCCATATACCCCATCTACAATGGCGATCCTCTGTTTTGTAAGAACTATCGAGGCATATCCCTGCTAACTTTCGCATACAAGAATCTATCCAACGTACTGTGTGAACGTCTAAAACCGTTCTGCAACGCACTAATCGGTACGTACCAGTGCGGCTTCCGACATGGTAGATCGACTCCACACCAAATTTCCACACTGAGGCCAATTCTAGAAAAGATCAACGAATTTCAAGTCGAAACTCAGCACTTATTCATCGACTTCAAAGCAGCGTATGATAGCATACATCGTCAGGATCGGAATCCCGGAAAAACTGATTCAGCTGTTTCGCGTGGCTCTTGAAAACACGCGCTTCTACGTGCAGTTTGGAAGTTGCTCCTCCGAACTATTCCAAACATGCACCGGATTTCGGTAAGGAGACGCGCTATTATGTGACTTCTTCAATCTCGAATTGGAGCAGATAGCACAAAGGGTAGATCTCAACACTGAAGGCACTATTTTCCGTCCAGCTGCTGGGCTATGCGAACGATATTGACATTATCGGTCGCTCCCAGCGTGAAGTGATAAAAGCGTTCACGGCGATTGAAGAACAGGCAAAATCCGTTGGCCTTGAAAAAAATGAGGATAAGATCAAGTACATGCTTTCAGCAAACAAACAATCATCTGTCCACCGCCTAGGAAAAAACGTCACTATTGAAAGCAACAATTTCGAGATAGTTAAAGAGTTCACCTACCTCGGAGTAAACATAAACACCACAAATGACACCCTAGAGGAGATCCGGCGGAGAATTACCCTAGGAAATCATTGCTATTTCGGTTAAGCGAAACAACTGGGTTCAAAACTCCTAACTCGAAGGACGAAATGTGTGCTCTACTAAGCCCTTATCCTGCCAATATGAGCAAGAAAGGAGAGCTGATACTGGGGCTCCTTCGCGAGAAAAACACTTCGTCTGATTTTCAAGTGAGCTATACCAAGATGTGGCTGTAGTCCAAAAATCGACCTCATTGGCTCGGCCGCATCGAGCAAATAGACAATAATGCTCCAGCTAAGAGGATATTCGAATCCGAGCCCACAGGTAGGAGAAGGCAAGGAAGACCGAACCTCCGTTTCAAAGACCAAGCCCGGGATCGTAAAGGATGGAAGGCTGCAGTGTCTCAGGCAGAGACTCTTCACGGTTCGGCAGTCCGATAAGTAAGTTTTTTTAAAGCTATTTTAGAGGAATAGTAGTGAAAGTTGGCAACACTATATTAACAGGCGGTCATTCTGACAGCTGTCAAGTGATTTATTTTTAGTTTGGTTTGGCAAATGAACATGATGAACTGACGTCTGACCAAATTGTGCAAATTTATTTTGAAAATCATGGTTCTGCTCGAAATACGTATCGCCTGCGTCCATTTTACGGTCAACATAATCGTCCATCAGAACAAATAATTCGATTAATTATTGAACTTTTTCGCACCATACCTTCGCGCAACGCGTATGCCTTAACCTCTCTATTAACACCATGTCACCAGCACCGAATGTCGAAGAACAATGCCAGCGATGCCGGTTTGATAAGAAATGCCGGCAAGAGCCAAGAACAAGGCCTACAAGGCTTAGCTGCAGGTGAATGAACACAAGAGGATACAAGGCTCGAACAGTATCCTGTCGAGTGGACTTCTGCAGACTGTTAAACGGCGATGACAAATGGAACCTCAGCATCATTTGCCCGATCCCCGAAAAAGGAGACTCGCTAAACTGCGCCAACTACAGAGGCATAAGTCTCCTCAACATCGCCTACAAGATCCTATATGCCGTAATATACATTAAACACTCTACAGAGCCATGTCTAGTTTTGGTATGCCGCCCAAACTCGTCTGATTGTGTAGGACGACGATAGAGAACTCTTGTTGCTCCATATCAGGGTCGAAAACGCCCACACCGGCACATTCGATATCAAAAAAGAATTTAGCAAGGCTATGCGTTACTTCTTCAATTTGGTTCTTGAGAGGATTGTGCCGAAATCCCGAGCCAACACCAGAGGAACAATTTTCAAAAAATCGGTGCAACTACTAGCATACAACGACTATATTGACATTATTGGTAGGACTCAACACAACATCGACGAATTGGACAGAACGTGACCATAGGCATATAAAACTTTGAGGTAGTACGGACTTTGTCTATCTCGGCTCCGCTATTACCTCTGACAATAACATCTCGTCAGAAACTAAACGAAGAATTATTCTTGCCGGCCGCTGATTCTTAGGGCTAAGATGGGAATTCAGTAGTAAAGCCCTCACTCGAACTACTTAGGAGATCCTTAATAAGACCCAGATCATCCCAGTCCTTATCTACGGCGATGAAGCATGGAGCGTCGCAAAAGTGGATGAAGAAATCCTTATTCGATTCGAGAGGAAAACTCTTCGAAAAATCTCCGGTCCTGTTTGCTTTGACGGGCTATTGAGACAAAAATTCACCCAAGAAATATACGAGATGTACAGCAACATGCCCCTGGTCAAAAAACTCCGTATTGGACGTTTGAAATGGCTAGGACATGTAGAACGAATGGACAACAATACTCTGACTCGCAGAGTCTTCGATTTCCAATCAATCGTCGATCGCAGTAGAGGAAGGCCTCGCCTTAAATGGAGCGCACAAGTAGAAACCGACCTCAACCAACTTGGAGTGCGCAACTGGAGGCAGTTAGCTAAGGACCGGGCTAATTGGAGAGGCATGTTGGTTTGGGACCAGGTTCATTCCTGACTGTAGTTTCAAGAATTTTTAATTAGTATGAGATCCTATTTTTGCACTTCTTGTTAAAAAAAACCTATAAAATCTTCCTTCAGAAATAAATTTAGGAAATGTCGCCCTTAAACATCATCTCCTTGTATTTATCTTCATATCGTTACATCCGGAAGCGTTTAAATTCTCAACAAAATATGAAGACCTGGTAATTTTGTGTAATTTTATAGCTTCATCCATAAACAGATCGTAAAGTATGAATATCGTCAGTAACGCTTACTTCACTCCTTTATATGAGTTTACTCTCGTATGTGTGACAGTAATCAAAGCCAAATACATTAAATATTTTACAATCGAACACGTTTGGTTAATGTCCTTGAAATTACTTGGAAATTACTTGTGCTTACTTTTTTTAAAGCTCTCGCTTATATGCGTAACACTCATTTGCAGTATATTTTATGAATGATAAATAAAAGATACAAATTTTTAGGACCGTCATACAAAAGAATTAAAATTCTATTAAACTGTTGCGGAGGTTAACTTGGGGAAGGACAACATCAAACTGCAAGAGGAGGGCTGCTTTAATTAATTTTCATTTCATCGACAAACAGTTCATTCAATAATTAACTATTTCCAGTGATGTCACCTACTGTTTAAAAAAAAACCACAAAATCAGGAGTCGAACAAGAAATGTTCGCGTGTTGAGGTTTATATTGTATCGCTTTATTTTGAGCAAAGTGTATCGCATTTCCGATACATAATTATTGCATCAATTAACAGCTTTCGATGGGTTGGTTTTAATTAAAATCTCTCACAACGGGAGTTTTTTTTTTATATATATCAACAATACACTCATCATAATAAATGTTTTTGTCATTTTAAAATTTAATGCGGTATCTGATGAATCCACACTGTTGACAGGTATCTGTGAAATGTGAACATTATAATAGTGCAGGTAGATACTTAATAATCTATACATCACTCTTGAATGCCATGTGACCACAGGACCCACTAGAAAGACATCACTGTGAAAGGCTTGAATTGAGGATTGGAGCAAAAAAAGGGAACACCACGTGTGGACACCATGCTATAGAATGCCCATTTCAAAATCAATCAAAGCCTTCAATGGTGGTCATTACGCTAAGTGAGTTTGCAATTTGAAATTAAAGCTACCTAATTGGTGCAGGATGCTTAAGGTGGTTTGCATATCCCTTGCCCATTCGATTGACACCATGTATCTTTACACTAAGCCACATTGTCCTTTTCCAATACAGCAGCGGACGAGTTCCCAAGATGGAATTTATCTGTGGCGTTAGGATCGTTAGTATGGTTGAAGTTAAAAATTAAAATGAGCTGCTTCAAGAGAGTCGGACAACATAGATGCTGGCGGAAGAGCCGAAAGGCCAATGGCAGACCCAATCCCGTAGTGGATTTTGATGGTTCCGTGTCCTAGGCGTATACAACTAATTGGAGAAGAATTTTGTGGATGCGGGTTTTTAGTTAACTATCACCTCGAGTAACCAAATCATTGTCACGGAGCAACCAAGGGCCTTGGAAAGGACTCATTTCATTGTTAACGAAACAGACATTACTGCCATCCAGAAAATACGATGGGATGGGCCGGGCAAAAAGGGGACTAAAAACTGTGACGTTTAATACGGACTGTGTTTTAGTGTGGAATGTGTATTTGTTTTAGTGCCCGACTTAGGGAGGAAGTCCTTTGCTTTGGAGACATAAGCGTACGCATTGTAAAAATCCGCATGAAGGCTAAACCATTTCTGCTCATGCTCCAACGGAGTAAAAGGATGATAATGCAAGAGCCTGCTTCTACCAGCTCCTTGACAAGACTTATGAGTGACTACCGAAGTACGATGTTTAAATTTGGAAATTCTAACGCAAAGATGGGAGGAGCAGACATCTTTAGCAGTGTTGTTGGAAACCGCAGCTTACACGAAACCACGTTTGGAAACGGATTAGGCTAACTACCTACGCTGTGGAACGAAATGCCAATTTACTAGCGCCGCATGGTTTTCGGATTTCCACCTTGATATCCATAAGGACTCATGGCTGTCTCCATATAAACGAAAGGTCAATCAAATTTGTCACACCAACCAGTGAGAACCCTGAAGAATGTTGACAGATGTTCACAACGAAGAATAAGTAAAATGGTGATAATGCACGAGCCGGCATCTACGAGGTCCTTGACAAAACATATGAGCGACTACCGAAGTAAGATGATTAAATCTGGAGATTTTAATGCAAAAATGGGAGCAGAAGACATCTTTAGCAGTGTTGTTGGAAAACACAGCCTACAGGAAACCACGTTTGACAACGGCTAAGGCTAACTGCATTCGCTGTGGAACAAAATACCAATTTACCCAGCGTATTGTTACTTGATATCCACCTTGATATCCATGGACATGGCATGGCAGTCTCTAAAAAAATGAACGGTCAATCAAATTTATCATACCAAGAGCCTGCATCTACGAGGTCCTTGACAAAACTTATGAGCGACTGCAGAAATAAGATGTTTAAGTCAGGATATTTTAACGCAAAGATTGGAAGAGAAGACATCTTCAGCAGTGTTTTTGGAAAACGCAACCAAGTCTGGCAACGGATTTGGTTAATTGCCTTCACTGCGAAACGAAATGCCAAGCTACCCAGCGTATGGTTATCTTGATATCCACCTTAATATCCATAAGGGGATATGGCGGTCCCTACATAAACGGACTTTCAATCAATTTAATCACACCAACCAGTAAGTTTGATGAAGGTTTGATGAAGAATGATAACAGATGTTCACTACCAAAAATGAGGCCTACAAGATAAAGCTATGGCTTAAGACATGATATGACAATAAGCACAGAGGAAGGGAAGTGTAACACAGGCTTTTCAGAAATAGGAAAAAAAAAAAACACGAGCGATGGAAGACATACTTACTTACTTAAGGGGCGCTACAGAACGGGATGAACCTGGGCCCCAACCTACATGTCCTTAGCAAACTGTCTCAAGTTGCGCACTCCAAGTTGAATGAAGTTGGTTTCTACTTGTGCGCACCACTTAAGGCGAAATCTTCCTCTGCTGCGTCCGACACTTTGTGCGCCGAAATATTAATAAAAAAAAATGTATGGTGGAACAGGCTCGTTTGTGTCCAAGGCCTAGCTTTTTTCTCACAATTATTCATGCGTGTGTACTTCTTACCACGATGGCTGGACCTCCTGTTTTAAGTTGAAATAAGCTTTTCATGACAATTGCATACTACCCGGATGATTTGTCAGATCATTACGAGAGGAGAGCCAATGAAAAATCATTTAGGTGTTGCTAAGATTGGGAATCGAACCCAGACCTTCTGTGCGGCAGTTCATCGCACTAACCATTTAGCCACTGAGCCCGTCTTTGGCGACCAATATTTCTGTATGCTCTAGCCATCTTAGCTATAACATGTCGCTGTACAGCTCGTATAGTTCTCCATAGCCTATCAACGCAAACGGGACTGAATTTTTAAAAGAATTTTTCTCTCATATCGACCAAGGATTTCTTCATCCGCTTTGTATGCTAGAAGTTGTGTTTGCTCGTGAGTTTTGCACAATCTTCTCAAGAATGAGATCGTAGAAGTCACATGACAACGTGTCGGTGAAGTCGGTGAAGTCGTTTCCGGGAATTCTCCATTGTACGTACTACACATGACAACTATGGCCGGTATACCAAACCTAGGCACGGCTCTGTATAGCTCGTTTCTTTAAATACTTACTACACATACGAACAAGTGTGGCCGGTATACCAGACCTAGGCAAGGGTCTGTATAGTTCGTTTCTTTGAATACTTACTACACATACGGACAAGTTTGGCCGGTATCCCGGTTTCTTTAAATACTGTGGAATGCGGCTTTGAAATCGATAAATAGGTGGTGGGTATCGATCTGGACTTCTTGATTTTTTCCATGGTCTGCCGAAGTGTTTTGGTCTTTCCTAGTCTAAAACTACACTGATAAGCGCCGGTCAGATTATCAGTAAAGGGTTTTAGGAGTTCAAATATTTTGGACATAATCTTGTAGGCGATGTTGAGGGGACTGTTGTGCCTCTGTAGTTTTCGCAGTTCAGAGGGTCTCCAATTTTGTGGATCGGGCGAACGATTCTCAAGACCGATTTCGATCCGACCAAATTTTCTTATAAGTGATGTTGATTTCCGGAAGCATTGTTAAGCTTTATTTTAGATATTGCTTCCCTTCACTCATGTCGGTTGGCTGGTATTTTTCGCTGTCGTCGCCAGTATTGAATTGTTCGTTCTGTATGAGAACGGAAGATTGTTTTTTGTCGCCGTTTAACAGTCTGCACAAGTGGTTCTTCCATATTCTCGGCGTCGACTGTGTCTCATTTCCGACATTTTCTTATGCATCTCGACAGGATTCCGTTCGAGCCTTATATCTCTGGCTCTGGCTTTTTACACTTGGTAAGACTTGGGAAATCTTTTCTGGAGCCTCTCTACATCCTCGATAGCGCTTTCTCGCTTGCTCGAAAGTCTTCCATATGAACAGCCGGTGTTCCTTGTCTATAGAGCTCAATGGCTCAGGGTTTTAATTTATCGAAAAACTGGTCTTGTAAATTTGCCAAACTTTACTTTAAAAAACGTCTCACACCTTAAAATCGACTTAAATGGATAATAAAGCGTCTGAAACTTGTGCTGGCAAAGTTCTTTCATTGGTAGAAGCAACGATTATAAAGTCATATAGATGACTCACCCTACACAAGAAAAATTGTTCTATAGCGGGTCGTATTGGCACAGCCCTCCATATATTTTCATCTCGTTTCTCATGTGTGCACGTGCACACGCACCGCCCGTACAATGAAGCTGGTGAGGAAAAGTTTCTTTTTTTTGTTGTCAATGCGTCATCTGTGTGGCAAAGATTCCTAGAAGACAGTACATATGCTGATCACATAATTGACCATGAAGCTGGTGAGGAAAAGTTTCTGTTTTTTTCTTCTCAATGCGTCATCTGTGTGGCAAAGATTCCTAGAAGACAGTACATATGCTGATCACATAATTGACCATGAAGCTGGTGAGGAAAAGTATCTGTTTTTTTCTTCTCAATGCGTCATCTGTGTGGCAAAGATTCCTAGAAGGCAGTACATATGCTGATCACATAATTGACTAACTTAATGGCTCTTCTTTTTTTCCTAACATAATATCTGAACATTACGAACTGGAGCTAGAGCTACGCAAGCTGTAAAATATTGAACACATGCAGATTCAATGTTGCGAACAGTATGATACGCGCTTGATGAATAGCTCCCTTCAACTGCTGTGGTTCCATTTTAATTGTTTTCATACAGAAAATTACTGCACGATGGTTAAAATCTTCAAAAACTTTCCATAAGGATGTGTAGTTTAACACATAATGGCGTTTACAACGGAAAGTCCATTAAGACCGAAATGATTCATTTTGTTCCACTCTTAGTTCTAATAGGAAACTTTTCAGCACATACACCCGCCGTTAGATAAGTCTTATGTTACCCGACTTATAGACGCACCCGTATGCAAGGAACATGGCCTCTATCGCGGAATATTCATTAAATTTCGAATGTTCCCCACCAATCAGATATTCGCAAAGCAATAGTGCACAAGAGGTTCTCCCTTGTGCTTACTATCCCATGCACACCATAACAGCAGTAGTCGAATCTATTTAATTGCCGACAATAAATTTAGCCTTTTCTACGACCCGACTTAATGACCATCTTAAAGCCCTTGCGAACGGATTTTTATAGCCATCCCACGTGCTTGGCTATATCCCAAAAGCTATTCTCAACCGACGACAAACCAATGTTAAACAAACCATTTAATGTTGTATTAACCTACACTAGCATCAAAAGGATACGTGTGATGCCCACCCATTAGGGGATACCTCACTCGCTCTAGCCAAACAACGCAATAAATTATAATTCCGCACCCTACTTAACTAATCCCCCTGACGGAACTCAAATTACAATACAATCCCGGGAATGTAAATAAGCAGAAAAATAAAAGCCTCATCAGTCGCATGTATATGCCCATCAAGGACTCGAAAAGAAGACAATTTGGTCTTGGACTAGGCGCTTAAATTAATTCATAATGGGATTCCTTTGTTGATCGACAACAAAAAAAAAGAAAAGAAAAAAAGAACTCGGCGTCCAACTCAATTAGTCGACTAAATGTGTTGTTACAGCTCCGTGGCGGTTCGAAGGAGGTCCTCAGCTAACCTATAAAAGAACTTAATCCGCACAATTTAAATTTCCTTTTTGGGGTAGGCAGTCTAGTCCAAGCGCGGTGGTGCGAGAAATAATTGAAAACAAATGCTTCGGTCAGATGGTCTGTGAAAAGGTAAATTTTATTCCAATCACAAACACACACACCAAACAATTGAACTTTTAATTTATTTAATTATATTATTGGGAAAAAAATATTTTTGTTAAATTGAAAACATGAAATTCAACGAAATGAAATAAAATAATGCTTTCATGTAGTTTGACTGTTCACTTGACAGGTTTCATTGCAAATTGACACATGCCAATTTCGATTAAGGCTTCATGCATAAAATGTTTTATTTTGTCGGTGGTGGGGGGAAGCATTTTTTTTTCGGTGACCCGTTTGTCATTAAATTATCGTTAGATCTCACTTAGAAAAAAAAAGTAGATATAATCATGGGATGAACGATTTTTCATCATTGTTGCTGAGATGTGAAAATATATTTTAATGATGCAATATATTGTGCCATATTCATGTTACTAACTACCATTCCACAAGCTCCTACCGATGACATGCATTAGTATCACTTGAGCTTGGGTATGTAGATACATTGTGAGCACATTATCCGCAAAATGAGAAGCATTTCTTGTGTATGAGGGGGCCTGATGAATTTATACATGTCCGTGCCCTGTGGTGGTACCTATGATATTATAATGATGGTGGTGTCATCCTCATTAATGTGCAGCATGCTCTAATAATTAGATCAGATTAACTGCCTGAATAATTAGGTTCGCAACTTAATTTGAGATCGCACGAATGCGGTGGCAATGGTGTTGGATTTTTAAGGGAAGGGGGGATTCCTTATGCATTATCCCATTCACAGTGTCGGTGTTGGGTAGTTCATGTAGGTGTCCGGGAATTCAATTAACTTTACCGTAACTTTAATAAAGCCGGCGTGAGAATTTAAATTTAAGGAAATTTCCTGATTTGTAAAAAAAAAAGATTTCAATGCTGCTGTCATGTGAACATTATTGATACATGTAATTATGCTAATATGTATATCACGTTATTACGCATATATCATGTACTCTTACGCTATCGACAAACTTTTTGGTTGTGAAAAAGTTCGTGAATATACAGTGTTGGAAAATATAATAGAAACAGTGACAGACACAATAGTCAACAAACAGCTGTGACAACTGGGAAAATATCTTGTGGTTGGATGAAACACAGATAAACTTGTTTTGATCTGATGGGAAAATATACGTGAGACGACAAAAAAATTCCGAATTCGACACAAAGTACACAAAAAAACATATAAGAAGGCTACAATCCGCTTTGCGGATCCTATCCCATCTCATCCTCAAAAAAACTTTTTTTGAAAATTTTTAAATTTTACCGAAAAAACGTTTTTTTTACTGAAAACGCCCCCGAAAAGTGGGAGTGGCAAACGAATTTGTGTGGACGAAATATAGAATTTAGTGTTGTCTTTGTATTACGTTCAGTTACTTTTTCTAACGGTTTGACCATAAACTACGTTTTTCTAAAAATGGGGCATGGTAGTGGGCGGATTTCAAAAATGTTTACCTATACTGGTTCTGCTTCGCGGATAGAGACTCTTTATAACAAATTTCAAAACTCCAGCTCAAAACTTAAGGCCCAAAAATCGGTGACACACAGGCAGACCAAGGGACAGAACTCAGCTAGCTATTCTGAGTCGATCCATATACTTTGAGCTAGTCTCCAGATCAACGATCGGTCAGCCAAATTGATCACATTGCGATAGACAAGATTCACGCATCCAGTATTTTGGATGTCCGAACATTCCGAGGAGCTAACATCAACTCGGATCACTACCCTGTTGCAGCCAAGGTTAGAATGCAGTTATACACCACGCCACAACAATCCAGAAATACAGTGAAAAAAATTAATGTCGAAAGACTGCAATCGCAGGAGACCGCCAAGACCTTCGCTCAACGCGTATCCCTTAACCTCTCGATTAACACCATACCACCAGCATCGAATGTCGAAAAACAATGACATCGATGCCAACTAGCCATTAGATCAGCCACAGTTAATGTCACAGGTTTCTCGCACCCACCAGCAAGAAACCCTTGGTTTGAAGAGGTATGCGGAGAGATGCTCGCAGCCAAGAACGAGGCCTACAAGGCTGATGAAGACGAGAGATGCCGTTGAACTCCATTGGCTGTGAAGAGGGGAAGAACACCGGCTTTTCAGAAAGAAGGAAAAAGAACAAGAAAAGCTCGTGATCGAGGATATAGAGAGGTGCCACTCCAGGATCGATGTTCGCAAGTTTTACTAAAGTGTAAAACATCAAATCCAAGGATACAAGGCTTGAACAGAATCCTGTCGAGATGTACAAGGAAAGTCGATGCAGAGGAGATGGAAGAACCACTTCTGCGATGACGAACAACATTCCGCTGTCAGGCAGAACGAACCATTGAATATTGGCAACGACAGCGAAAACTGCCAGCCACCCGACCTGAATAAAGTGAGGATAGCATTATCGCAACTCAAGCCTCGTAAGGCTGCCGGAAATGATGGCCATCCCGCTGAGATTTATAAGGCCGGTGGAGATGACTTGGTAAGTAACATCCAACAACTCATAACCCAAATCTGTGCGGAAGTAAGTATGCCTGAAGAATGGAACCTCAGCTTCGTATGCCCGATCCACAAAAATGGAGACCCTCTACACTTCTGCAACTACAGGGGCATGAATCTCCTCAATATCGCCTCCAAGATCCTATCTGCCGTAATATGGGAAGGCCTGAAACCGTTTACCAAAATCCTGATCGGCACTTATCAGTTTTTTTTTATGCCAGGAAAGTCCACAACCGATCAATATTTCACACTTCGGCAGATCCTGGAAAAAACCCAAGAAGTCAAAATCGATACCGACCAACTATTCATCGATTTCGAAGCCGCTTACGACAGCATTTATAGAGACGAACTATACAGAGCCATGTCTAGTTTTGGTACATCACTGCTCCATCAGGGTCGGAAACGACATAACCGCCATATTCGAAACCAGAAAAGGATTTTGGCAAGGCATGTGACTTCTTAAAATTGATTCTTGAGGGGATAGTGCAAAACTCCAGAGCATACACCAGAGGCACAATTTCCCCAAAAATCGGTGCATCTACTAGCATACGACGACGATATTGACATCATTAGTAGGACTCAACGTGATGTCATAGCAACGTTTGCTAGTATAGAGAAGGAAGCGGCAAAAATGGGTTGAGCAGTACATTATAAAGTATATGCTGTCAACATGAAAGGATACACAACATCGACGAATTGAACAGAACGTCACCATTGACAGATATAACTTTGAGGTAGTACGTGACTTTGTCTATCTCGGCTCCGTTATTACCTCTGACATTAACATCTCGTCAGAAACTAAACGAAGAATTATTCATACCAACCGCTGATTCTTCGCGCTAAGAAGGCAATTCAGTAGTAAAGTCCTCACTCGAACTACTTAGGAGATCCTTAATAAGACTCAGATCATCCCAGTCCTTACCTACGCCGATGAAACATGGAGCGTCTCAAAAGCGGATGAAGAAACCCTTGGTCGACTCGAGAGGAAAATTCTTTAAAAAATCTTCATTCGCTTTTTCGTTGAAGGTCTATGGAGACGAAGATTCAACCAAGAACTATACAAGCTGTACAGCGACATACCCCTGCTCAAAAAATTCCGAATTGGACGCTTAAGATGCCTAGGACATGTAGTGCGAATGAACACTAATACTCCGTCTTACAGAGTCGGATGTAGTAGAGGAAGACTTCGGCTAAATCTTTGGCCAGATTTGGCTCTTCGGACCCTACCTTTTTTATTGGCAGCATACATTTTGCTAGTAAGGGACGGTATTGAAGAATACAATAGAACGTCACAATCGTAACAGTAGTAGCCAATAAGAAACAAATTTAGTAAACAACCCCTCGCGTCAAGTAGACAGCATATAAAGTCTTGATTATCCCGGTTCTGTTTAATAGAGCTAAAGCATATAACATATCAAAAGCAGACAAACAATCCCTGTTTTTGGAACGAAGAATCACCCCTTTCAAGAGATCCGTTCAGAACAATTTTCGAAACGAAAGTCCGAAAATTCGTGCGTAAGAATATTTTAAGCATACAAACGCGTTTGCTTAATTCTGCAGCAATTCTTCATCTGACAACTTCGGAAGAAATGGTTACGTATACCTGTCAAAAATTGTTGACTTAACTCATATCGCCGATACACGATCATGTACGTTACATTTCATCGGAAGATCTGTTCGAAACGCTAATCGGTAGGGTACAAGTAAGAATCATCATTTTACGAATAAATTGGCTGGGAAAAATGAAGTTCTATAGATGCCCCCCGTTCGGAAAAATTTCCAAAAACGAAAGTCAATTCCAACCAAAACTAAGTTTAATTTCTAGAAATCCGTTGCGAACCAAAATATATGAATCATATAATCGCGTTCGTTTGATCGCGCAACGATTTTTCGTCTGAAAACTTTAAAAGGAATTCAACGCGTTACTGTCAAAATTTGTTGACTTATAGCTCTTCTTAGCTGCGCGGTCATGTGTTATACATCTCGTCGGAAGATCTCTTTGAAATGCTATTTGAAGGTCTACCTCAGTAGAATATTCTCCGATTCAGGACACATTCTGTCATAACGAGGTATCCGTCGGAGGGGGCAATTTTCTGCAATGCATACTTCGTCGGAGGTTCAAATTGCATTCGACGAGGTATGTATTTATCACCGGAGAAAAAGCACTTCGCAACAATTCATATAAATAAATTCCGCGAAGAACTTGTGTCGGAAGAAATCGGATAAAGAATTGCACTTGCTGTCAAAAATTGCACGAAAAATGCACCCAAACGCACTTCAACGCAATTCGTCGGAATACGTTACAAAATGTAACCTCGAAACTAAAATCCTCCGAATCGTACAAAATCGGAGAATTTTCCGCTCCGCGGGTACCTCGATAGGGCCAATAAGAAAACATTTTCTTCCGAAAGGATACCTTCGTCTTAAGGGCCAATAGAACGAATGGAAACCAACACTCTAGGGTAAAGGGGTAATTCTCAACATTGAAAATATCATTTAACCCTTTCCCTCCCATGGTAGCCATTTGGCTACCGCGTACATTTTTAAAAGTAACTATTACAAAACGAGCAAAATTAAAAGAATTCTTGTTTCTTTAATCTGGCAAGATCATTTTCTCTCAATTTATTGCAAATAATTGTATATGTTTTATCTGGTAACGATGTATTTTGACATTTGGCTAGTGGACGTCAACCTCTAGTGTTCTGTTGTCGCAACGTGACTTTCGGTCGTGGATTTAACCAGGTAAATATTAGTGCTGATACCGGAAAAAAATGTTTTTGTGCAAATAGAATTGTTATAAGATGAATGTTGTAAAATGTATCACGGAATCTGATAACACGCTGCAGAAATCCGCGACTAACCAGTGGTTGCCGTTTGGCTACATTGGGGTGTTGTCAAGCATTTGTATCGACAAAAAATAACCGTTTTGCTGTCATATATTTAGATTAAATGTACAACAATAATAATACATGAAACACTACGTAATCCGAAAAATGCTTTGCGTTTTTTTATATTAACTTTTTCTTGACTAGGATCTATTTTAGCCATTGACACCAACATAAAAGATTCCGTTTTCCATCAAGGTTGAAAAGAAAATAGGTATGTAAACAGTGTTATTTTGTTTAGTTTGAAGTACTATAAAATGATGTACCTATACTTATTCTCATTGAATAGAGATCAGCATGTCAACTAAACGAAATTTGCGAGACTTGGAGATAGAATTTTGTAAAATTTTAGAAGGTGATTGTTCGGAAGAAGAGGAGGAAATTGAGGAAATGGAGGACGGAACTGAAATGCTAGTTGAATATATAGAAAAACATTGCGAGAACATTCCAGTTGAGGATATTTAGTTTCTTGTATTTTGTATTTGTATTTGTATTTTGTATTTTGTTGCATATAAATTGTTTAGTTATTGCTCTTATATCTTATAAAGGTGAGAGTGCCATCGAAATAGTTGACATGATGGCATATCCAGAACCAGATTCATCAAAACCTACTTGCAGCAAAGATATAAATAAGGAACTAAAATGGCGAAAAGTAGAAATTGATAAAGTTTCAAGCCAATGCAATTTAAGTTTTTCTTCTCTTCCCGATCCAGAGTTAACTCCTTTCCAATATTTTAAGCTTTTTGTTGACGACCCTATTATAGAACACATTGTTTTCCAAAGTAATCTATACTCCGTTCAAAATGATATTGACGATCCACTCAACACTAATTATAGCGAAATTTGCAAGTTCCTTGGGATGAATTTATTGGCAAGTATTGTTCATTTGCCCCAATATCCAATGTATTGGGCAAATTCTACAAGATTTGCACCAATAGCTGACATAATGCCACGAAATAGATTTGATTTTTTTAAAGAAAAACCTGCACTTGAATGATAATTCTAAAATGAAAGACCGCACAGATGTGCAATACGACAAACTTTTTAAAATTCGTCCTTTTCTGGATAAAATTAGAGCAAACTTCCTAACAGTCGAACCTGAAGAAATTAATTCTATCGATGAAGTGTTGATTCCGACCAAGTGCAGAAATAGCATTAAACAATATATACGCAATAAACCACACAAATGGGGAATCAAATTGTTTGCCAGAGCTGGATCAAGCGGCTTTTTGTACGATTTTGAGATCTATACAGGCAAGTCAACCGAACTTGTGAAAACTAAATTAGGAATAAGTGGAGATGTGGTGATTAGACTGTGTCAAAGTTTGCCAAAGCACGAACATTTTGAAGTATTCACAGATAATTGGTTTAAGTCTTATCATTTGCTTTGCGAACTTAAAAACCATTGGCATTTTGGCAACGGGAACCGTTCGTCAAAATTGTCTACCAAAATGTGAATTTTTGACAAAAGATGAGCTTAAAAAGATGGGTAGAGGATCATATGATTTCAGACTGGAAAAGAACAACAATATCTTTGCTCTTAAATGGTATGATAATAAACAGGTATGTGTAGCGTCATCGATTTATGGTGCACTTCCTGTTGAATACGTACGTCGTTGGTCACTAAAGGAAAAAAAGTTTATTGACGTTCCAAGGCCAATGTTAATTTCGGAGTATGATAAGTATATGGGAGGAGTAGACCTAAGCGACATGATGGTGGCCTTGTATCGATCCAAAATTGGCACAAAACGTTTTTATTTTAGAATATTTTTCCATTTACTCGATGTTGCCTGTGTAAATGCGTGGCTTTTATACAAACGACATTGCCATCAAAATAAAGTTCCGATAAAAATAAACTTTATCGAATTCAAAACGCAAATTGCCAATGGAATGTTACATGTTGGACATCATGTTGATAAAAAAAAGAGAGGTAGACCAAGTTCGAGTAATGCAAGTGTCACTTCCTCACCTGTCTCCGTTTCAAACAAAAGACGAAAGCAATAACACAGCTGCAAATTTTAGATATTCAATACGATGGCATTTGTCATTGGCAGATTCCTATTGAAAATAAAGAAAGATGTAAGAACTGCAATGATAGGAAATCGTTTTCAAGGACAAAATGTCAAAAATGTAATGTTGCCTTATGTCTTACACGAAACAAAAACTGTTTTTTTTTTTTAAATTTCACAACAAAGACTAATGAAATTTGTGTAATATTAAAGTTTACGTTATTTTTTATTTAACTTTACACTAAAATTATTTATGAAGTAAGAACTAATTTAAATATTTTTCGATGTACATATACTTCTATGAAACAAATTCTTTAGTATAATACTTGAAAAGTCTGATTTAATAAATAGCAAGTCTGAATAAACCTACAAATAATTTATTATAATATAGAGTGTATCATTTCGTTAATGTTTCACATGGTTTTTTTAAATAACAATATCTTTTTTATGTTCTTTTTGCTAATTTTAATAACACTATATTTCCCAATGTAGCCATATGGCTACCATTTAGCCACGCCCACCCGATGACTCCCACCAAAAAAATAATGATGCAGTTATCTTTAGAATACTAATATTATCCTGAAAAACATCAAACTTATTTTTTTACCCAAATATTAATAATTTGGGAAGGAAAGGGTTAATAGCATTCTGGCCAATACTTTTGAACCCATGTGGCTTCTTATTTGCACATCTTTTTGATTAAAAAAAGGGGGGGGGGGGGTGTTAGTATCTAGTTATAAGACACCACAAAGTTAAAAGCGTTTTTAACTGTCTACATGAAATCCACCCAATTAATCTAGATTCCAACTGCATCTCAAACTGAAGTTTATTACTGCGAGACCATTATTCCTTGTCTGCATGCGTTCACTTAAAGTATCTACCAACAGACATGTATCCTTAATGTAACTACTAGCTACCAACGCAACGTTCAGCTTTTATATCCGTGAACATTTTATACGACACTCATATTGTCACCAACCAGTGCTGAGTAAGAAACTAAATGACTCAACTATGGAAGGAGGAGGAAAAATCACAAGAAAATCTAATTTAAAAAAAAAAACCAACTACTTATTTTACCTTGGAGAATTTACCTCCCCCAGGACTAAGGAAAATTCCTAATTCATAGATTTGATTTGTAAAGAAGAAAATTCCCTAATTGCATGACGACACAAATTAAAGAGACGGAAAATAAATACTTTTCTGAACGGTGGCAAAAAAAAGGTACACGCTGCATTACTCACTTAAACTGGAAAGGACTAAAAATATAAAAGCAATTAATTTTCATTTCCTCTTCTAATAATTGGCTTTTAACCTGATTACCTAATTGAATACACAAGCGAATCTAGCAAGTGGTTCAGTTATTGATGCCATTAGGTGACTTAATACAAGGACAATCATATTCATGTAAGGTGGTTAAAATTTAGTATCACTTAAGTATTTTTAAATGGATGATGTCATATTTTAATGTGAATCCTGTGGAAGGAGGTTTATTGTTAGAATTCGCGCGTGCGCAGGGGGCCATACAATATTCCAGGATCTTCCAAGATGATGCTGATTGTATATTGCTAGAAACGTTTATTCTACTGAACAAAATAATTTTGGTTTTGTGTTGTTTGTGTCGTTGTTAGATGGATAGAGTTCTGTTTAAGATTAAACTGCGTGTCTTCTCGGTCGTTGAAATTCATTTCTTCGACTAAGTTTGATGGGAGCAGGAATTTCTCGAAGTTTGATGACAACAGGAATGAGAAGAGAAATTGAACAGATTATGGGTGATTTCTTAATAAATGCATCTAATGTCATGTCATTTATAATTCTCAGTAACATTTTCTCGATTGTTGGTAGTACTTATAATGGGTGATTTTTTAATAATGGCGTCGAAACATCATCTGTCACAGTGAAAAGTTTTCACCATACTCTGCCATTTAATCATTGAAAGACTTACAAACGAGCAACTATTGCAAATTATTGAAATTTATTATCAAAATTCGCGCTCTGTGAAAATGTGCACCGTTTGTTACGAACATATGATGATCGTCATAATCGACCTGTTACATCAACAATTCGTGCTGTTATCACCAAGTTTACTTTGTTTGACATTAAACTATCGACTCGCATGCGTACCGAAGAGAATATTGCAGTCGTAGCGTCCAATGTTAATGAAGATCGTGAATTGTCAATTCGTCGCCGTTCTCGGCAATTGGTCATGTGTTACTCAACCACATGGAAAATTTAAAGTGTCGATTTGGATTCGACCAACCAGGGTCGATGGTTAGTGCGATGAACTGCGGCGCAGAAGGTCTGGGCTTGATTCCCAGCCGTAGCAACACCGAAATGATTTTTCACTGGCCCTCCTCTCGTGATGATCTGAAAAATCATCCGAGTAGTATCAATTGTCATGAAAAGCTTATCTCAACTTAGCCGTTCGGATTCGGCATAAAACAGGAGGTCCCGCCTTCGTGCTAAGAAGTACACACGCACACATGAATGATTGTGAAAAAAAAGCTAGGCCCTGGGTACTAACGAACCTGTTGCGCCATACTTTTATTTTTTTATTTCAGAAATCAAAGAAATCAACGCCGGCGTTCCACAGGGAAGTGTTCTCGGACCAATCCTAGTCTTGCTCTACACAAGAGATATACCACAAGATGAAGGGACCATCGTAGGAACGTTCGCAGACGATACGGCTATCCTCGCAATGGATGAGTCAGTCGAATCATCAACGGGAAAACTCCAACGGGCTCTTAACAAAGTATGTGAGTGAACAAAAACCTGGCGAATTGCACTTAACTAGACCAAGTCAACGCATGTCAATTTTATGTACAAAAAGATAAACAACTTACCTGTTTTCATTAACTCATATCTAGGAATGACTCTAGACGCAAAGCTTTATTGGAAGCCACACGTTAAAAAAAAGCGGGCCGAGCTCGCAATCAGACTCAGAGATATGTATTGGCTACTTGGAAGATACTCGATGCTAAGCATATACAACAAACTGCTTCTGTATAAGCAAGTGCTAAAACCTTGTTGGACATACGGTATACAGCTTTGGGGTTGTACCAAACCAAGCAATATTGCCATACTGCAAACGTTCCAAAACAAAACCCTAAGAGCAATAGTGAATGCTCCATGGTATATTAGGAATAGTGATATTCACAGAGATTTAGGAATTGCTACCGTAAGTAACGAAGCAACAAACTTTGCTCGCAAACTTCGTACTCGTATATATGTTCATTGTAATAACGAAATAATCCGTAATCTTGACGTGACAAACCTTGAGCGCCGGCTACAAAGAACAAGACCGTTCGACCTAGCGCCATAAGAAAAAACGCATGTAATGACGGTATTAGCAGGAGCGTTCACTGGAATGCTACCTACCAAACGCGATTAATACTACAGAAGCGTAAACTACTTGTTAAGGATACTTATGTAGTCGTAGTCACCACAAAAAAAAAATGAAAAAATGAGAGGAATAAATTCCATACTAACTACTATGAGCACGCGCAGCCGGTTCTCATAGTGCCTCTCTGAGGGGTGAGGTTTAGCCTGTAGGCATATATTGACTGACATTAATGAAATTGTCAGGCCTGAAAATATATGAGTCGGGCATAACCAACGGTATGGACCACTGGTATCCTATGAGGATTACTCACCTCCGGGCGCACACGAAAAAAAAAATTTCAGATTTAGGTTCGAAAGCCTATAAAATTCAACTTGTCCAAGAATTGAAGCCGAATGACCTACCACAATGCTGGTGAATGGGCCTTACAACAGCTCCATGAAAATCAACGATGAGGCTCATTTCTGGCTCGACGGATACGTAAATAAGCAAAACTGTCGCATCTGGAGTGAAGAAAAGCCACATGCCATACAAGAATATCGATGCATCCCGAAAAAAACCCACAGTTTGGTGTGGCTTAATGGCTGGTGGCATCATCGGTTACCATCAACGGCAAACGATATCGAGCCAGTTGGCTGAGTTGAATTTGGTTGACATTTACTTTCATCAAGACGGTGTCACATGCCACACAGCTCGTGGAAATGTTGAAGGTGAGCAGCTTATCTCTCGAAGTGGCCCTGTGAGTTGGCCGCCAAGATAATGCGATTGAACGCCTCTTGAATATTGCTTGTGGGGTTATGTAAAGTCGTTAGTCTATGTGGAAAAGCCGAAAACGATTGAAGTCTTACAGGATAGCACGCGTATTTCATGGAATATAGGCCAAAATGCTCAAAAATGTGACTTTTATAGTAGCGTTGAATCAAACATCAAATCATTTTAATAAGTGTGGGAGTGGATCAAGTGAATAGCAACAGCAAAAATTGAAACTCCGATATGGCATCTGTTGGGGTTTATTTGTTTCAGTTTCAATGGTGCCAGATCACCGATTAGCGTTTTTTTTTCTCAGTTTAATCTAAGCCCATATAAGCCAAAACACACTAAACATGCCAAATGTGATGTCAAGACACATGAATTTTTCTTGTTTGAAAAATTAAACTAATAAGTCGACTAAAACTGATGAAACCAAAAGCTTTAAAAAAAAACAACTCATAAGCCAATTCTGGTCGGATGAAAGAATGCCTGAAGAATGCAACCGCAGCATCGTTTGTCCGATCCACAAAAAAGGAGAACCTCTAAACTGCGCCAACTACAGAGGCATAAGTCTCCTCAACATCGCCTACAAGATCCTATCTGCCGTAATATATGAACGCCTGAATCCGTTTACCAACAACCTGATCGGCCCTTACCACTGTGGTTTTAGGTCAGGAAAGTCCACAACCGATCAAATTTTCACGCTTCAGCAGATCCTGGAAAAAACCCAAGAAGTCCAAATCGATACCCACCACCTATTCATCGATTTTAGAGCCGCATACCACAGAATTTATAGAGACGAACTATACAGAGCCATATCTAGCTTTGGTATACCGCCGAAAATCGTTCGTTTGTGTAGTAAGGCGATGCAGAATTCTCGCTGCTCCATTCGGGTGTAAAACGACCGTACCAACACATTTGATACAAAAAAATGATTTCGGCAAAGCAAGGCACTGTCATGTGACTTCTTATATTTGATTCCTGAGAGGAAAAACTCAGTTTTTCAACAGGGACGCTACAGAAGTTGAGCGACAGGGACAGCAAACCCATATTTCTTGCCGCTCTTTCAATGTTTCTCTTCGGTAAGGTTTGCCATTTCATGGCGGAAAGATATACGATCCAACAACGGGTCGAAATTATTAAAATTTTCAACTGAAATTCGGAGTCAGTGGCCTCAACGTTAAGAGCGCTACGTCCAATTTATGGTCGTCATAATCGTCCTACCAGATCAACAATTGAGCGTCTAGTGGAAAAATTTGAATCCAAAGGCACAGTACAAAATGTTCCCGTGCCAGTGAGACAAAGAAGTGCACGTAGTGTCGAGAATAATGCTGCCGCTGAGGCTTCAGTTGAAGAAAGCCCAAATGTGTCTCTCACACGTCGTTCTCAAGTGTTGGGCATCTCTGTGATGTCGTTGTGGCGAATTTTGCGAAATGATCTTGGCCTACATCCTTACAAGAATAAATTGACACACGAACTGAAGCCGCTTGACCACCAGAAGCGTCGTATGTTCGTGAATTGGGCTGAGCAGCAACTTGAAAATGATTCGGATTTTCATCGAAAAATCATCTTCAGCGATGAGGCTCATTTCTGGCTGAATGGCTTCGTCAATAAACAAAATATGCGGCATTGCAGCAAATCCGCACGTACTCCATGAGTCATCATTGCATCCCGAAAAAATTACGCGGCGGCGTCATTGGGCCGTACTTCTTCCGTGATGATCAAGACCGGCACGTTAATCTGAATGGGAATCGCTACCGTTCAATGATAACCGAATATTTTTTGGCCCCAATTGGATGATATGGACTTGGAGGACATGTGGTTCCAACAGGACGGCGCCACAAGCCACACAGCGAATGCCACAATCAATTTATTGGAAACCAAGTTTGGAGAACGTGTTATCTCACGAAATGGTCCAGTCGCTTGGTTGCCTCGGTCGTGCGATTTGATTATTTCCTGTGGGGCTACGTCAAGTCTGTGGTCTATTGCAACAAGCCACCGACGATTGATGAACATCGTACGAATATCGAACGTAAAATTGCAGCAGTATCGGCCGATTTATGCTTGAAAACCGTCGAAAATTGGGTTCAGCACTTCTGCAAGCGTGCTCGTGGTGGTCATGCAAAAGAAATCGAGTTCCATATATAATGGCATCGAACGTACTTTCACAGGAATAAAGAATTTCATTGCTATCCAAAACCGTTTTTGTTTTATTTAAAAAAAACTTTTGTAGCGCTCTTATTGAAAAACCCTTTACTAGCATACGCCGACGATATTTATCATTGGCAGGACTGAACGTGATGTCATGGCCACGTTTGCTAATATGGAAAAGGAATCGGCAAAAATAACTTTCGCATTAAATAAGGGTAAGACAAAGTATTTTTATGCAGTCAACACGAAAGGACAACATCGACGAATTGGAAAGAACATCACCATTGACAGATATAACTTTGAGGAAGTACTGGACTTTTCTGTTCGTCTACACTATAACAGCAATTCGTCAGATATAACACGAAGAATTACTCTTGCTAACCGCTGTTTCTTCGGGCCAAGAAAGCAATACAGTATTAAAGCCCTTACTCGAAATACTAAGGAGATCTTATATAAGCCCCTGACCATCAAAGTCCAGCTCTACGGCGCTGAAGAATGGACCGCATCAAAAGCGGATAAAGAAATCCTCGGAAAACAGTGCCGTTTTCGTTGACGGGCTGTGAAGACGAAGATTCAACCAAGAAGTATACGAGCTGTACCGCGACTTTCCCCTGGTGAAAAAACTATCATATTGGAAGTTTAAGATGGCTAGGACATGTAGAACGAGTTGACACGAATACTCCGGCCCGCAGAGTCTTCGAATCCTAGCCAGACGTCGGACGCAGTAGAGGAAGACCTTGCCCTAAGTGGCGTGAACAAGTAGAAAACGACCTCAACCAACTTGGAGTGCGCAACTGGGGGCATTTAGCTAAGGAACGAGCTAATTGGAGAGGCATGTTGGTTGATGCCCAGGATCATTCCGGACTGAAGCGCCCATTAAGCAAGTTGTAAGTTAGTAAGCAATATTTTAAAAACAATGGAAGGTTAGCAGGTATAATCCGTCATCTTCGCACGAAATATGGCCATCATAGTGATTTAAAACCATCAACTGTGAAGAGAATAATTGAAAAATACAGGGAGACTGGATCAATTAGTAATATTAGACTCTCTGGGTGTCCTGTCAAAAGTCGTTGAACAGAAAACATCGAAGCATTCCGCGAGAGTATTTCTGACAGTCTATGAATGTCAATTCGGCACCGTAGTCTAGAAATTGGCATTTCGAGAAGCTCTCTACAGCGAATTCGCACGAAAGTCTGGAAACTGCATGCTTACAATATTCAAGTGACTCTAGAACTGAAGGCTTCTTACCATGCAGCGCGAAGAGAGTTCTTTGAGTCAATTTTGAAGCAACAATAAGTAAATGCAAATTTTTTGGGCAAAATCATCTTCAGTGTTGAAGCTCATTTTATTCTTGATGGCTTCGTTAATCATCAAAATTCTCGCATTTTGTGTTCAGAATACTCACGAGTGAATATTGAGAAATAAATGCATCCCCACCACATTACTCTTTGTTGCGGATTTTATATAGTGCTGGAGGCACTATCGGACCATTCTTCTTAAAATATGCGTCTATGCAGTCTATGCAAAGGAGCCCAACAATTCGTTAAAAAATAATAAGAGGCGAAGTATTAATGAAATTCAGCCAAATTTATACGAAACGGTCCAAGAAAATTTCAATTGCCAGCAAAGCCGTATCGGTCATTAATCCGATTTGTTTAATCCATCAATAACGCCAGCCTGTATGCTCTATCAAAATTACATTTCGCATGAATTGTGGAGCACCATTTATATTTGAATCTGTTTCAGAGCATGTTTTCAGCTAGGAAAATAAAATAAAAATGTTTGAACGCTTTTTACTCACCCACTATGGATATAGGTATTCCGATTCCGTAAACAAAACAAGGACTCCGTTTAATACTTGTATTTGAATTTGCCCATTAACTGTATATTTTAACATACAGACCATGATAGAAGTTAATGAAACCACTGATCCTAAATATTCATTCCAAAAATTGCTGGAAATAAGTCAAAGTTTCATCAGCAACAAAGATATTTGTTAACATTCGATGGAATTTCATAATTAAATTTTGTAGGTACATACTTTTCGTCCTTAACAGGAATGTTGTTTACTTGTTGTGCTCCTTCCATTAGAGCAATTTGGAGAAAACTGCTATTAGGATTTCGAAATCACAAATATAATTACCTCTTAATAGGAAACCGGAATTAATTTGAGTGAGTATTCGTACAAAATTAACTTAATTTCATGTAGTCTTGGATTTTGCAGCAACATAATACGTGTTTTCCTCTCGTGTGTTCCTTTTTTTCCTCAGAAGGCCTAACACAGATTAAGATTTTGTGGTCATATTTTCGATGGAAATCATATTCATTCTTTTTTATGCTTTACACGCGCTAAAATGTTTATGAATTCGTTTCATAGCGTTTTTATACCTTCGTAGGTTTTAAACACCATGGTTGGGTATTGTATAACGAGGGTAGACTCTGATTGGCTTTAACTTAGCAATGCCTAGTGGTTGGAACTCTGACAACACATCAAGTGCTTATTTTTAAAAGCCAAGTGGTAACCATTGGGCACCGGTCTCATCCAAACGGATTTGACTTGCTAAACGATAAGCGCGAGTGTTGATAAAACGACGAAAAATAGCAACACTATAATTAGCCAGGTTAGAATGGCACGGAATGAATACTCGGCCTGCTTTCCCAGGCGAACCTTCGACATATTCGGACAACAGATCGTCTAGGAATTTCAAGGGTTTGTCAGGCCCCTTGAATAGAGATGGTGGCGGATGAACCGAAAGGACAACTGCAAAGCTCAATCCCGTAGTCGATACTGATAGCCTCGTGTCCTAGGGTATCTAATAAATTGGAACTGGCCCATCAGGTTGGGGTTGTGCTTTGGGTAAACTACCCAACCATGGGAAAAGTAATTGTTACGAAGCAAAAAATAGCCTCGGAAAGGATTGATTTTATTGTGGACGACCCTGCTAAGCCAAAAAAGGACAACGACGTTCGTATCTGCACCTGGAATGTGAGATAATTAAACAGTTGAGGTGCAAGCGAACAACTAGCGGAAGCACTTAACTGCTACAAAGCAGACATAACTGCCATCCAGGAAATACGATGAGATGGTCGGGCAAAAAGAGGATGAAAATCTGTTACATATACTACGGACCGTGTTATAGGGAGCAGAAACAACGTGATATGTAGTTGACAGCGAAAACTGCCTCCCACCCGGACCAATTTCGCCAACATTAGCCTTATATGCGCTCACGCCCCAACGGAGGAAAAAGATGATATAGCTAAGGACTGCTTCTATGAGCTCCTTGACAAAACCTATGAGCGACTACCGAAGTACGATGTTAAATTTTAACGCAAAGGTAAGAAGAGAAGACATCTTTAGCAGTATTGTCGGAAACCATAGCCTACACGACAAAACGGCTGGTAACGGACTTAGGCTAATTGACTTCGCTACGGAACGAAGTGCCACTATAGCCAGCACACGGTTTCCTCCCCTCGATATCCATAAGGGGACATGGCGGTGTCCAGATCAACGAACGGTCAATCAAATTGATCACATAGCGATAGACAAGCGCCACGCACCCAGTATTTTGGATGTCCGAATATTCCTAGGAGCTAACATCGACTCGGACCACAACAATCCAGAAATAATGTAAAAAAATGAATGTCGAAAGACTGCAATCGCAAGAGACCGCCAAGACCTTCGCGCAACGCGTATCCCTAAACCTCTCGGTTAACACCATACCACTAGCATCGAATGTCGAAGAACTATGGCAACGATGCCAACAAGCCATTAGATCAGCCGCAACTGATGTGCTAGGTTTCTCGCGCCCACCAGCAAGAAATCCCTGGTTTGATGAGGAATGCCGACAGATGCTCGCAGCCAAGAACGAGGCCTACAACGCTAAGCTGCAGGTGAAGACGAGAGCTGCCGTTGAGCTCTATAGGCAGAGAAGAAGGGAAGAATACAGGCTTCTTAGAAAGAAGAAAAAAAGAGGAAGAAAAGTGCGCGATCAAGGATACAGAGAGGTGCCACTCCAGGAAAGATGTTCGCAAGTTTTACCAAAGTGTAAAACGTCAAAGCCAAGGATACAAGGCTCGAACAGATTCCTGTGGAGATGAACAAGAAAATATCGTAGTTGAGACACAGTCTATGCTGACGATATGGAAGAACTACGTCCGCAGACTGCTAATCTGCGATGACGAACAACATTCCGCTGTCAGACAGAACGAACTATGCAACATTGGCAACGACAGCGAAAACTGCCAACCACCCAACCTGAGTGAAGTAAGGATAACAATATCAAAACTCAAGCCTAATAAGGCTGACGGAAATGACGGCCTTTCCACTGAGCTTTATAGAACTGGTGGAGATGACTTGGTAGGTAGCATCCACCAAATCATAAGCCAAATCTGGTCGGCAGAATTATGCCTGAAGAGTGGGACCTCAGCATCGTTTGCCCGATCCACACAGAAGGAGACCCTCTAAACTGCGCAATTATAGAGACATAAGTCCCCTCAACATAGCAGACAGCCTGAAACCGTTTACCACAAACCAGGTAGGCTCTAATCAGCGTGTTTTTAGGCCCGGAATTTGTACAACAGATCGAATTATCACAATTCGGCATTTCCTAAAAAAAAAAACAAAAAGTCCAAATCGATACCCACCACCTATTCATCGATTTTAAAGCCGCATACGACAGCATTTATTGAGCCGAACTATGTAGCCATGTCTAGTTTTGGTAAACCGCCCAAACTCGTCCGTTTGTGTAGGATGACGATCGAAAATTGTTGCTACTCCATCAGGGTCGGAAACGACCTTACCGACACAAACGACACTTCTTCAAATTGTTTTTGAGAGGATTGTGCAAGACTCCCGGTTCAACTACCCCCGGTGAAACTACTAGCATACGACGACGATATTGACATCATTGGTAGGACTCAACGTGATGTCATAGCCATGTTTGATAGTATAGAGAAGGAAACGTTAAAAATTGGTTTATCAGTAAATGAGGGCAAGACTAAGTATATGCTGTCAACACGAAAGGACACAGAACATCGACGAATCGGACAGAACGTCACCATTTACAGATTTATGAGGTAGTACGGTGACATTGTCTATCTCGGCTCCGCTATTAACTCTGCCAACAACATAACTGTTCGCCAAACTTATAAAGCATTTCGTCAAGTTTACGCTAGGATAGGTAGGTAGGTAGGTTGGTAGAAGTGATGGTTCGGCATGAACCCAAGTAGCACTTATGTTTTTTTTTGTTACCACGACTTGTGTGACCTTTGTTATGATTGTTGTTGTGGATGGATGTGATACAGGTGGTTTCTATATCCAGCCTGTGAGGGTTAGGAAACTGATAAAATCGTGTATCCTTCTACCCGAGATGTCCCCAAGGTTGTCGAAGAATGGTTGGTCTATCGCACGCAGTCTGGCTCTTGCTAGTCCAAGACATTTGCAGATGAGATGGGAGCGGGTTTCTCTCATGTGTGTTGTGTACCCACAACTGTGGCATCGAGGGTTGTATGTAATTCCCAGTTTACGGCATGGTCTCCAATAGAAGGTAGTGTGAGTGGTTGGCCATTCAGATGGGGGAAAGTAAAGTCGGGTATTTTGGTTTTGGTGGTGAATAGCGCCAATTCTGTTTTGCCCGGGCTTACGCCTGGACCGCAACTTGCAGCCCAGGTGCTAACCTTGCCTACAGCAGCCCCCATGATTTCACTTATCACGGAGTGGTATTTTCTTGACACAAGTTTACGGTGGGCTGGCAGTTTCTTGGTGAAGAGGCTGTGACTTCAAATGACGTATTACAAACGACGACAAGACTTAGCTTTTTTTATTTTCAGGACATTGTGACTGGGAGGTGAATAAAGGGCTAACTCTCATATACGTGGTTAGAGGGATAGGCATAGGATGTCTCTCAAGACTTGAAGGGTGGGAAGGCCAGCCTTTGCCAATAACAACCTGCATGTCTCGGAATTGAGGTGAATCTATACTACTGAGAAACATTGGGAACAAGTTTTCTTAGTCCTTTCTCAGTGGTATAGGCATAGGGTTTTGATCGTTTCTTTTCAGCTTTTCTCTATAATCTATTATTTTCCTTAAAGGACCTTAAAGGCCGTCCGTGGTCAACATAGAGTAATTTTCTTCATCCTTTTTTTTATTTTAATATTATTCTGGCACCAACAAAAATGTTTGTTGAGCTGTTGGGATGTGTGGTGAGAGAGCAAGAAATGCTCCCGTCCGATAATTTATGCTGAGGAATCACTAGGGTGTCGCGCCCTTCTCACCAACATTGCAGTTGACCCCGTGGCTTACCTAGTCTCACAACATTTGGTATGGATCGATTCATGACCACATTTTTAATATTCATCCAAATCAAGACCGTTCCATACTTCGAGAATAAGCCATCGCCGCTGTAGACGTGATTTTGGCAGAGATCTCTGCCCGTCCACTACTTACTAATATTTTGAGGAAAGATCTCGGCTTACATCCGTATAAGATCCAACTGGGGCAAGAATAAAAGCCAGCAGGCCATTAATTGTGCGTCCTGTGTTCGATGAATGGGCAGAGAATTAACTGGAAGTTGAACCAGATTTTTATCGTTAGATCATATTCAGCGAAGGGGCTTTTTTTAACTTGATAGGTATTGCCATTTTTGACCCCAACGGGAATAATTTCTAGGATTAGTAGGTTCGAATCATAAAAAAATCAATTTTTCTCGTTTTTTTATATGTACACCATTTTTAATGGCCTATAACAAAATCATTAATTTATTATTTAAAAATAAGGTAAATGCAACAGAAGGCACTTTTTGGTATTGCACTGCTTGCCGTAAATTATCTTTGTCCAGTTTCCATTTAAAACATCGACTTTCAAATCTGACATTGCTAAGCTCGTAGAAGGCTTTTAAAACTTGTTTGAAATTTTTTTTCATACAGTATCCACTTTGCCTTCCTTCTTAGATATATGTGTATCAAGTGATGCCTCCACATCTACAGAGTCTTTACCGAGCTCTTTAGACAATGGCATAAGTCACTTTGTAATCACGTCCATTTCGTCCACCCCTCGCAAAATATTCAACGATGAAGTTTTTACAGTGAAACGAAAACGTGTCATCATTTCATCGTCGGCAAATCCGAAAGCAAAACTCTCAAGACTAAGAAGCCAAAATCAAAACAGAACTAATGGCTTTCCTACTTCGTCAGTCGAGTCCTCTCAGGCTGTTTCTTTTACTATTACTGTTTCCCCATCATCTGATCAAATTCGAACAGTAACCGAAAATATACTGACGATTGAATCGATTCCTGAACCGAAATTAATTTTTATTTCACTGTTGAAACCAAACACTTCGAAACCAAAACTTCGTTCCCACAGGGCCCTTAATTAAATGTATAAAAATCAGTAAGCCTGATAGCTCTGTTTCGTCGCTTAATTAACGGGTGTTTTTTAAGAGGTTGGTTTTTCGAATAGAGATAGAACTGACATTTTGTGGTCCAACCGGGCAACTCTAGTCATTTATGTTCAGTTTGGTTTGCCATTTCATCATGAACAGGTTGACAAATGAACAACCTTTGCAAATCCTGCAAATTTATTTCGCAAATAATAGTTCAGTTCGTCAAGCTCTTACCGCAAGCTCCGTCTATTTTAGGGTTGACACAATCGTCCATCAAAGCAATTAATTCGTTTAACCATGGATCGTTTTCGCACATATAGTAAATGTGATAATACGCATCCGCAGAGACGTCGCTGTAGAGCAAAGTGTTGAAGAGGAACCGAATGAAACGATTCACCACAGTGCACAGCAATTGGAACTTTGTCCATCAACTTTATGGAAGATTTTGCGCAAAGATTTTGGCTTACGGCCTTACAAGATCAGCTTGTGTAAGAATTAAAACCACGAGACCTTGCAATGAGATTGTTCTCGATGCTGATTTTCATCGCAAAATTTTGTACAGGAATGAGGCTCATTTTTGGTTGAATGACTACGTCAACAAGCAAAATTGCCGCATTTGGAGTGAAGAGAATCCACATGAGACCCTTGAGACGCCATTACATTCACAAAAACTGACTGTTTGGTGTGCTTTATGGCTGGTGGAGTCATTGGGTCATACTTCTTCCGAATTGATGCTGGAGAGTCAGTTACCGTTAACGGATACCGGTATAGAGCCATGATAGCCGACTATTTTGTTCCCGAATTGGATGGCATGAATGTAGATGAGATGTGTTTCCAACAAGACGGCGCTACATGCCAAACAGCGCACGTCACAATCGATTTATTGAAGGAAACATTCGTTGAGCGCATAATTTCGCGGAATGGACCTGTTAATTGGCGACCAAGATCGCGTGATCTGACACCATTGGATTATTTTCTTTGGGGATATTTGAAGTCGCTCGTATACGCCAACAAACCCGAAACGTTAGGGGACTTGGAAACCAAAATTGGCCGTCTAGGCTTGGCTTTATTCGAAACAGCCGCTGCGGCCGCATTCCCGATATGTAATTCCAATTTAGCCAATTTGATGGTCATTAAATCGATTTGTTTGGGTTTTATTTCAATTCAAAGTTCTATACCTCTAAAAAAAAACACCCGATATGTGCTGTTATGTCCCACTAACAAATGCACTTAATGATGAGCCTGTGGATGCATAATTTATGCTGTGACAAATCTCTGCTCGTAGATGATGCTTGTATTGAGCTTGCTACGACACAGTATTGAAAAGGTACAAAGACTCTTGACTAAGTTTGTCATTTTGGAATTCCAGCAGAATTACTTTAAAAAAAATCTTGTTTTTAACTTGAGGTAACTTTACATGTAATAATATATTTTAATATAATCTTTGATTTTAATAAATTACAATATTTTAAGATTTTTCATTTTTTCCTCATTTTTGTATAATTAGCCTATTGGGGACTTTGTAAATATATTGATAAACATAAATAAATAAACAAAATATGGTCAAATGTCATATTTCGGTAACATATCCAGAAAGACTAGTATTTCTGACACACTTCTGTTTAAAAAAAAAAACTGATGTCCAGAGTGGAAAATTGAATGTCCCAGCAAATGAATTTCCAACAAACAGTTAAACTTGCTATTGCACAGTAAACTCAATTATACGTTTCATTCAATTTCGGGTGGGACCGAAAAATCGAGAAAAACGGAAGAAGAAAACAAATTTACAGTTTTCATTCCAACCCCTTTATTAAATTCAATTCTAAGAAAGTCTCCTTCTTCATTTAATTGGTTTTGCCACACCTTTATGATCGACTCACTTCAAAGCCTATTCAGGTCGCTTCAAAAAGTCCTTTATGGTCTCTGTCGATTTGTCTAATCTATTACCACAATATTTTAGTTCCTGTTACACCATTCATTTGCATACAAATACCACTACGCGTAGCGATATAAATTTTAAACTTTTTAGTATTTCATGACACGAACGGACACCATCATCATCACGGCAAAACGTGCGAAACTAAAATCAAAATTTATGATGATTGGTAATTTACTTTATCTCATAAATTAATAATTACATGACGTGACATGCATTGGGAATTAATTGATAATTAACATTTGTGTTGAATCAAAAATAATGATATGTCCATCTGTAGGAAGGTGAGGTTTGATATTTTTGTGTAAATTTATTGAATCCTTTAATCGAAAAGTGTGTATGCCTAACTAAATGAATATATAAGGGCGGTTTTATATATGCTATAAAGTAATAGTGTTAAAAGCAAGCAAAAATGTTTACCCAAGGGGTCCACTCGCAGAATAATCTCAGCTGATGCATTTGCAATGCAGAGAATTCCAATTATCCGAAAAGCGTAATCCATTATCCTTGTTGTTGGTCTTGTGCTATTTTCAGTTGATGATAGTGATGGTGGGAGAATGAAAATTTGTACACACCTTATGATGTGAATGGGAAAATATTTTTTTTTTATGTCACGGGTTATAACGAAATTAAAGAGTGACCGGTGGCATACAATAAAAATACACTCTGACCCATCACATCGATTGGGATACTTTAATCACGTACTCCCTAATGTCACTGGGCGATGGAGTGACAACACCACATAACCATAAATACGCACTATAAACAATTGAATATTTGCTCAGACCGTTGCATTAAATTAAGCAATCTCATACTCGTGAATATGGGAATACATCACCGTTGTTTCACACCACCGACAAGCACATCCTGTAACCTCGCACCGAATAAACTTTGCATAAATCTCGGATAAATTGTTTCCAGCGGATACACATCAGCGGAACTGGTTAAACAAAAAAAAAAAGTTACGAACTCCGCGAAACCGACCTTAAAGGTGAGCAGTAGCAGTGCAGATGTTTAATTCTCAATAGTCATGTTTTCACGCACACATGGAGGGATTAACATGGGTATCCTTGTTTTTTTTTTTTAAGACCAGGCAGTAGTTGAACGCAGAATGAATTTATGTACTGGGGCAGCGATTAAAGGGGATACCGGGACCGTTTATCGCACGCGTTTATCACTGTTATTTTTTGCCACTGCATATAGAAATAAATTTTCCTAGGGGTGTTTGTCACAGTAAGTTTGGATAGTGTCGTGATTTACTGCAAGGTCGGCGAGATAGAACCGAAAAGTTGTGAAATTCCCAGGTTGACACGTTGTTACGCTGTCCTAACCATCCCGAGTTGTAGTGTTTTGTATGACCCTATCTTTGAGTACACATTCTGACAGTGTCATATGCAGATAGGAAAATTTTCTCTCCCTGTTTACCCGTTTACGCGAACTGAAGTAAAAAAAAAAACGGAAATCCAACGTTGGGCGCCACTTTTTTCGAGCTTAAAAAAAACTCAAACTTTGATGGACAATATTACCACACAAAGCTACCGCAACAGTCGAAATACCAAACAACATACAACCAAACCGCACATTCACTGAAATTCAAGCCAACTACCGGCAAAACCGATAATGACGAATCAATAATGCAAAATGCCCACAAAACACTGCCACTATCGGAGGAGGGCGTTACGGTGTTCAAATGCAATAATGCATTAGTCTGTGGCACACATTTGAAATCCCCATTTAATCCACTCAAATCGTTTAAATAATTTCAATCCAATATTCTATCCTGTTTGGGGGAAGATACACCCTAGAGTGGTCAGTTGCCGGGAAATACCGATTTCAAAACTCCGAGCGTTAGATTTGTTTGCACTGCGACGCGACGTGATACATTTTTGGTAGTAACAACCGTGTCAGGACTACGTCTACGTGGTGACTGACGATGGCATCATGAAAGGAGCCGAATTGATGCTGTTATCACCATTTCAGGATTGAAAACATGCTTCCAAGTTAATGGGGGATACTCTCTCTCCCCATATGTGGTGAGTTTCATTAAAGTTAGAAGCGACTCTTAAATGAGAGTTACGTATTTTCGCTCTCTTAACTCTTATCAGTCACAACAGTTTTGAGTAACCCAGTAACATTCATTTCAATTTGTAGTTCAGTAGGACAGTCCTACCAAATGCCAAACGAGACCTGTTATCAGTGTCTAGTTCAACCGCTGTAACGCATTCACTAAATCTGCGCATGACTGGGGTTTCTCTTAATCGAAGGGAATATTTTCACCACAGTGATCTCTTTTCGAGTAGTGTCAACCCCCCAACCCCATTCCCAAACCAAGACCATATTATATGAAACTGCGAGTGAACATTTAGTACGCAAAACCCCCCCTCCTTTTAATACCTTTTCTTGTCACAGTGTCGCTGGCGGTCGGTCTTAAGTTTCATAAATTGTTCTCTTTTTGCTCAGTTATTCTCAGGTCTCGTAAGTCATTCGAAATGCTCTTTATGAATGATATTTAATAACTGGATTGGGCCAGGGGGTAGTCGATTTTGGGAAAAATAATGGTCTCTCCACTTTTGTGGATTTACTCAGTCGAGGACGACACCAAAGGGTGGGTTTATGTTGCGACGGTAAATGAGAAGATGGTCGGTATTTATTGGATGAATGAAAAGACTTTACAATTCTGGACTTGTGTTAATATTTCAAATTGAAATAATCCCGTATTAGGAGTGCACAATTCGACGTTTACAGAGAGAATAGGGCGAATTGTGAGTCCTGGATAAGTAATGGGTGAATAGCTTTATTATGTGTATCATATGAGGAAGTAAGTTACTTTTGTCTAGTGCTTATGGGAATAATAGTGTCCCATCTAACAGAGGACGGATTAGTTTTTCCACAATCTTTCTAAATCATTGGTTAACAATTAATGATGGTGCGATTACGTATAATAAGGTAATAACGTCACCCATATTCAGGCATTTCCATGAGGTATTATTTTCAGAAAAGGGATTACTGACCGATACCAAATGAGTTTTGTCAAGTTGTCATGGTATTTTTGGTCAGTATTACGTGAAATTTCATCAGCTGAATTAAGCAAGTGACCGTTCTTGGAGAAACGTGATTCTTACACTTAGAACAACTTCTGGTCCAAATAATCGGCCTAAACTCTCGAACATTTTTGTGAACTCACATATTTCGACCGAATAAAATAAAAGATTTTCATAAGTTTTATTTTCTCAAAACATTATTAACTACTCTCAAGTCCGCTTCATAATTTACAACTGCCGTCTCATTTTCAAAAACTCGACGCTGCTTTTGTTTGTACATATATCTCTCAGAGCTTTCACAAATGAATACTTTAGGGTCCAACTACAATAATTTTTACAATTATTTTCGTTTTACCCATTTATAGTTTTGTATTAAACATCACCAAATGCACTACATCCAGCATGTTGCTAAGAAAATCGGCCTTAAGTTGGGCATCCACGATCACTGATGAATGTAACTCCCGGCGTGACGGCTTTTCATCTGTTAACCATCTACTATCACTCATGAATTTTAATCCTCAGATAAATTGTTAATTGAGTTAAGCCTTTGAATTAATAGTTATTCTGGCATTTCTTTGTAAAAGAAAATAACAAAATCGACAGTCAAATGCAAAATGACAACGAAAGAATAACAAACAGGAGAGGTACAAGCGAACAACTAGAGGAAGCCCTAAACTGCTACAAAGCAGACATTACTGCCATCCAGAAAATACATTGAGATGGGCCGGCCAAAAATAGGATATAAAACTGTGACATCTACTACGGACCGTGTTATAGTGAGCAGAAACAGCGACTTAGCGAATTAGGCAAGAAGTTTTAAGTTTCCAAGACAAAAGCGAGCGCATTGTAACAATCCGCATCAAGGCCAAATTCGCCAACATAAGCCTTATATGCACTCACGCCCCAACGGAGGAGAAAGATGATCTGACTAGGGATTGCTTCCACGAGCGACAACATCGAACGTAGAAGAACAATAACAACGATGCTAACAAGTCATGTGCTAAGTTTTTAGCGCCCACCAACAAGTAAGCATTATTTATGCCGACATATGCTCGCATATGGAATGCCGACATATGCTCGCATCCAAGAAGGAGGCCTACAAAGAAAAGCTGCAGGTGCAGCTATATAAACCAAAAGTAGGTTTAACAGTAAATGAGGGCAAGGAAAAGTATATGCTGTCAACACGAAAGGACTCACAACACTGACGAATTGAACAGAACGTCAGCATTGACAGATAATACTTTGAGGAAGTGCGGGACTTTGTCTATCTCGCCTCGTCGATTAACTCTGGCAACAATATCTCGTCAGAAATTAAACGAACAATTACTTTTGATAACCGCTGTTTCTTCGGGTTAAAAAAGCAATTCAGTAGTAAAGCCCTCGCTCGAAATATTAAGGAAATCCTACAAAAGATCCTGATCATCCCAGTCCTGATCTACGGCGCTGAAGCATGGACCGTCTCAAAAGCGAATGAAGAAATTCTTGGTCGAAAATACGAGCTGTACAGCGACATTCCCCTGGTCAAAAAACTTCCCATTGGATGCTTAAGACGGCTAGGACATGTAGAACAAATCGACACTAATAATCCGGCTCGCAGAGTCTGATTGATCAAGCTTAATTCGACTGATAGCCTTGAAGGCCGCTAAAGTTGGTGGCACAAAAAAAAACCAAAACAAAAATTCTAACGTGGTCCAATCGTACGATCGCAAAGGCCGGTTCACATCACCTCCAAGTATGATGACCATACCCGCGAATCGCTCGTGCAGAATTTGCAATGTGGTGTGAGCTGTGTGGCATATAGTGCCGTCCTGATGACATCACATGTTGCTGGTGATCACATCATCTAATTCAGGGCAAACGAAGTTGGTAATCAATGACCTATAAAGCTCGCCGTTGGCAGTGATGGATTGGTCACCGTCTTTACGAAACAGTGGTTCAGATCTCATGTGGGTTGGTATCGTCTGAAATTCGAAAATTTTTTTTGTTGACGTACACATTCATCCAGAAATAGTACTCATCTCTGAAGACGATTTGTCGTTGAATATTAGGTTCAGTTTCCAACTGCTCCAGAGTCCATTCAGCGAATACATGTCGTTAACCTTCAGCTCCTGGGTCATTTGAATTTTGACGGGTACAGGGCTCAAGTCACGACGACAAATTCGCCAGGTTTTGGACTGCTAAAGACCAAGTTTTAGTGAGCGGCTCGACTGTCTCGGATTCTGCGGCACACTCTCACGGACAGCGCGATGTTTTCAACAGCTCGACGTACGAGTTTTGGTTTATCGTGGATTCAAATTTACCCTCCACACTGCGAATAGTCATTACGGTAGGATGATTATAGCGACCTTCAAATGGGCAAAGTTCGCGGACATTTTGATAACTTGTTGTTGAACACTATGGACATCCATGATGAATCGGCAAAACAGACTAAGCAAATGACAGCCAACCAACTAACAGCCGCTGTCAACTGTCAAAGTTCAGAATTCCCTATTGGAAGACCCTTAACTTTTTAAAGATTAGAAATTGCACCTGAGTGTTTTTGTAAATATTTATAATTTGCAGCAAGAAAATAAACTAATCGCACAGTGATAAATCTAATCGCACATGATAAAAGTATGGCTAGACCCAGTTCTTAATCATAAAAATATTAGTTGAACCTCCACATGTCAATTGACTACCCTTAAACCTTAATTTCAAATTTATTTTCAGGCAAACAATCTTCCTTTTAGAAAGTTTATAACAAATTTGCCCACATGGATATTGCAGTGCTCCTTAATGTAAAAGATAGATGTACAAATTACATCACCTACTAAAGTCATACGAATGTATCAAGGGACCACACGTTATACCCTTTCTTTGTTATTGTCCACCCCAATCTATGCTTGCCCTGAAATACACAAATTGAAATCATTTATTTGCCATATACTACTCGTACATATTTCATCCATTAGGAGGACCTTTAGTAGCTCAGTGTACATACGCAGGTAAAAATTAGTACGTCTCTTAAACTTTGAATAATAAACAAGGATATTCCCAATCGACATTACAAGCTATACATGTACACCTAAAATAAAGTCACAAAGCGACTATATAAGAGCAAATAAGTTCAAGCTAATGCTATCATCTTCTTCGACATGGCTTAGGCGGATAATGCGTGTCTCCTCACATCTTCAACAAAAAGGTCAAGGATATGACAAAAAAAAAAAACTGCTCATAAAGGAATATTCAAATCTCAGATGTATACTGCAAACAACGTAAGCCAACATTAAACATTCACCAGTATAAATACTGCCGAACTAATGTCACAAAAGAAGGCTGGCAAACAGACAAGAGGGTGTAGAAAAACGAACCGTATCTGATGGGTGGATGCGAAGCATTTAGACGCAGAGATTTGTATGGTCCATTGCACTTTGACGTTCTGAATATTTCTGAAATTCAATGAAAAGGAGATATGAGACACGTCTCTTTCAATGGACTACGATACCTATCAGTGTCCAAGCTGCATGAAATATTAGTTGGTAATGGTAATGACAAATAAAGTACGGTCTCGGTTTATCAGGGTTTGATTTTTTTTTTTTTATTATTTGGGTTTCATACTATAGTCTGTGCACTGATACCTGAGGTTGATGTATGAGATATGAAATAATTTATGAATTCTTTTTCTATAAATTTACCTAACCCAACTTTTAAAAGCTTTCGAGATCAAGTCTTTTGTTTTAGTTTCTTTGGTTTCTCTATCTTCTGCAATGTCAACGGTTTCTAGAATTGTAGGATTTGACCGATTTATGAGAATTCAGGGTAAATAGAGAGATGGATAAGAGTCTTGGATCGTCTGATTTTTTTTTGTTAAGGGTGGTTGATGAATATAGCACTAGGACTATTGAACCTATGGATCATCCATCCCTTTTGTATGTTACCATTTGATGAACAATGTCCTTTGTGTATCTTATTTGGGATACTATGGGTGTATTCGGTTGAATAATATATGGAACACCGACATATACTTATGTGTACATATTGGATCAGCATTGGAAGCTGACCTCAAATTATAGAGCATGTATTGGTTTTATCTTAAATATAATCGGATTGGAGTTTGTTATCAAAACATTACATTTATGGAGAAGCTTAAAAAATTGGTATGACAATTCTGCCTGCATGCGTGCTAACTTTTAGGTTAAATAGCAGCTCGGACTTCAGCTTTTTTGAGGAATATCTATAGAGAGACTATGGTCGTGGTTAAATGGTTTTAGAAAAATGGTTTCGACGAATTCGTTTTAAACCTACATGTTGTTGTGTTAAATAATACTTAAAACAAGTAGACATAGATACTCTGTTTTCTCTAAAACAAAAACTCGATTAATAGGACAGATAAAAAAATAAGAAGACTACAATCCGCTGTGCGAACAATTTTTTTTTACAGAACCGGCCTTAAATAACCCGAGGTATAGTGCGTACCAAAACAGTTGGCCATTCTACTGCGCAGGTCTCTTAAAATGTGTTTTACAATCTACAATTACAATTACGTATACCCTGCCTTGTGTTCAAGATCGCTGTCGCGATCTCACTGAGGGTGGTTTCTTCATTTTCCTTCGTTTATACTGAAATTAGGAGCGGAGGAAAAATATAGACCATTATATGTCAACTTTACTTGGAGGAAAATATATTGTTTCGTTTTTTGTCTTGTCGGTTCTTTGTAGGAGTATGATGTGATCACGGTCGGATAGATTAAGCAAAACATTGCACATGAATTGATTGTGTGACTGTGTCTGTATGAAGGTGTACGGTTCTAGATTTAAACCCTATTTGCTCATTATGCTTTCGTTGATCATTATTAATTGTGTCGTGCATATTGATCATGTAGGTACTGATATTGGCACGCAAAGTAAAGTAAATTGCAGTGTCACACCATAAACCATAAAAAGGGTTGGGAACCCTTTCAAATACAATCGGACTTCTAGGTAGAAATGTATAAAAGTCGACCTCATAATAAAAAATTAAGTTTATTTAGATATTCAACAGCATTTTAGTTCTAAGCACTGTAAAGTTGGGTTACGCATTGTAAATTACAGGCAAAAACGCTTAGTGATTAAATCTCTTTCGCGTCATTTTTGTTCTCTTAAATCCTCTCTCTGCGCAATCGACCGTTGGCCAACTGTTTTGGTACGCACTATAAGGCATGCCTGTCGTAGAAGGCGACTTATATCCACTCCCGTATACCGAGTTTAAAGTTTGTACAAAAAAGTTAAAATGCAATGAACAAAACGATAAAATATAATACAGTTTCACTGAAAATCCACCCACTTCGGAGGTCGACTCTACGGATTCTGCGAAAAGCCAATTATTGCAATTATGTAACCCTTTCGGAAAACGTTTAAGAGTAACGGGGTCACATGCATCTGGACCTCAAAAAAATATTTTAGTTTCCAGGAGCTCGATTACGCCAGAAGTGTCGGCTCAAGAAAACGAGACTCAGAGAAAATTAAAAGCCTTGAGAAGGAAAACGACGTTCTTGGAACTAGGCTAACCGAAGTCGAACTATTCTGCGAACAGCTTTGGAAAGAAATTCTCCACCCTAAGGATGACAACATGACCGTCAGGAGTTTATTAAATTTAACTAATGAACCAAAACCGAGTGCAAACTGACTCGTTAGTTCAGATCACCATACGGACGAAGAAGAACTCAGTCGCAAAATCGGCTGGATTCTAAATAATAGACCGGTGAAAAATTGAAGAAGGCTATATCCTCCCCTGAATTAATAAGCCACGATAATTCTCTCTCTATTAATCCCCAGGGGTCGATGGTATTATCCCGTTCATGCTACAAAAATCGACACACCTCGTAGCAGCATTCCTACATAAATTGTTTGTTGAAAGTCTAAAATGCGGTTACATACCTAGGTGCTGGTGGTTAGTAAAGGTAGTCCTGATACCAAAAGCCGACAACCCCAGCCACACGACTGCGAGGGACTTTAGACGAATAAATCTTACATCCTTCGTACTTAAAAACCTCTAAAAACAAATGGATATCCACATCCGTGACAAACTCGATCCCCAACACATATCCTCGGAACAACATGCCTACACAAAAGGTAAGGGAGTCGAAACTGCCCTACATGATATCGATAGTACAATAGAAAAATTTGATTACGAGAAGGAATATACACTCGCTGCATTTCTCGAAACTGAAGGAGCCTTCAATAATGTGACCACAAAATGGAAGTATGATCACCCACAGAAATATAAACGCGAATCTAGAGAAACACATCTCAAAGTAGTAGCATCAAGAGGCACACCAAAAGGAGGCGTTGTCTCACCTCTGTTGTGGAACATAGTCAGCAATGAGATACTCATCAAGCTACAGCACAATGGCGTAAAAGTCATAGCCTACGCAGACGATGTAGCGATACTTTTTAGAGTGAAATTCCTTCTCAATATCAGTGAACTACTCGAGAAAGCATTCAAAACTCTCAACGAGTGCACAAAACAATGTGGACTTGGCATCAACTCCCAGAAAACAGAACTCGTTCTCTTTATTAATAAGAGAAACATACCAACATTAGACCTACCGGTTATCGACGGGATTACCCAAAAACTATTCGATAGCGCAAAATATCTGGGTATAATTCTTGAAAAAAAACTCAACTGGAACCTTAGCGTGTGCGAACGCTTTAAAAAGGCCACAGTCGCTTTCTATACGTGTAACCGAATATTCGAAAAAAAACTGGGGTCCGAACCATTGGATCATTCTATGGATGTACATGGCCATTGTAAGACCTATATTAACATATGGGGGGCTTGTCTGGTGGCAATCCAGAAATAAAGTCACACATCTGGACAATATGACTAAGGTACAAAGGATAGCATGCGTGGGCGCTACTAGCGCAATGAGAACCACACCAACAGCGGGACTGGAAACCATCGTTAACCTGCTACCGCTAAACCTTTACATGCAAGAATCTGCAGCCAAAAGTGCTCTAAGAATCAGCCAGAATCAACTGCTGGAAAACGAACTCAGAAGGACATGGTCAAATTCTAGACAGATATCTGAGCTCAGCTGTATCCTATGACTACATGCTACCTTACCATGACTTTCAAAGACCATTCTCCAGCATTTTTCGAAGCAGAGAGGAGTGGGAGAGGAACGAACTTGGTACCGCAACCATACACGTATGGTTCGAAAATGGATGTAGGCGTTGGATCTGGAGTGTTCTCAGAGGCACTAGAGCTAAACAGCACTTTCTGTCACCCAGAGCACAGTAGTGTCTTCCAGGCCGAGATATTGGCAGTAGCTGAGGCAGCCAAAGCGACCTTAATGCTGGCGATACCACCATATGATATCACCATCATTTATGACAGTCAGGATTCAATAAAAGCCATCTCTGCTGTCAAAATAAAATCTAAGCTTTAGAAGCGTTGTTGTGAAAAGCCAAAGGTTGTTGGCGTCCAACATAATGTTAGGTTCTGCTGGGTCTCCGAACACAGAGGCATACAGGGCAATGAAATTGCTGATTAACTGGCGAGAAAAGGATCTGCATCCAGAATTGACCAAGCAGACCAGTCTGTCAGATCTGAAATCTCGGGTAGGACAGAAAACATTGAATATTGCAAAAAAAAACATGTGGTACTCCCTGACCACCTGTGAAACTTCCGAAAGTATGTGGCCTGAGTATGACAAAGCCAGAATCCATAACCTACTTTGGAGAAACAGGAAATCTGTCTCGATTCTAGTAGGGATTCTAACTGGACACAGCTTATTAAAAGCCACAAACTGAAAATGCATCTGACAGATGATGACTTCTGTAGAGGCTGCGGTGAAGAAGAAACACCCGAGGATACCATCCGGTTTCTGTGCCACTTCCCAGGCCTCAGCCAATTAAGAACGAGATCTTTAGGAAAATACTTTTTCCATTACCTCACGGATCTATCCGAAATCCCTCTCTCTAATCTTTTCAGGTTTGTAACAACATCTGGATGGCTGGAAAGGGACTAACAACAATGGGCAGTAACGCGATAATGAAGGAACCAACCACAAACGTTAACCCCCAACGGGCATCACAATGGGTCTATATTGACCTACGTGTGGTGGGGAAGACGCACACCGACTACCTCACCAACCCACCAACTAAAAAACTAAAACTAAAAAAAATATATGAAAAGCTACCGTCTATTATCTCGCAAACTAAATACAGATAAAATAGAATAGAATATTTGAGAATAAAACTGAAATTCCTTCACGCGTTGTAGCCAGACGGTTACAGGCGTCGTGCTTAAAGGATGGTCAATGCGCCGTTGTATAAAAGGAATGAAGATCTACGGTTAAAGATGAAACTAAATATTTTGCACAAAAACATAATAAACGTTTATTGGGACACGTTCACACAACGGTCCTATAAATTCTTGAGAAACAAATTTATTGAGGACTCTTTGAAGAACTAAACCCTTGGATTTGGCCCGATAATAACAAACCGCGATATAAATTGCGGATAAAGCAGGAGCTCTCAAAGAAAAGTTACCTGCCAAACACTCGTGATAAAAGAAATGCTAGATAAGTTTCATACTTAGTTGCAATACAAATACAAAATTGGTGGTGGTTTAAGGAGAAAAAATCTGACACTGCTTTGGGCACGTGTTAATCGTGTCAATAAAAATTTCCACCAGCCGCCGAAAAAAAAAACACATTTTCTTCAGACAGTTTATCAAAATCTTGTATGGTTCTACAAAAAAAACATATGCATATGGTATGCAAATGGTTTTTTGTAGAAAAACGCCTCCAAAAAGAGGGCGTGGGTTAAAATAATAAATACATATAGACGGTATGTTGATACTATCATAACAAATGATTTTGTATCAACATTTTTTTCGAATAATTTAAAATTTAACCGAAAAACGTTTAATTACTGTAAACGCACCTTAAAAGTGGGTGTGGCAAAAACTGTGTATAGACGAAATATAGATTTTTTAAATATCTTGTTTATAATTTTTTTCAAAATTCCTTACCGTTTTGCCAAAAAGAACGTTTTTTTTTAAAGTGGGTGTGGCATTGGGCGGATTTCAAAAATGTTTATACTTGTTCCGCTTCGTTGAATAGAGTCTATGTACCAATTTTCAAAACTCTAGAAATTTAAGGCCACAAAATTGGTGACACACAGACGGACGGATAGACAGACATGGCCAGATCAACTCAGTTAGCGATTCCGAGTCGATCCATATACTTTGAGGTATATCTAGCGAACATTTTTCTTTATGTTACAAAGTTAATGTCAAAACAAGTATACCCCTATGGGATAGGGTATAAAAATGTCTTAACTGTGTGACATCGAACGTGTCTCTATCTAAAAATTGATTTATAAAGGTTAACATCTGCCCCGGCCTTTTCCAATTCCTAAAGACAATGTAGACTTAATAACAAAAAGTTTAGGCACATAAAATCGCGATGGGGACCAGTAGAAGAGACACTTTTCTAAAAGAAAACCGCGAATCACAAAATCTCAATTAAATGTCAAGGCTACTTCACCATCGTAATAATCCCCGGGGAATTTCCAGCCATGCACATAATCTTGTCTTTATGTTTATGTGCTGTGAAAATTAATTTAACAAATATGTGCTGTCATGTTGCTTACAAAAATGAAAGCGTCTGCCCTAAATCAAAGAAGATATACATACGTTCTCTTCCTTAAAATTTCGTCCTGTTCAAACAGATTTTTATTCCATTTTCACATAGAAAGTTACTTACATATGTAGGTATATGTACCTACACTCCTTAATCAGGTTTTGTTTTCGTAGTACCTCATGAAATCCCTATGTGCGTCGTGCCATATCCACAAAGTGTTTTTATGATGATTAATTACTTTATTTCGCCTCGAAAGGCCCGAATGTCCTGCGAAATTACCGTCACACCGGGCGTAGTCAAAAGCTACTCAAACTTTCACATTGAGGTTCGTCATTATCTGCGAAGTAATCACTTAAAAGAGTAACGCGAACATAAGGTATCTACCAACTGTGTCATTGACGAAACATCCACCGAGGGACAAACAAACTTGCACTCTGTTATCCCTAAAAAGTAACTGTAATTATCTCTAAAGCAAAAGTACAAACAAAATAAGGGAAAAAGAAAATGTTGACGAAACTGTCAGAACACGAAAAATAAGAGCAAAGTGACGCGTCACAAACTGCAGTTTGGCATAACAATGGACGAACAAGGATGGTGGCGGCAAAGGAATACCAGAAATTAACTGCTACACTCGTACTACCCTAGTCTGCTGGAGTGTGCTGGAGTGTGTCCTTGAGTGCCTGCCCTGTAATGAAGGCTAGACGAAAAGGGACAAAAAGAGGATATCGGCGCGGCATGCTCACATTTAGCGTTCTTCTCATCATCAACAGCGTCATTATGCGGTGCTCAGCAGTCTCCATTACCGGAGGCTCATTGCCACCAACAATACGTTAACGCAACGTCGTCGTAGCTACATATGAGAATGGTTGGGTGGAGGCTTTTGGATGTGCATCATCTGCACTATCGCCAGGCATCAGCAGAATCATCAGTTGTGTGTCTCATATGCATGTGGCATGAAATGGATACACTGTGTTGTGAATGTGATTAGTACAATAGGGAAGATAACAGTGTCATCAGCAAGGATGCTTTTGAAGGATTTTCTTATGATTTATCGACAGAACCTTGTTGCTTGTTAAAGGTCGAGTGGGTGATATATGATCATAGTAATGCGGTCAAGATGGTTGACAAGGAAACTGATTGAACGAGAATTGTGTTGTCATTGAAGGCCATGCTCAATAAAGTCATATATTAAGGAGCAAACGAAAAAGCGCTCATTTTCAGTTAAATTCGATGAATTTTGTTTGTAAATAAGAAAAAGGTCCTTATTTACTGTATATAAGAAAAAGGTCCTTATTTACGTTTTCACCTAACCGATGCCTACCAAGGAACATTTTGAGTCTTCACAGGGCGAATACTGGGTGCCTACAGTACTTTGCTCATTAATGGCAATTGATTAGAGCGGGAGGAAATGTAAAGGGTTTTCAATAAGAGCGCTACAAAATTTTTATTTTAAATAAAACAAAAACGGTTTTGGATATCAATGAAATTCTTTATTCCTGTGAAAGTACGTTCGATGCCATTATGTATGGAACTCGATTTCTTTTGCATTGCCACCACGGACACGCTTGCAAAAGAAGAGACGCTGAACCCAATTTTCGACGGTTTTCAAGCATAAATCGGCCGATACTGCTGCAATTTCATCAATCGAGACCATAGACTTGAGGTAGCACCACAGGAAATAGTCTAACGGCGTCAAATCGCACGACCGAGGCGGCCAAGCGACTGGACCATTTCGTGAGATAACACGTTCTCCAAACTTGGTTTCCAAATAAGTTGATTGTGGCATTCGCTGTGCGGCGCCGTCCTGTTGGAAGCACATGTCCTCCAAGTCCATATCATCCAATTCGGGCCAAAAAGATTCGGTAATCATTGAACGGTAGCGATTCCCATTCACAGTAATGGTACGAAGAATGACGCCGCCGGCCCATAAATCACACCAAACCGTAATTTTTTCGGGATGCAATGATGACTCATGGAGTACGTGTGGATTGCTGCCTGACCAATACCGCATATTTTGTTTATTGATGAAGCCTTTCAGCCAGAAATGAGCCTCATCGCTGAAAATGATTTTTCGATGAAAATCCGAATCATTTTCAAGTTGTTGCTCTGCCCAATTCACGAACATACGAGGCTTCTGGTGGTCAAGCGGCTTCAGTTCTTGCGTCAATTAAATCTTATAAGGATATAGGCCAATATCTTTTCGCAAAATTCGCCACAACGACGTCACAGAGATGCCCAACTAGTGAGAGACACACTTGGGCTTTCTTCATATGAAGCCTCAGCGGCAGCAATATTCTCGACACTACGGGCACTTCTTTGTCTCACTGGCAAGGGAACTTTTTGAGCTGTGCCTGTGGATTCAATTTTTTCCACTAGACGCTCAATTGTTGATCTGCTAGGACGATTATGATGACCATAAATTGGACGTAGCGCTCTTAGCGTTGGGGCCACTGACTCCGAATTTCGATTGTAAATTTTAATAATTTCGACTCGTTGTTGGATCGTATATCTTTCCACCATGAAATGGCAAACCTTACTGAAGAGAAATGTTGAAAGAGCGGCAAGAAATATGGCGTCGTTTGCTGTCCCTGTCGCTCAACTTTTGTAGAGTCCCTGTTGAAAAACCCGATATCAGTACACCATGGCAGCAGATGACAGCGGGATGATTAGTTAGATTGATTCAGTGGAGGTGTCTACCGTAACAGTTACGTTGTTCAAAATGAACACGGTACATGCTACTTTCACTTACAACAGAAGGCGTTCTGATTGTTTCGCTGATGGTTGAGTATCTGCATGTTATGCCGATAGCCATTCGGCTGAATTCGAAATGTCATTTTGAGGGTAAACAAATCGTAAACGAGGTTCCTACTCTTCAGTGACAGCATTAGTCAAAACGATGTCTTTTTAGGCAGTTGTCAGAACCAGACCGCTACATTGGAAGGAAGTATGTTCTTACACCTGAAACGCGGGGAAGCTTAAGAACAACAAGGCCGTAGGCTATAATGGCTTACTAGCGGAGCTTTTTCAATACGGTGGAGATGTTTTGGTGGACAAAAATACTATCCAACGTATTATGTGAACTTCTAAAACCGTTCTGCAACACTCTAATCGGCACGTACCAGTATGGCTTCCGGCCATGCAGATCGACTTTAGACCAAATTTTCGAACTGAGGAAAGTTCTGGAAAAAAACCAAAGAATTGCAAGTCAAAAATCACAACCTATTCATCGACTTCAAAGGCCGCGTATGATAGCATACATCGTCAGGAGCTCTATATGGCGATATCCGAACTCGGAATCCCGGCAAAACTGATTCAGCTGTATCGCGTGACGATGGAAAAGAAGCAAACATTCATCGGATTTCAGCAAGGAGATGCGCTATTATGCGACTTCTTCAATCTCGTGCTGGAGCAGATAGTGCACAGGGTAGCTGTAAACACAGGAGGCACTATCTTCAACAGTTCCGTCCAGCTAATCGGACGATATAGACATAATCGGTCGCTCCCAGCGTGCCGTGATAAAAGCATTCACGGCGATTGGAGAACAGGCGAAATCCGTTGGCCTTGAAGTCAATGAGGACAAGACTAAATACATACATGCTATCATCAAACAAACAAGCATCTATCCACCACCTATCACAAAACATCACTATTGATAGCAACAATTTCGAAGCAGCGTGTCGGGATCGTAGAGGATGGAAAGTTGGATGTCTCAGGCAGAGACTCTTTACGGCTCGGGAGCCCAATAATTGAGTAAGTAACTCGGAGATATCTAAGACAACCCCAAAATATTTCCTCTGATACCGATATTGAGGTCTGCACTCAGGAAATAAAAATTAAAAAAAAATTTGTTTTGCCAAAATGGAATGGTTTGGAAGTGAAAGGTTCATGTCCATACCGGGAATTCAGTCTGAAATGGATTCTCGGTGAATTTTCGGCGCAATCTTCTTTTGGCTCAAATAAAATCTACCTGTCTCGATGGAAATGAACGTGTGGGCAGGCAGGATCCTACTCAGTGTTTCATTAGTCAGAAAATCCCCATAACCATGGTCTATGATTGTTTTCTTACTACACGATTGTATGTGAGGACTAATTGGTGGCTCGGTCACCTGGTAGTAGATATTAAACTAGAACCCCCATCTCTGCAGCATGGGGATACAACAAATGAAATGATATCCCCGGATTGAACGTTGTGCATCCATCATACTTTTTGAAAGGAGCTTAGTACATGCCATGTACAGAAATCAAAATGGAGTATACAAACAGTAAATCGAATGAATTTATTTCTCTCTGATCTTCAAGTCATCGAAAACTTCAAGGGGCTCTGAGAGCCATGTAAAACTCGCAGTTGCAGTCCATCTAACAAAAAGAAAAATAACGCAATACCAAAATTATTTTTGCTGCAGAACAAGCAAACAATGAATCGAACTACAAAATACAAATATTCAGCCAGAGAGGCCCCGTATTGTTTGGCAATTAATAATGTGTGCGTGTGCACCTTATGGCAGGACCTACGATTATTACTAATTCCATCCAGCTGTAATATTTTTGGGAGTTTAGCTCAAACATTCTCTTCCGCAATTTATATCACTAATGACTAGGCCATCAGCTCCTATCGAGAAACAAAATCACTAACGCAACAGACTCGTAATTATTTACCCAGGGCCAAGTTTTTTTTTGTCACGACGTTTCCATGTGTTCTTATGTAGAGTTGATTTAAGATTTTGTTGGCAATTGATACTTTCTAAAAGTGTTGTTAGATCATAGTGACAGGAGGGCCACTAAAAAGACATTTAAGATGGCAGACGGATGGAAATCGAAACCAGACCTTCTTCGCTGCAGTTTACCAGACCATCGCTTCAATAAGTAATATGAGACGTTTTATTCACTTAACTTAGAAATTTGTATCTCCAACTTCAGAAATTGCATTTATTCATTCAAAGTTGACTCCCTCGACTTAGGCAATTCAAAAGTTGGTCAAGTTTTGATTTTCAACTCCCCGTAATAGTAGATAGCGATAGACAAGAGGCACGCATCCAGTATTTTGAATGCCCGAACACTCCGACGAGCTAACATCGACTCGGACCACTACCTTGTTACAGAGAAGGTAAGAATGCAGATATCCACCACGACACTACAATCCAGGGATACTGTGAAAAAATGTAATGTCGAAAGACTGAAATCGCAAGAGATTTTCAAAAGCTTCGCGCAATGCGTATCCCTTAACCTCTCGATAAACACCATACTACCAGCATCGAATGTCAAAGAACAATGGAAACTATGCCAACAACCTATTAGATCAGCCGCAACTGATGCACTAGAACGCACAGCCAAGAACGAGGCCTGCAAGGCTAAGTTGCAGGTTAAGACGAGAGCTGCCAATAAGTTCAATGGGCAAAGAAGAAGGAAAGAACACCGGCTTTTCAGACAGAAGAAAAAAAACAAGAAAAGCGTGCATATCTAGCAAATAATCCAAGAATTCCAAATCGATACCAACGATCTATTCATCGATTTCAAAGTCGCATACGACTACAGCTTCTATAGAGACGAACTATACAGAGCCATGTCTAGTTTCGGTATACCGCCCAAACTCGTCCGTTTGTGTAGGATGACGCTGTTCCATCAGGGTCGGAAACGTCCTCACCGATATATACGATACCAAGATAGAATTTAGGCAATTTGTGCAAAACTCCCAAACCAATACTAGAGGCACAATTTTCCAAAAATCGGTGCAACTACTGGCATAGGACGACAATTTTAACATCATTGGTGGGACTCAACGTGATGTCATAGCCACGTTTGCTAGTATTAGAGAAGGAAGGAAGCAAAAATGGTAAGACGAAGCTTATGCTGTCGACACGAAAGGACACACAACATCGACGAATCGTCAGCAGTGACAGATATAGCTTTGAGATAGTACGGGACTTTCTTCTTAACTCCAGTTTAATTAACGCCCGCAGGGTGATAAAGGATAAAAAGGGTTCCCTTAAGGAAATAAAACGATTTCTGAATTCTGAAGTCTCTCGGTAAGTAATCCAACGCGCTTACTATTGAGTCATTCCGCGGATGAAAAAAGTTGTGCACAGCATCAGGCAATGATCTTTAAGCTTATGTTCGTCAAGACTTAAATATAACTCCACAACTATGCGCTTCTCTCCGGCATACAAATACAGACTTGCTCAACATGGTTTGGGAGGCAGTACAAAGCACTGTGTCATTGCTACGCAAGTCATAAAAAACGCGCATTCAACACAGCCGACTGGAGCTGTATTGTAAGAGCACTAGACAATATGAACCCTCCAAACTACTTGCTGAAAATAATATGCAGCAACCTTAGCGATAGGACACTACATTATGATACTGAATAAGTGCCAAAGAAGTATCAAATCACGTGAGGAGTCCCTTAAGGTTCATTGCTAAGCCCAGTTCTATGAAACATAATGTATGGCGAGGTAATGAAAATACCAAAGCAGAACGGAGTAGATATAATCGGATAAGCTGATGACACTGTATTCACAACGGAAGCAAGGTTTCTGGAAGCTGTAGTCAAACCATTACCAACACAAAGGTATGGCTACAAGGAGCAGATCTAGAACTGGCAGACCACAATTCGGAAGCAGTGCTGATAAGTAGCAGGAAAAGATAGAACTTCTTACAATACAAGTGGGGGAGCAAACCATTAATACTAGGAATGATACAGGCTCCAGTTTTTTTTTATAATTTGCACGCACTCAAGGGGTTATGTTTACCCTTTATATGTTTAACCACATTAAGAACTTTCGAGAAGGGGAAGAAAGAGAGTGATAGGAAAGATTTTGGATGTAGTGGAGACTTGCCTCGTCTTGTGTTCGTTAAATTTGAAGAAATTTCAATATGGTGCATACTTTTAGGTATAACAACCGACCTTTTTTATTTCTATTGAATAAAAGTTTAATGGATTAACGCGCAACCTTCCACTCAACAGGCGAAAACATTACCACTTCACCGCGTCCACCCATATAAAGAGGATATGAAGTACGCAGGCGAAAGGTCTTCCCGGACAGTAGTGGCGCTGTCAAGACTAATTCCAAACGCCGGAGGACCCAGGCAGTCAATCAGAAACCTGCTAGCAACAGTGAGCAAGTCAATACTGATGTTCGCGTCCCCGATATGGGCACCAGCAGTGGATCGGAAAACGTATAAACGCAATGAATACTTTTGCATCTCTAAAGTATGCCTTCAGAACTGTCTCAGGTACCGCTATCACTGTCATATCTAGCTGAATGCCTATCGATTTAGAAATTAAATGGTGTGCGGCTCTCAGCGAGAACCAACCTGAAGACAGAAGAACCATAAACGAGCTTCTACACGCAGTATTGCAAAGCAGCTGGAACAACTCAACCAAGAGAAGATGGACGCATATGCTTCACTTAGAAGAATGGGACATTAGGAAACGTGGAGAAGTAAACTTCTATCTGACACAGTTTCGGTCGGGGAATGGATGCTTTCGGTAGTACCTCCACAAATTCAATCACGTGGATTACCCCTGCATGTAGTGACGGACTCAGTGGAGCTTTGGTTAGTGCGATTTACTGCCTCACAGAAAGTTTGAGTTCGATTCCCAGCCGTTGCAACACCTTAATGATTTTTCACTGTCTGATCTGACAAATCATCCGAGTAGTAACAATTGTCTAGAATAGCTTATCTCAACTTCGCCATTTGGGGTCGGCATAAAACAGAAGGCCTCGCCATCGTGCAAGAAGGAAGCACGCACACATGAATGGTTGCGTGAAAGCAATGCTCTGGGCACTAACGAGCCTTTTGTTCCAAAAACTTGTATTTTTTGTACACTGTCCATGCTGTGAGGGAAAGATGCAGAACGCTGAGCACGCCCTGACGGAGTGCCGGGTGTTCACGATGGCAAAGAACCTGCTTGAAAGAGAACTTGGAGGGCATGTAACACTCATAGTGTTAATTCTGTCGTCGAGCGAAGCATGGGATACGGCCAACCAAATTATCACCATCAGAATTTCCGAAGAAATGTCACGGTGAATACAGAAGAGAAATAGCCACTGTTCAAAACGCACCGGAACAGCCGCTCGTCCAGACGCACAGACATGCAGTCAATGGAGAAACTTATGAACGTAATGTGACATACTGACAATTGCCAAACATACATATATACATCAACATACACATTCGTGCAGCCTGCATACACATTTCCACTTTGCCGACAAAAGAAGCAGCCATGGCTGAAAGCGCCACCGTGATGAAATGCCTGGCGTCGGTACCATGTAAAACAGGGTTGGTAACAAGCATAAGTGGTTTTCGTTCAGGTTAAAGTCCCACACCCCGGCTTTCAAAGCTTCCCACAAACTATTATAAAAAAAATCGTTTTAAAGCTCTAAAGGATAAAATCCACTGCAAAATGAAAAATGAAAAATTTCTAGGAGATGCAATCTTCAAGTCCCTTCTGTCTCCTTTACTTCACAAATTCTGTCATACAAAAGTATCTTCACAACATTAACTCAAATGAAACACAAACTAAATATTATGCTATGCCGTAAAGAATAACCAACCCCACTCATTTATGTTTTCAGTTTACTTAAGTTTTATAAAGCACTTACTTTGTTAAAAGTTCGAAGGACTTAATGTACCGTATAAAAGCGGCATTTAAAATGCATTTGATGTACATACGCACTTACCTGAAAAGAAAAACAAGACAAGGAAAAGTTAAATAAATAGTTTTAATGAATTAAATGATGAATTTAAGAATTTAATAACGATCCGGATGTTATTTAATGCAATGCAATCAAATATAGCTACCATATTGCTTATTATATATAATTCGATAAATTTTTAATTAATGCGTGATTCTGGGTGCGCATGGTATCCTATTTATTAAGTTTCAGTTAAAATTGATTTGCATTTTGTTGAAATATCATACATGTGCTTGAAATAAATAGCCATTTGTGGATTAATTGAACGCATTGAATGATGATAAAATGATGCGAATAATTAACCAAATTTTTATCGTTAAAAACACATCCACTTGAACGCATTTGAATAATATTTACTTGTCCATATAAATCTTTTAAAAAAAAATAACAACATGTAACGGGTAATCCAATATGAGAGCCTTTTTTTCAATATTGTTGATAAAGGGTTTTTCAATAAGAGCGCTACAAGAGTCTTTTTTTAATAAAACAAAAACCGTTTTTGACATCAATGAAATTCTTTATTCCTGTGAAGGTACGTTCGATGCCATTATATATGGAACTCGATTTCTTTTGCATGACCACCACAAGCACGCTTGCAGAAGTCCAGACGCTGAACCCAATTTTCGACGGTTTTCAAGCATAAATCGGCCGATACTGCTGCAATTTCACGTTCGATATTCGTACGAAGTTCATCAATCGTTGCTGGCTTGTTGGCATAGACCATAGCTACATCAGGAAATAGGCTAACGGCGTCAAATCGCACGACCGAGACTTCCAAGCGACTGGACCATTTCGTGAGATAACACGTTCTCCAAACTTGGTTTCCAAAAAATTGATTGTGGTATTCGCTGTGTGGCTTGTGGCGCCGTCCTGTTGGAACCACATGTCCTCCAAGTCCATGTCATCCAATTGGGGCAAAAAATATTCGGTTTTCATTGAACGGTAGCGATTCCCATTCACAGTAACGTGATGGTCTTGATCATCACGGAAGAAGTACGTCCCAATGACGCCGCCGGCCCATAAATCACACCAAACCGTAATTTTTTCGGGATGCAATGATGACTTACGGAGTACGTGTGGATTGCTGCCTGACCAATACCGCATGTTTTGTTTATTGATGAAGCCATTCAGCCAGAAATGAGCCTCATCGCTGAAAATGATTTTTCGATGAAAATCCGAATCATTTTCAAGTTGTTGCTCAGCCCAATTCACGAACATACGGCACTTCTGGTGGTCAAGCAGCTTCAGTTCTTGCGTCAGTTTAATCTTGTAAGGATGTAGGCCAAGATCTTTTCGCAAAATTCCCCACAACGACGTCACAGGGATGCCCAACTCTTGAGAACGACGTGTGAGAGACACATTTGGGCTTTCTTCAACTGAAGCCTCAGCGGCAGCAATATTCTCGACACTACGGGCACTTCTTTGTCTCACTGGCACGGGAACTTTTTGAACTGTGGCTGTGGATTCAAATTTTTCACTAGACGTTCAATTATTGATCTGCTAGGACGATTATGACGACCATAAATTGGACGTAGCGCTCTTGACGTTGAGGCCACTGACTCCGAATTTCAGTTGTAAATATTAATAATTTCGACTCGTTGTTGGATCGTATATCTTTCCACCATGAAATGGCAAACCTTACTGAAGATAAATGTCAAAGGAGCGGCAAGAAATATGGCGTCGTTTGCTGTCCCTGTCGCTCAAATTTTGTAGCGTCACTGTTGAAACAACTGATATTAAAGTTCTTATTTGCCATCTGGTTTGTCTATACGACGCACATGACACAGCGAGATGCTTCGTCAGTAAATATCCCTGGTATCATATGCCTCCTACTTTGTATAAATATTTTATTCATGGGCCAGAAATTATATCATCTGCACTGTTGCCGATCGGCCAACTTTCGGAATAAGCACAAGAAGCGAGCAATAAAGATTTTAAAAATTTCTCAAGAAAATCAAGTCATGAAAAAACCAATGAAGATTTAATTTCTTTTTAATTTCTTTTTACTAAGCTCGGATCCCATTATAACATCCAAGCGAAAATTACACAAAAAAAATTTCAGTCTCTTCCCATAGAAGCAGTCAACTTGCTAAAACCCCCAAGTGTCCAGATATCAAACACTCTTCTTGAGTCTGATGATAATGATGTTGATGATAATGGTGATGATAATGGTGATGACAATGATGATGACAGCGATAACAGCGATGATTCCTAAGGATGCAATAATAATTTTTGGTTTGTTTTCCTTTTTAATGGACAACATTTTTTTAAACTATAAGTCTCAATAAAAAAAATTGAAAATTTAAGATTCGTTTTATTAATTTGTTTTTCTTCTCGATACAAGGGGCGTTCAAGTGGGGGTGTGCAAGGTAAGTGTAGTGGACAAAAATTAGATCTTCAATAAATCTTTTTTAAGTTTTTAATATTGTCAAATAAGCACATTTCTAATAAGTGGGCTTTTTAGTGGGCGTGTCAGGTGGGCGGGTTTGAAAATATCTTGGGTATGGTCTTCAACGCTATTGTGCAAAATTTCAGGTTCTTAGATGTAACGGCTGATTTGATGCCACATTTAAGGGCATTCTGCCCCACTGTGCGACGTTCGTGTCCAGTATGCATTGCCATTTCATCATTGATAGACTTACACATTGGGCCATTATTTTTTTTACATTCCTTTGCAAAAATTATCCCGCTTAGTATCCGAAACAAATCGGGGTACTAGATTAGGAAATATCGGAAGCTTAAAAAACCGCAAGAAATTTTAAAAATCGGTCAAAGGATTCGGCTGATACTTACTTAGGCCGGCTACACACACGCAGTTTTAACTCTCCGGTTTGCCTGTTCAGGCCGCCAGCGCAGTTATAACTGAACTTGTGTTAGATAAAGTTGTCAGTTTTTTTGGCCTGAGCAGCCGGTCGGAGAAAAATTGAAAATTCATTCATTTTGCCTGTTCAGTCCGCCTGTTATAAAAAAAACCGCATTCAGGCCGTCAGTTTTAAGTGAAATTTACATGTGTGGAGACGGATTTCGATTAATATGGCTAAACAGTGTCTCGAGGAATTCATAGACATATATCGTAGCGAATCTTGTTTGTGGAAAGTGAAAGGCAAGGAAAATCACGAACGTGGAAAAAGAGAGGCCACAAATGTAAAATTGGTGGAAACATTAAAAAAAATGAAAATTGAATCGGCCAACAAAGAAACAGTTTTAAAAAAAACAACAACATCCGGAGCACTTATCGGAATGAGATGAAAAAAGTGGAATCTTCATCGAAGTCGGCGTCGCATACAGATGAAACATATATACCAAAACTGTGGTATGTACTTTAATCTGTTGAGTTTTTTAAATGACCAATGCGAACCTCGGAGCTCTCGTTCAAACATTGTCAGCGAAGACGAAGGAACTGAAGTAGAGGTGAGAAATACAATAATAATAACATTTTCATACTGATTTTCTTTATTTTGAAAAAAATTAATCAAATTCTAAAATGTTTAATTTAATGGACATAGTTTATCTGCCAAGGCATTTCTCCTTCATTTGAACAATAGCTCATGAAAGATTCTCTTATGATTTTGGCAGCATGACCGGTATTTCCTGTTTGCCTGCATTTCAAATTTACCATACTTGAGTTTGCGGTGTGAAGTCCTGAAATTGTAGTACCGTCATCTATATTTTCGCGATCGAAAGACTCTGGCGGCGAATAAAAACTTGGCTTCGACTTCATTAAAAAATTATACAAAACGCAACTTGCCAATACGGAGGACTTCAAATTTTCAGTCCAGACAATCAGAATTCACAAACTCAGTTTTGCAATCAGTAAATGAGCATTTTAAACAATCAAAGTTGCAAGAAGACAGGCTTCGGCAAAAATGTTGCCATAAAATTGCGTGATCTGCCGAAGGAAATAAGAGTCCTGACAAAAAAAATTATAAGCGATGCACTGTCTGAAGCTGAAATGGGCACTTCAACTCCATCACATAAAATTCTGGTTCCTCCCAACATATGTTTCGTTACATCAATCCAAGCCCAACATTCCCCAGATCTCGAAGTTCAATTATCATGAACGCAATTACATCAAACCACAACCTTCACAACCTTCGTCATCCATAGATGCCATGTTTATCAAACGACAAAAACACACAAGCTGATTAGCCTCACATAGTTACCGGAGCATGTGAATGCATCCGATAAAACTGAACAGGCAAAACGGACACGCAGTTTTGCGTGTGTGTAGCCGGCTTTACTTACTTAAGTGGCGCTACAGTCCGGAATGAACTTGGGCATCAACCACCATTCCTCCCCAATTAGCCAAGTCCTTAGCTAACTGCCTCCAATTGCACAATCCAAGTGGGTTGAGGTCGGTTGCTACTTGTGAGCGCCACTAACTAAGGACTTCCTCTACTGCGTCCGACGTCTGGCTGGGAATCGAAGACTTTGCAAGCCGGAGTATTGATGTCCATTCATTTTACATGACTTAGCCATCTTAATCGTCCAATGCGGAGTTTTTAGAAGAGGGAACATGTCGCTGAACAGCTCGTATAGTTCTTGGTTGAATCTTTGTCTCCATGGCACGTCAACGCAAACGGAAACAAAGAATTTTCCTCTGGAACCGACCAAGGATTTCTTCACCCGCTTTGAGACGCTTTTGAGACGCTCCATTCTTCAGCGCCCTAGAGCAGGACTGGGCTTATAAGGGTAGTTCGAGTGAGGGCTTTACTACTGAATTGCCTCCTTAGTCCGAAGAAACAGCGGTTGGCAAGAGTAATTCTTCGTTTAACTTCTGACGAGATGTTGTTGTCAGAGTTAATAGCGGAGCCGAGATAGACAAAGTCCCGTACTAACTCAAAGTAATATCAGTCAATGGTGACGTTCTTTCCGATATGTCGATGTTGTGTGTCCTTTCGCGTTGACATCAAATACTAAGTCTTGCCCTCATATACTGCTAAACCCAATTTTGCCGCTTCCTTCTCCATATTAGCAAACATGGCTATTATACCTGCCAATGATATCAATATCGTCGGCGTATGCTAGTAGTTAAACCGATGCTTAGAATATTGTACCTCTGGTGTTGGCTCGTGAGTTTTGCACAATACTCTCAAGAATCAAGTTAAAGATGTCACATGGAAGCGCATCGCCTTGCCTGAATCCTTTTTTGCTATCGAATGTGTCGGTGAGGTCGTTTCCGAGCAGCGAGAATTCTCCATCGTCATTTGGGCGGTATACCAAAACTAGATATGGCTCTGTATGGTTCGTCTCTATAAATGCTGTTGTATGAGCCTTTGAAATCGGTGAATAGGTGGTGGGTATCATTTTGGACTTCTTGGGATTTTTACAGGATCTGCCGAGGCGTGAAAATTTGATCGGTAGTTTACTTTGTGGTCTAAAACCACACTGATAAGGGCCAATCAGGTTGTTCAGGCGTTCACATATTACAGTAAACATGATCTTGTAGGCAATGTTAAGGAGACTTATTCCTCTGTAATTGGCGCAGTGTTGAGGGTCTCCTTTTTTTGTCGAACGGGCAAACGATGCTGAGGTTCCATTTATCAGGCATACTTTCATACGACCAGATTTTGCTTCTGAGTTGGTAGATGTTACTTACCAAGTCATCATCACCGGCTTTATAAAGCTCAGCGGGAAGGCCGTAATTTCTGGCAGCCCTATTAAGCTTGAGTTTAGTTATTGCTATGCTCCCTTTACTCAGGTCAAGTGGTTGGCAGTTGTCGCTGTCGTTGCCAATATTGGATAATTTGTTCTGACAGCGGAATGTTGTTTGTCATCGCCGTTTAGTCTGCAGTCTGCAGAAGCGGTTCTTCCAAATCCTCAGCATCAACTGTGTCTCAACTACGATATTTCTTTGTTCATCTCGAGCCTTGTATCCTTGGCTTTGACGTTTTACACTTTGGTAACATTTCCTTGCGAACATTGTTCCTGGAGTTGCAGCTCTCTATATCCTCGATCGCGGGCTTTTCTTGCTGTTTTTTCTTTTTACTGAAAATCCGGTTTCTTCCCATCTTCTCGGCCTATAGAGCTCAATGGCAGCTCTCGCCTTCACCTGCAGCTTAGCCTTGTAGGCCTCGTTCTTGGCTGCGAGCATCTGTCGGCATTCCTCATCAAACCAGGGGTTTCTTGCTGGTGGGCGCTAGAAGCCTAGCACATCAGTTGCGGCTGATCTACTGGCTTGTTGGCATCGTTGCCATTGTTCTTCGATATTCGATGCTGGTGGTATGGTGTTAATCGAGAGGTTAAAGGATACGCGTTGCGCAAAGGGCGTTCGTCGTTCGACATTAAATATTTTCACAGTATTTCTATATTGCTGTGGCGAGTTGAATATCCGCATTGTTACCTTGGCTGCAACAAGGTATTTGTCCGAGTCGATGCTTGCTGCTCGGAATGTTCGGACATCCAACAACATATGCGTGCCTCTTGTCTATAGCAATGTAATCAATTTGGTTGACCGTTTGTTGATCTGGAGACCGCCATGTTCCCTTATGGATATCGAGGTGAGGAAACCGTGCGTTGGCTTTAGTGGCATTTCGTTCCGTAGCGAAGTCAATTAGCCTAAGTCCGTTACCAGACGTTTTGTCGTGTAGACTATGTTTTCCGACAATTCTGCTAAATATGTCTTCTTTTCCTACCTTTGCGGTAAAATCTCTCAGCACGACTTTAACATTGTACTTCGGTAGTCCCTCATAGCTTAGCTATATCATCATTTTCTCCGTTGGAGCGTGAGCGCATGTAAATCTTACGTTGGCGAATTTGGCACTGATGCGGATTGTTTCAATGCGCTTGCAAACTTAAGACTTCTTGCCTAAGTCCGCATTCGAATTGTAGCTGTTTTCACTATAACACGGTCCGCATTAGATGTCACAGTTTTTCCTCCTCTTTTTGCCCGGCCCATCCCATCGTATTTCCTGTATGGCAGTAATGTCTGCTTTATAGCAGTTTAGGCCTTCCGCTAGTTGTTCGCTTGCACCTCTTCTGTTTGATGTTCTCACATTTCAGGTGCAGAAACGATCATCGTTGTCCTTTTTGCGTAGTCCTTTCCGAGGCTGTTGGTTGCTTCGTTACATACTTTTTTCCATTGTTGTGTAGTTAACCCAAAGCACAACTCCCAACCTGGCCAATTCCAATTTGTTAGATACCTCTAGGACACGGGCCATGAGTATCCGCTAAGGGATAGAGCGCTGCCGTTGGCCTTTCGGTTCATTTGCCACCATCTCAGTTTAAGGGGCCTGACTAACCCTTGAAATTCCTAGACAACCCGATGTCCGAATATGTCGAAGCATTTGTCTAGGTTCGCCCGGTTTTCGTTCCGTGCCATTCAGACCTAGCTGTTTATAGTGGTGCTGTTTTTCGTCGTGTTATCAACACTCGCGCTTATCGTTTAGCAAGTCAAATCCGGTTGGATGAGACCAGTACCCAATGGCTACAATGGTTAAAAAGAAGCACTTGATGTGTATTCAGAGTTACAACCACTGGGCATTGCCAAGTTAAAGCCAATCAGATTCTACCCTCGTTCTACAACACCGAACCATCAAACCATGTTCTGGCCAGATCAATAAATGCATGAATTATATGAATATCGGAGATGCACTGATTGACAGTTTTGTTTCATGTAAAATTGTAAGAATAATTCCTCCAATCAGAATGACAGCTCAATGCTGTTTTCTCGATTAATAGTGTTTTGTTATTTGTTCGGGTTCATACGAAATTCGTATTATGTATACGAAATTCAACAACTCTGATAATTTTTCCCATATTTAGTTCTACACTTCTATGCAACTTCACCTCAATTCTACCAAACTTCATAAAAACAGGATTTAAAACACAAAAATAAACCGTCTAAACTCATTAGCACAACGATGGTAACTGTTCACCTCTGTAAGTATTAAATTCGCTTGCAAAAGTATGTAAATGATTCTCGCATCTGCCAATTATTTTGTATAAAAAAAACAATTTTTCAAAAAAAAAAAACCCACCACCAACACATTTTCCACACCCCCTTAAGCCGAAAAAAATAGCTGTGGATTTGGATTTCAAATCCGAAGGATGTAATTAGATTCATTTTAAACTTTCCTCGCATGAAATCAACCATATTAGCTAGGAAATACCGTTGATACTAAATTGTTTCCAAAACAATGATAACCCACAGTGAAGCTTAGGGATTCCAATTTTTACCCAGAATATGGGGTAAACGGTTTAGTGAGGGTTGTCTCTATGGAGAAATTTCATTTGTTGCCTCAATAAATTTATAGGGAAGCGCCACCACCAACGAACCAAAAAAAAAAAGACAAGGTTGGATTTTAGGTACCTACCGCATCTATCCAGCAATGACAAAGGGAAGGCGCTTGAGATGAAATGAACGGAAGCACACAGTACATTGAAGGAGAAGAATTCGAATTAAATACTTTAATAATAAGCGAACGAAACCGAACAAAAAGCACCGCAAATAGCAAGGATCCGAGAGAGAGAGAGAGTATTCAACGAATCTATGTATGAGTGTTCCTCTAATGCTAATGCGAATTGGCATCGTTTTCGCATTAAAAACGCTTTTGTTCGATGTTCAGTGTTCAATGTACGGTATGAAATTGAGTTTGTCGTTTCGATCCATTCGTCTGAGTTTAGTCCTGCCAGGATGGATATACGAGCAGGAAAACGGTGCTGCGGCGTACATAAACTAAGTGAATGGCACGAGCATGTAGTGTTCTGCTGGATTCAGGCTCGTTTAAATATGTGTGCATATGTGAATCATTGAAAAGTCTTTATGGCGTATCTGAATTGCTTCATAATGGCAAAGGCGATTTAATACTATCAAGCTTCGTTTATAATGAGACGTTTCTACATCGGCTGATGATGTTTGTTGCTGTACCAACATGTGTTACCTTTTGTACCTGAAAAAAAATTAAATAAAGAACTCTACATTCAGGTAAGAGGATAGGACGTGTATACAACACACGAATTTTACGGCAGCATCAGCGGGTTTAACTTTATAATTATATCTACATCGTCTGGGTTTTAGGTGAGCGGCTTTTTTAGAATTCAAAAATAATTAAAAAGTTAAACAAATTGTGTGAAAACACGTGAATGAAGCTATTACCATGCAAGAATTTCAACTTAAATGAAGTCTTCCAGCTCATAGACTCAAAATCTTCAAAGTCACAGCCGTTGGCGAATACTGGCACCATGACAGGAGAGGCAACAAAGTGAAATTTTTGTTTTATTGGGTTCTAATGACTTAGTTGTCGAAGAGTTAACAGCTATCGATATTGGATGATCTCTACCATTTTCTACCTTTTATACCGGTAGTTCTGAATTTGTGTTGCGTCAACTCGTTGTAAGCCTTTAAAAATTAATAAATTAAGCTATGGCGCCACAGGCTCGTTAGTACCCAGGGAATAGCTTTTTTCTATCAACCATTCAGGTGTTCGTGTGTACTTCTTTGCACTATGGCGGGACCTCCTGTTTTATGCCGAATCCGAACGGCTAAGTTGAGCTAAGCATTGACAATTGATATTACTCGGATGGTATGTAAGATCATCACGAGAGAAGGGCCAGTGAAAAATCATTAAGGTGTTGCTACGGCTGGGAATCGAACCCAGACCTTCAGAGCGGCAGTTCATCGCAATAACCATCGCGCCACTAATTTTTTGTCAAATAAGGCGAACCTGTAACGCTTTAGTATCGTGTTTATATAATGCTTGCAGATGTTTATTGTATATGCTTCTGAAAAGCTTGTTCTGGTACATGGTATTGCTATGTTCGTATCGTAGGGAGATGGACAACTACTACGGGCGGTATTATAGGGAGCAGAAAAATCTACTATTCGGATGCGGATTTGTTACAAGTGTCAGACTTAGGCAAGAAGTTTTATGTTTTCAAGAAATTAATGAACGCATTAAAAAAATCGCCACCAATGCCAAATTCCATGCCATATATGAGCTCACGAACCGACGCGACGGAGGAAAAAGATTTTATAGCTAAGGATTCGTTCTACGAGCTCCTTGAAACAATCTATGAGCGTTTACCGAAGTACGATGTTAAGACCGTACTGGGAGATTTTGACGCAAGGGTATGAAGAGCATACAGGGTATGAAGACAATACATCTTCAGCAGTATTGTTGGACAACATAGCCTACACGACAACTCGTCTGATAACGGGCTTAGGCTAATTGACTTCGCTACGGAATGAAATGCCACTATAGCCAGCACACGGTTTCCTCATCTCGATATCCATAAGGGTACATGGCGGTCTCCAGATCAACGATCGGTCAACCAAATTGATCACATTGCGATAGACAATGGGCACGCATTCGGAATTTTAGATGTCCGAATATTCCGAGGAGCAAGCATCGACTCGGTCCAATACCTTGGTGCAGTCAATGTTAGAATGTGGATATTCAACTCGCTACAACAACATCGAAACACTACCCTACAAGGCTAAGCTGCAGTTGAAGACAAGAGCTGCCATTGAGCTCTATCGGCAGAGAAAAATGAGAGAACACCGGCTTTTCAGGCAAAAGAAAAAAGATAAAAAAAAAAGCGCGCGATCGAGAATATAGAAAGGTACCACTCCATGAACGATGTTCACAAGTCTACCAAAGCGTAAAACGTCAAGCCAAGGATTCAAGGCTCGAAAAGAATCTTGTCGAGATGAACAAGGAAATATCGTATTTCAAATACAGTCAATGCTGAGGATATGAAAAAACGACTTCTGCAGACTATTAAACGGGATGACGAACAATTTTGCGGTAAAACCTCCAACCACCCGACCCAAGTGAGGTGAAGATAGCAATATCTAAACTCGAGCTTAATAAAGCTGCAGGAAATGATGACCTTCCCTCTGAGCTTGATAAAGTCGGCGTAGATGACTTGGTAAGTAACATCCACCAACTCATAAGCCAAACCTAGTCGGATGAATATATGCCTGAAGAATGGAATTTCAGCAACCGATCCAAACAAAAAGGGGGCCCTTTAAACATGCCAACAACAGAGGCATAAGTCTCATCGCTACAAGATCCTATCTGACGTGAATACTAACGAAATCTTCATACTTCGGCAGACCCTGGACAAACCCAAATACACACCACCTATTCATCGATTTCAAAGCTGCATAAGATAGCATCTATAGAGACGGCCTTTCTAGAGCCATGTCTAGTTTTGGTATACCTTTCAAGCTCGTCTGTCTGTTTTGGAGAATTATCGCTACAACATCAGGGTCGGAAACGAAGTCACCAACACATTCGATACCAAAAAAGGCAAGACGATGCGCTATCATGTGGCTCCTTAATTTGATTCTTGAGAGGATTGTACAAAACACCAGCCAACACCAGAGGCACAGTTATTCAAAAATCGGTGCAACTCGTTACTAGCATACGCCGACGATATTGACGTCATTGGTAGAACTCAACGTGATGTCATAGCCACGTTTGCTAGTAAAGAGAAAGAAGCGGCAAAGATGGGCTTAGCAGTAAATGAGGGTAAGACTAAGTATATGCTGTCAACGCGAATGGACACACAACATCGACGAATTGGACAGAACGTCACGATGAGTTAGTTCGGGACTTTGTTTATTTCGGCTCCGCTATTTACTCTGACAACAACATCTCGCCAAAAAATTAACGAAGAATTATTGTTGCCAACCGCTGTATCTTCGGGCTAAGAAGACAATTCTGTAGTAAAGCCCTCACTAGAACTACTAAGGAGATCTTATATAAGACCCTGATCATCCCAGTTCTGCTCTACGGCGCTGAAGCATGGACCGCCTCAAAAGCAGATGAAGAAATCCTTGGTAGATTCGAGAGTAAAATTCTTCGAAAATCTTCGGCCCGTTTGCGTTTACGTACTATGGAGACGAAGATTCAACTAATAACTCTACAGTGACATGCCCTGGTCAAAAAAACTCCGCATTGGACGCTTAAGATGGCTAGGACATAACGAATGGATACCAATACACCGGCTCGCAGAGTCTTCGATTCCCAGCCAGACGTCGGATGCAGTAGATGAAGCCCTCGCCTTAAGTGGCGCGCACAAGTAGAAACCGACCTCAACCAACTTGGAGTGCGCAACTGGAGGCAGTTAGCTAAGGACCGGGCTAATTGGGGAGGCATATTCCGGACTGTAGCGCGACTTAAGAAGAAGAAGATCTGAAACACACAGGACTTATGATGCGTTACAATATCCTTTTATCTTCTGGCAGGGGGACGATGGATACCATTATAATATCAAAATGGTAAAACAAGTGACAGGTAACTGGATTGAACAAGGTTAAAGAAAATTTTTAAATTCATTTCATCTAAGTAACAAATTAAAAATTTACGATTTTTGATTGCAGGTGCAGAAACCAACAAAAAAGTTGGTGCTATGAATTTATATTCATACTGACTCATGATCCGAAAAGTTGAAGTAAATCATATTTTGATGTGTCGACGAAATTTTCATCAGTTTGCCGTATGTGAAAATTGAGAGTGAACGATTGGCATACATCCGTTTGAACCAACGACAGCTTCGTTCAGAGGGATTGATTCATCTCCGCGATGCTATAAATGCCAATGGCAAAGTGAGTAATGTTGGAAGAATGACTATTTTGCCAGGTACCAGACATATTTGTTGCATTCACCTGCAATTGTTCGAAATCAAGAGGGAATTGCTACATAGCCAAACACCAGTTGATAGACATGACATCACTGCCAGAGTTTTTGAACAAAAAATTAAAATCTCTCATGAATTTCTTCATAAAGTATCGCGTGTATGGCCAAGTCCGTTGTTTGGTGAACTCTGTAGAATGGCAAAAACATGGTCAGCCACATGCGCACATTTTAGTCTGGTAAGTGGACAATATAAGGCCAAATGAGATCGATTCCATAATTTCAGCTGAAATTCCCGATGAAACAGTTGACCCAAAATTGCATGCAGTACTTACCAAACAGATGATACATGGACTTTGCGGAGTTTTTAACTAACGAGTGATCCAAGTAGAGACACTTTTTTCAATAGCCTTTTTTGACAGATCACGTGTGAGTCGTGTCATGCTGTCATGTTATTTTTGTTTAGTATTGTTTGGCATTTCATAATGGAAAGACTTACGCGTGAACAACGTTTACAAATTGTTCAACTTTATTATGAAAATTCACGTTCTGTGAGCAATGTGTTTCGTGCACTTCGCCCAACTTATGGTCAACATAATCGGCCTACTGAGCGTACTATTCGCAACACCATCACCCATTTTGAGACCCAGCATTCATTATTGGATAATATTCGACCGAATAGACCACGTCCAGCACGCTGTGAAGAAAATATAGCGGCCGTAGCTGAGAGTGTACACGAAGACCGTAGAGAATCGATTCGGCGCCGTTCGCAGCAATTCGGACTGACGTATGGAACGACTTGGCGCATTTTACGTCAAGATCTTAAATTGAAAGCGTACAAAATATAGCTTGTGCAACAACTGAAGCCGCTCGACCTTCCCAAGCGACATCGCTTCGCTCTACGGGCTCTTGAAAATTTCCAAGAAGATCCGACGTTTTCGAGGCAAATTTTGTTTAGCGATGAGGCCCATTTCTGGCTCAATGGGTATGTAAAAAAAACAAAATTGCCGCATTTGGGACAAAGAGCAACCTGAAGAGATTGAAGAACTGCCACTTCATCCAGAAAAAACAACGGTTTGGTGTGGTTTGTGGGCCGGTGGAATCATCGGTCCATATTTCTTTAAAAATTATGCCGGTGCGAACGTAACCGTCAATGGCGACCGTTATCGTGCCATGATAACCGACTGTTTGATGCCTGAAATTGAAGCTCGTGATCTCGGCGACATTTGGTTTCAGCAAGACGGCACCACTTCCCACACATCGCATCAATCAATGGACTTATTGAGAGAACATTTCGGTGAGCACATAATTTCACGTTTTGGGCCGGTCGATTGGCCACCAAGATCGTGCGATATCACACCGTTAGACTTTTTCCTGTGGGGATATGTAAAGTCAAAAGCTTATGCCAACAAACCCGCTTCGATTCAGGCCTTGGAGGAAAACATCACGCGTGTCATTCGCCAGTTACCAGTCGAAATGCTCGAACGAGTGATCGAAAATTGGACTCAACGGATGGACCATCTGCGACGTAGCAACGGCCTACATCTGATAGACATAATCTTCAAAAAATAAATGCCAAAGAATGTTCTTTCAAATGATAATAAACATTCTCCATTAAATTTGAATTTTCTGTGTTTTTTTCTTTAAAAAAGTAGGGAACCTCGAAATGGATCACCCTTTACAATTCACCCTGTATGGTCGACGCAAGTGTTTCGAGCGTCGGAAAACCGTCATCTTTGTTAATTTACGCACCACAAAACAAAACAAAAAATATAGTTTATCAGAAAGCTTTAAATTGATTAATAAACAGACTGTGTCATAACTGTATGTCAATATCAAATTGAAACCTCGACCAATTTACAACCGATTTGTTTCGTTTTTTTTAAATGTTTGTATTTATTCAATTAAGGTTTTGAGATACTTTTTTTTTTAATTAAATTTTTAGAACAAATTCATTAAAAAACATATGAGAAGGCTACAATCTACTGTGTGGATCGTTTTATACCCTATCCCATCCCAATCTTAAAACAAATATTTTCAAAATGTCGGCTCTTTGGTGATGAAATATAGAAAAAATCATTGTAAGAACATATTATTCAGACCGTTTATCAAAATCATTTATGGTTCGACAAAAAACATCGTTTTTCGCCTGGTTATGCTATGAACATAACGTATAGAAATGTTTTTTGTATGAAAACGTCTCCAAAAAGTGGTATTTGGAAGAAATGTTTATATTACGAAAATTATTTATTTTGCATCAACATTTTTTCGAAATATTTAAAATTTGACCGAAAAAAGTTTTATACGAAAAACGCCCTCAAAAAGTGGGCGTGGAAAAAAAAACCTTGTATGACGAAATATAGATATAAAGATTGTCTAGAAATGTTGTTCAGAATTTTTTTTTCAAAAACTCTAACGGTTTGGCGTAAAACAATGTTTTTCTAGAAAGAGGGCGTGGCAGTGGGCGGATTTCAAAAATGTTTACACTTGTTCTGCTGGGAGCAAGAACAAACACGTGTAACAAATTTTTACGAAAAACGCTGTCAAAAAGTGGGCGTGGCAAAAAAAAAACTTTGTATGACGAAATATAGATATAAAGTTTGTCTAGATATGTGGTTCAGATTTTTTTTTCAAAAACTCTAACGGTTTGGCGTAAAACAATGTTTTTCTAGAAAGAGGGCGTGGCAGTGGGCGGATTTCAAAAATGTTTACACTTGTTCTGCTAAGAGCAACAACAAACACGTGTACCAAATTTCATCATCCTAGCTCAAAATTTAAGGCCCAAAAACTGGTTACGTAAGTACGGACGGACGGACAGGCATGGCTAAATCGACTCTGCTATCGATTCTGAGTCGATCCATATACTTTGAAGTATACCTAGCTCAATTATTTCTCTATGTTACAAACTATGTATAAAAACTAATATACCCCTATGGGATAGGGTATAATCAAAACTAATATACCCCTATGGGATAGGGTATAAAAAAGCAGGTTGATTTCACACTTTTTTTAGTTACACTTCTCGAATGTTCATTGGCATCGTTTGTGTGAATGCATACCCAGATCTGTGATTTTATACATGCGGTGTTGTGTCGTTTTTTTTTTTTTCTTTCTCTTTACTCACACTTCTCGCATGTTCGTTGGAAGCTTTTGACAGACCATGAAAGATCTAAGAACGAATCAACAATTATTGGGTACTGCCTTGGTATTGTTAGCAGGGGATTTTAGACAAACTCTACCTGATATTCTCCGATCGACTACTGCCGACGAGTTGAATGCGTCCTTAAAATCTTTAATTTTGTGGAGATATGTAAGAAAGTTCACAATTTGCATGTTCAATTGCAAAACGATTCATCAGCTGATGAATTTTCTAAGCAGTTACTCAAAATTGAAGATGGAAAAATGCGGATAGATAATGAAACTGGACTAATCACACTACCCACTGATTTTTGTCGCATCACTCAATCAAAACAAGATCGGATTGAGGAGTTTGCCCAGACATTACACAACAACACAAAAATCATCGTTGGTTGAGCGAACGAGCCATATTAGCGGCAAAAAATAAAGATGTCAGTGAAATTAATGAGGCTGTTTTGATGGAGATACCAGGCCAATTATTCAAATTTTATTTAGTGGACACCGTTATGAATGAAGATTAGGTGGTCAATTATCCCACAGAATTTTTAAATTCACTCGATCTACCAGGAGTGCCACCACACATTCTGCAATTGAAAGTTGGAGCACCTATGTTATTATGGTACGAAATCTCAATCAACCAAAATTGTGTAATGGTACAAGACTTGCGGTAAAGATATTAATGACAAATGTTATCGAAGCCGATATTTTGAATGAAAAATTTAAAAGGGGAAGACGTCTTAATTCCACGTATTCCAATGATACCAACAGACATGCCTTTTTTATTAAAACGTTTGCAGTTCCCAATTCGACTTGCCTTTGCTATGACAATTAACAAATCAAATCATTGCAAACATGTGGTTTAAATTAAGAAGATTATTGTTTTTCACATGGACAGTTGTACAAGGTGGCGCAAAAGCAATCCTCCTATCAGAAAATGCTATAAATTTTGCGATTGGCCCCTAATGTCAGTTCTGTTTTGACATTTGTGTAGTAAACACATGCGAAATACATGTTACTAAACAATGTTATGCTACACTGCTCCAGAACGCGGAATATTGGTGACTATTTATTTGGGCAATAATCGGTCGGTGACTTTAGCACAACGTGAATTTCGTCGCAGATTTCCTAGCCGTCCGACGCCTACTGGTGAAACACTGCAACGTTTAGCCGCTGCCTCGAAGAGATTGGCACAACACGAGATGCTGCCAAGCGTGGCAGACCCCGGAGTAGCCGTTCTGCAGAGAATATTGCTGCTGTAGCCGAAGATGTCATGGAAGCGCCGTCGACATCGACCAGACGACGTGCCACGCAAATGAGTATCAGTCGACGGTCTTTACAGCGAATTTTGGTACAGGATTTGAAGATGTTCCCGCCGTACAAAGTCCAGACGGTGCATCAGCTGTTAGCTGCTGACCGCCAATCGCGTCTAACATACGCTCAAGCCATCCTTAATCACCACCAAGAGGAAAATGATTTTTCATCAAAAATAATCATGAGTGATGAGGCCCATTTCCATCTTAGCGGGTACGTAAATAAGCAAAATTTACGCTTCTGGGGCACTGAAAATCCGCGTGTAACCCACGAAGAGCCATTACACCCGCTCAAAGTCACTGTATGGTGTGCTGTTTTCGCTGGAGGAGTCATCGGATCTTTTTTCTTCGAAGACGTCGCGGGCCAAACGGTTACTGTGAATGGTGAGCGCTACGGAGCAATGATCAACGAGTTCTTTTTGCCGCAACTTGATGAATTGGGATTGGAAAATATGTGGTTCCAACAGGACGGTGCAACGGCACACACTGCACGTGCCACAACCGATATGCTGAAGGATGCATTTCCCGGGCGCCTAATCTCCCGTTTTGGCGATTTGCACTGGCCAGCAAGATCACCTGATTTGACCGCTTCAGACTTCTTTTTGTGGGGCTTTTTTAAGTCGCGGGCTTATGTCAACAAGCCTCAGACTCTTGCAGCTCTTAAAGACAATATCCGTCAAGAATGTGAGGACCTATCGCCGGAAGTTTTGGCCAAAGTGATGGAAATGCCATAAAAAGGGCTCAAATGACAATCAACTGTTGCGGCGGCCATTTACATGACGTCGTATTCTCGACTTGATGTAAAAAAAATTAAAAGACCAAATAAAAATAACCCACAAAAAGAATCAAAGTTTTTAATTTTTTTTTTAAATTACAGCCAAAAAACATCGGAAGGTCAGTTTTGCGCCACCTTGTATGTAGCCTGTTCACGTGTAGGGAAACCTTCTGAATTGTTTGTGTACGCACCTAATGGTAAAACCAAAAATGTTGTTTACCAGAGAGCATTACAATAAATTAATTTAAAAGAAAAAAACAATTTGGCGTTTTTTTTTTTGTAGGTATTCAATTGAGTTGATCGATTAATTCGATTGCATTCAGTTCGATTTCTTCGGCGCCTGGATATTAGTGTCCGTTCACGTGTACCATCAAATCAACTTGGTTTTCGACATTCGAAAATTGTTTGCTTGCTATGCATACTGGCTTCATTAAGATGCCATTCATTCGCCAGAGCAACATCATTAGTAATGATGAATTCAATGCACGTTGTCACGTATGTATGTTGTACCGATGATTCAATAGATCATTTATTTTCGCCAATATGCGACAGCGATACATCCTCGGCGCATGTGCACATTCAAATGCACCATCAAATCAACATGGTTTTCAACCTTCCAAATTGGAAATTTAGGACGTTGATGTTACAAGAATATCACGTATGTATGTTGTATCGGGTTTAAAACAAAATTAACTTATAATAGTTCAGGTACACCAATCCGGCTTAAAACTGATTGAATTTTTCATACATGTATAAATGGCATTTCAGACTTGACGTCTAGCAAAGCAGACGGCGGCGCACAGTGGGGCAGCTCATATGATGGAGTCGGAATAAACTCAAAAAATGAATTGAGTGAGATGAGTACACAAAGTTGTTTTGTTTATAACTGTTTTTGCAAAAAATGCACTGGAATGTATTATTTGCAAAAACAGTTATATTTTTTTCTTGCTTTGTCACTTAGAACGAGCTAATTGAAAGTAACAATTTAATTCTTCTTGCACCGTGTGTCTTAACAAGTAGTTCAATTGGCGCGTGTTTGCGTAGCTGTAATTTTTCTTTTAATCTCGTGAAAGTTAAAAACTAATATGGAATCGATAGCTTCAAGTATGTACTTACTATGTGGATTTAGTTGTATGCAAAAACTATAAAAACAATTTTTGTTTTTTTGTTTTTGTATATGCATTCAAATTTCAAAAATATGAAAGATAATTTCGTAAATAGCTAAAGCAAAAGTAGGTTTCCACACGTTTCCACACGGAGATATTTATTTGTCAATAAAGCTTGACTTCTTGTGTATTCAATACAAAATATGTACACCATTTTTTTTAATTCAGTTTTTCCTAATCCACCACTTCAACAAATGTGGTGTATTAATTCACACATATTCTTAAAAAGTTCTTATTTTCGTGTAGGTTCGCATTCAAATGTTGTGTTTTATACAAGGATGGAGTTGTTTAACCTTATGAAGGAATCGGGGCTTCAAACCCTAGAACAAAAATTTAATTTTTTGAGATACACCTTGAAGCCCACCACAATATAAATGTTAAAGAACTCCAGAACTCCGATAGAAGCAAACGATTCAAAACAGAAGCAATGCGAAAGGAGCTGTCAACTTCGCAATTAGGATTTGCGACAAAGGTAAATCTACGAGCAGCAGGTCATCCAGTTGCATCAAAATTAGTAGAGGACCTAGTGCGTTCACCTCAGCGTGCAATTAATTATAAAAATGTGTCAAAAAAAACGTGCTATCCGAAAAGAGAAGACATGACTGTAACAGATACACCAGCTGAAGTGACAGTTCAAGCTTTGATGAATCATACTGTGGAACGTTTGATATTAGCTCAAAAAGATGTAATGCTTTCTTTGAAAGATGAGCAATTAAGCAATTTGTGTTTGATTTCTAAGTGGGGCTTTGATGGTAGTTCTGGGCACAGTTCATACAAGCAGAAATATGTTGGAAAGGATGCTGATGATTCTAGTGTATTTATAAGTTCTGTGGTACCCCTCCAATTGGTTTGTGAGAGCTCAGAAGAAAAAGCTGTAATATGGCAAAATCCTAGACCTTCTTCAACCAGGTACTGCCGTCCAATAAAATTTGTATATACGAAAGAATCAGCTCAAGTTTCGGTATCTGAAAAGCTCAGAATAGATGCTCAAATTCAGAGCCTTTGCCATTCAAAAGTTAACGTTGAAGAAAAGGTTGTTGAAGTGGCACATAAACACCATTGTGGACGGAAAAGTTTGTAACGCTTTGACAGATACCGTCTCATCTCAGCGTTGTTATATCTGCGGTGCATGTTCCAAGGACAGGTTAAATCATTTCCTAAAGAAGTTTTCGATTTAATCATTGCTCCTAATGTTTTTTGTTCTGAGAACAGCGATGAAAGTGAGAGTGATTGTCTATCAGATGAATCTGAATTTTAGTTAATTCTTGGTGTGTGTATTTATTTGTTGTAATATTTATTATAATTTGTAATTTAAAAATATGAATAACAAAAAAAAACCGGAATTATTTTTTTTTTTCAATTTAAAAAAAATCATAAGTTAAACAATAAAAATAACTTTAAAAAGTCAAATATGGTCTTTCTATGCACTAATAAAAGATTCTTACATAAAAAAATATTTTTCAGTATAGCTAGCCCATCACATGAATTGTTTCCGATTTTTGGGGTATCTTGCCCCACTGTGCGGCGGTCCGCTAGTTACATTAATATATTTGACGATTCCGATTCCGTAATGAGATTTTAATTTACTCAGAACCTTCACTTTTTTAATGGCGAAACGTAAAAAAATTCTTATAAAGTTGATCGCAGTTGACACCTGATTTGCTGCCTTCTCCATATGTGTGTTAATGCGACTTTACAGCTTTGCATCCATTTGCTTGACAACCACTGATTATCCAAAAAAACAGCCACATAAAAGGTAAAATGCCACTCTTTTACCGTTTTTTTTTTATTTTTATCAGAGTGGCTTAAATACTTTTCCCTCGTAATAACACAGGGTGATTAAAAATGAAATATAATTCGGAGAAGTGCCCCAGGCGAAAAACACACACCCATACAGCTTTCATCTTCATTATTGCGAGTCGTGTACAGCAATTAAAATCTACTGATTTAAATATCCAGCTAAATGTATTCCCGCTCACAGGATGTCCTACTTAACCACATCCTCATTTTGTTGTGTGCGTTATTTAGTACGGTTGATAGTTCTACTTAAACAAAATGTAGTGCGACCATGAAAAAGCCACAAACATGCTCCGCTTCGCCTGCAGCATATCAATCACTTTTATGTTAATTTATTATTATTTTTGTTTTCCTTTCGCTTAACGGGTGTATTTTAATTCTCGTATATCAATAATATTTTACATTGTGCTGACATATTCATTGTTTGTGCAAGTAAATAAATCCAACACATGAGTATCCTTGCATACTCATGTGTTCGATCAGTCACCACTCGCCGTGTGCAGCGTGTCCTGACACTGGACAACAGACTCCATAACAATTAATTTTTAATTAAAAACTACGCCGCTTAAGCTTTCGTATGAATGATGTCAGCATATGAACACCGAAAGCTGAAAACAGCGGACTGATGAAGCCTGCAGCAGCAGCAGGCCTATGCGGATGAGCACTCTGAACACTGGCGCGTCCTTGTACGCTAAATCAGATTGATTAAAGAGCTCTGGCGAGAGCGCGCTTGCCATGAAATGTTACATTGGAGTTGTCACTGAGAATCTTTTGCGCACCATTGGAGGCTGCTCTGCCCCCCGGTCATATAATCAAAGTTAATTGCTTAATGCGTGGCATTGCTTTAATCAGCATGAGGCAGAGGACACCAATCGAATTATGTTGCCAATTAATTGGTCGTGTAAATAGTAGCTATTGGCATATTTGTGTTCGTCCCCGTGTAACATGATAAGCAACTGGCATTTAAAAATGAAAATGGAGTAACGCACTACTGAAGAGTGCAGCATGGCATTTTAATGGGTTCTGAAGGATTTTAGTGCGACCGGTGAGAGGATCAATTGTTGATGTAAATTGTCATTTAATATTAGTACTGGTAGATTGCTCAGCAATGGTGAGAGAACTAAGAAACTAGCTCGTGATAAATAGAATTTGTTTGTGGGTCAGTTGTAAGGGTAGCCATCATTTATCATGTTGCAAGTTTACATCGTGACATGGCATCCACCTTGTTGTTTAGAGTTATAAATGTTCAAACACCGACGAAAATGATAAATTGGTGGAGCCAATGCATGTGCCGTGTGATATTGAAGGCTCCATCATATAGCCGTACACTTGTGGGACATCACCATCACTGCTATGCCAGGAGGAGTTGTTTAATTAATTATTTTGGACAAGAGTTGTAAACTGCCATCCATGAAATACGATGGGATGGACTGGTCAATTATGGGATAAAAAACTGTGACATCTACTACGTACCGTATTGCAGTGAGCAGAAACAACGACTATGCGGATGTGGACTTGTCTCATGTTTTCAATACATTAGCGAACGTGTTGTAACAATCCGCATCAAGGCCGAATATGCCAACGTAAACATTATATGCACTCACGCCACGACGGAGAAAAAGATGACATAGCGAAAGACTGTTTCTACGGGATCCTTAACAAAACACATCAGCGTTTACCGAAGTAAAATGTAGAAATAGTGCTTTGAGATTTTTCTGCCAAGGAAGAGAAGACATCTTTAGCAGTATCGACAACATAGGCTTTATGAAAGCACGTCCTGCAACGACTTAGGCTAATTGACTTCGCTGGTGAACGAAATGGCACTATAGCCAGCACACGATTTCCTCACCTCGATATTCATAAGGGAAGATGGCATTCTCCAGAGCAACAAACGATCAATCAAATTGATCACATTTCGATAGACAAGAGGCACGCATCCAGTATTTTGGATGTCTGAACATTAAGATGAGCTGACATCGACTGTGACCGCACCACCTTGTTGCATCCAAGGTCAAGTTAGAAATACGATGACAAAAATTTATTTCGAAAGACTGAAATCGCAAGAGACCGCCAAGACCTTCGCACAACGCGTATCTCTTAACCTCTCGATTAACATCATAGTTACCACCAGCATCGAATGTCGAAGAACAATGGCAACGATGTCAACAAGCCATTAGATCAGCCACAACTGATGTGCTAGGTTTCTTGCGCCCACCAGCGAGAAACCCCTGGTTAGATTAAAAATGCTGACATATGCTCGCAGCCAAGAGCGAGGCATACAAGGCTAAGGCACAGGTGAAGCCGAGAGCTACCATTGAGCTCTAAAGCAAAGATGAAGGGAAGAACACCGGCTTTCAGAACGAAGAAAAAGGAGCCAGCAAAGCGCGCGATCGACTGTATAGAGAGGTTTGAAAAGCATATACAAATTTTCGGCGCAACAGGCTCGTTACCCAAAGCTGAGCTTTCTCACAATCATCCATATGTGCGTGTGTATATCTTTCACGATGGCGGGACCTTCTATTTTATGACAACTCCTTCCGAACGGCAAAATTGATGTCAGATCATCACGAGAGGATGGAGAGTGAAAAATCATTTAAGTGCTGCTACCTTTTGCGCGGCAGATCATTGCGCTAAGCATCACGTCGCTGAACCCGTTTCACCAAAGTCTAAAACGCCAAAACCATGGATACGAATGTCGAACAGAAGCCTGTGCAGATGAACAAGGAAATTCCGTAGTTGAGACACAGTAAATGCTGAGGATATTGAAGAACCACTACTGTGGACTGTGGACGAACCATTCAATGTTGGTGACCAGAGCGAAAACTACCAACCACCCGACCTAAGTCAAGTGAGGATGGCAGTATCGAAACAATCTGTCGCAAATGCCGGTAATTATTCCGAGCTTTATAAGGCCGGTAGAGATGATCGGGTAAGTAACATTCACCCAAAAGCTAAATTTGGGAAAAGACAGCATACCTGAAAAATGGAATCTCAGAATCGTTTTCATGATCCATAAAAAAGATACCCTCTGATCTGCAACAACTTAAGAAACACAAGTCTCCCTAACATCGCCTACAAGATCCTATTTGCCGTAATATGTTAATGCCTGAAACTGATTACCAACCACCTTATCGGTCCTTATCAGTGTGGTCTTAGGCCAGGAAAGTCCACAACCGATCAAATTTTCAAACCTCTGCAGATCCTGGAAAAAACCCATGAAGTCCAAATCTTTTCCCCCCAATTATCGATTTCAAAGCCGCATATGAACGCATTTATAGAGACGAACTATACGGAGCCATGTCTAGTTTTGGTATACCGCCCCAACTCATCCGTTTGTTTAGGATGACGATAGAGAATTCCCTGCTCCATCAGGATCGGAAACGACCTCACCGGGACATTCGATACCAAAAAAGGATTTAGGCAAGGCTATGCGAGTTCATGTGAGTTCTTCATTTGATTTTTGAGAGGATTGTGCAAGACTTCCGAGACAACACTAGAGGCACAATCTTACAAAAATCGGTGCAACTTCTAGCATACATCGACTACATTGACATCATTGGTAGGACTCAACGTGATGTCACAGCCACGTTTGCTGGTATAGAGAAGGAAGCGGGAAAAAATGGGTTTGGCAGTGATTGAGGGTAAGACCAAGTTAACACTAAGGGACACACAACATCGGTGAATTGGACCGAAAGTCAACATTGACAGATATAACATTGAGGTAATACTGGACTTTGTCTGTCTTCTTCGCTATTAACTCTGAGAACAACATGTCGTCAGAAATTAAACGAAGAATTACTCTTGCCAACAGCTGTTTCTTCGGGCTAAGAAAGCAATTTAGTAGTAAAAACCTCACTCGAACTACTAAGGAGATCCTATATAAGACCCTGGTCATCCCAATACTGCTCTACGGCGCTAAAGCATGGACCGTCTCAAAGCGGATGAAGAAATCCTTGGTCGATTCGAGAGGAGAATTCTTCGAAAAATCTTCGGTCCGTTTGCGTTCACGGGCTATGGAGACGAATATTCATACAAGAACTATACGAGCTGTATAGCGACGTGCCATTGTTAAAAAAAAAACTCCGCATTGGACGTTTAGATGGATAGGACATGTAGAACGAATGGATAATACTACGGCTCACTCAGTCTTCGATTTCCAGCCAGACGTCGAACGCAGTAGAAGAAGACCTCGTCTTAAGTGGCACGCACAAGTAAAATCTAAATCAACTTGGAGTGGAAAAGTGAAGGCAGTTATCAAAAAAATTGATGTGAATGGAATCCCATCCTTTCTGTGAAATAAAAATCCCTTAAAACTACAATTTCCTTATTTTTATGATTCATAGCTGAAAATGTTTGGACGGACTATATCACTATGTCATAAGCCATGCCATTAAGTCCCAAAAGTGGGAATCGTTGTTACTCCTCACTCACTATACGTTAGTTTTATTATATTTTTTTCGAATTTCCTTAAAATTTTCCTATAACCATTTTTGTTTACTGAATACCCTAACTAGAAAGTAAGTTGTAAAAAAAATTTTACGGACGAAATATAGCTTTCAGATTGTCCAAATAAGGCAATCAGACTAAAGACAACGCTTTTCAAAAAAGTAAGCGTGGCTTTTTATGGAGTCATTGCCAAAGAGCATATGCAGGAAATTTCGTTATCCTACCTTCAAATTTAAGACTTAAAAATTGGTGACATACGACCGACAAACAGAAATGGCTTAGTCGACTTACTACTTAATTACTTAAGTGGCGCTACAGTCCGAAATTAACCAAGGCCTCAACCAACATGCCTCTCCAATTAGCCCGGTCCTTAGATAACTGCCTCCAGTTGCACACTCCAAGTTGGTTGTGTTCGGTTTCTACTAGTGCGCTCTTATACAGGTGAAGTCTTCCTACTGCGTCCGAACGTCTGGTTGGGAATCGAAGACTCTGCGAGCCGGAGTATTGATATCCATTTGTTCTACATGTCCTAGCCATCTTAAACGTCCAATGCGGAGTTTTTTTTTTGAACAATGGCATGTCGGTATACAGCTCGTATAGTTCTTGTATGAATATTCGTCTCCATAGCCTCTCACCGTAAACGGGACCGAAGATTTTTCGAAGAATTCTCCTCTCGAATCGACCAAGGATTGATTCATCCGCTTTTGAGACGGTCCATGCTTTAGCGCCGTAGAGCAGTACTGGGACGATCAGGGTCTTATATAGGATTTTCTTAGTAATTCGAGTGAGGGAATTACTACTAAATTGCTTTCTTAGCCCGAAGAAACAGCGGCTGGCAAGAGTAATTCTTCGTTTAATTTCTGATGAGATGTTCTTGTCAGAGTTAATAGCGAAGCCGACAGACGAAGTCCAGTATTATCTCAATGTTATATCTGTCAGTGTTGACTTTCGGTCCAATTCGCCGATGTTGTGTGTCCCTTAGTATTAACAGCTTATACTTGGTCTAACCCTCAATCACTGCCAAACCTTCGCTGAATTTCTGACAAGATGTTTTTGTCAGAGTTAATAGCGGAGCCGAGATAGACAAAGTCCGGTACCACCTCATAGTTATATCTGTCAATTGTGACGTTCTGTCCAATTCGTCGATGTTGTGTGTCCTTTCGTGTTGACAGCATATGCTTAGTCTTGTCCTCATTTACTGCTAAGCCGCTTGCCGCTTCCTTCCTATATTCTAGCAATCCTGGCTATGACATCACGTTGATTCCTTCCAATGATGTCAAAATCATTTGGAAAATTGTGCCTCTGGTGTTGGCTTGGGAGTTTTGTACAGTCCTCTCAAGAGTCAAATTGAAGAAGCCACATGACAGCGTATCGCCTTGCTTTAATCCTTTTTTTTTGTTGTCGAATGTGTCGGTGAGGTCGTTTCCGACCATGATGGAGCAGCTAAAATTCTCCATCGTCATTCTACACAAATGGACGAGTTTGGGCGGTATACCAAAACTAAACATGGCTCTGCATAGTTTGTAACTATAAATGATGTCGTGTGTGGTTTTGAAATAAAAATCTCAATTCATGACACAAACAGAAATTTGAAATTGGTCTATAATTAGATATATCACCCTGTTCACCTTTGTCATGTAAGTATAATGTGTTTCAGACAGAAAGGATCCTTTTCATTAAAGCTCTCTAAAGTGGATTATTTTCACGGATTTCAGACATCCAAATGGTGGGTGTCACAAATAGGATATTAGAATCGTTCCCTAGTATTTATTATTTAGATTTTATAAAATTATGGTTTGAGAAGCTTTTAAAATTTGGCTTTTTCAAATGTCAGATGTTTTTATTAATCATTTTCATTGTCAGCTATTATTTTAAATTTGAAAGTATGTACACTTTTAGCACTCGTCCCAAATAATATTCACATTAATGCAGTCAGTCGCTTTCATATTCTAAGCAATGCCGTGTCATTTTTTTTAACCGTTTCGTTGATTTAAATATTGAAATAGCTCCACCTCCAATCTCCAACTACAAAAACCAAACTCAAATATCCCGTTATTGAAGCTTTTCCAACTGCGCATGCATGACAAAAAATGGGAAAATATTTCCCATAAAATCCAAGCTTCCACAAAAAATATCCCTTCAGCAAAGTCATGTTCCACAAACTTTCTCAAAAATACCAACAGATGGTGCGTCCAAAAATAATGACGAAACAACAAATACTTTTTGCTCGTGGATGGTGTGTATCCAATATCCTTCAAAGCAACTTGTTGACATGCTGCTCATACGTATATGCATAAAAATGATATTTAAATAGAATTGCCCTTGTCGATTTCCCCCCAATTATAAGGATGATGCCGCTCTACCGTTGTTTACCGGCATAATAGAAATGCCGCCGCATTTTACAATACATACCGCACTCGCGTACCCACTGTATCTCGACACATCCCCTAGCCATGCACTTGGCATACTAATTACACCTTACAACCGGCACGCGAGTCACACGTCACACCACGTACCACACGAGATGTAAAATCGACGCCAGATTCGGCAGTCGTATCTGCCGCTCCTACATACCTACAAGGATAATCTTCCGCTCATTAAACATGTTTCCATCAGCTATTCTTCAATGTTGACGACGACGATGACGACGACGCACGCTGAAACAATCGGGGGAGGAAACTATTTTAGGATGCACAATTATGTCATCATATTGCCACTGCATTGGCACTGGGTGCTGGTGCGGGGGCTGGTACGAGTACGGGTATGCCGGTAGCATGCTATATTCAGATGCCGGATAAGCACCCACTAAGCGATGCACACACGTAGGGTATCTGATTCTCATATGCACATCGCGCTTATCTTATCCTCCGGATGCGTGCCACTTTGTTTAATCATAAAAGAAATGTGTACTTGGAGTTTGGGTATTGAGCGAGCGTCATTTCAATTAAAATCCTCTTGACAATGGAATCCGATGCCATTAAGGAGAAATAAAAAAAAAGGGATCCAATCGAAATATTATGAAGAGAAGCGAGGGATGATTTTTTTTTCAAGAGACCCACTACAAACCGACCGTTCCTACACAAAGGGGATTACAAAAATTAAATTTATTTGACGTTTCAAAATGCAAAAGGTGGAAAGGGGGGGCTCAAGATTGTCATAGCGGGTGTTAGGTTGATATTAGGAGGCGAATATTTAATAACTTTTTTTTTTTAAGGAGGATTATGTTCTGGGTAGATATCTACTTTGGTTATGTATTTTTTTTTTGGGTGGATACTGAATATTCAACTTGAATTGAGGAGTAATGGTGTAAATGTTTGGGTTGCAGTTTTAGGCGAAGAAGAAACACCTGCGAGAAATGCGACTTGTAACGGGTGTTTATTTAGAGTTTGGTTTTTCGAATAGATATCAAACTGATATTTTGTGGTCAAATCGGGCAACTCTAATGTCATTTATTTTCAGTTTGGTTTGCCATTTTATCATGAACAGGTTGACAAGTGAACAACGCTTGCAAATCATGCAAATTTATCTCGAAAATAATGGTTCAGTTCGCGAAGTTTACCGCAAGCTCCGTCCATTTTATGGTCGACATAATCGTCCATCAGAGCTATTAATTCGGTTAACCATGGATCGTTTTCGCACTACGTTTACTTTATGTGATAATCGCATTCACAGAGACGTCGAACAGGTCGCCACGAAGAAACAATTGCCGCTGTAGAGCAAAGTGTTGTAGAGGACCCGAATGAATCGATTCGCAGCCGTGCACAGCAATGGGAGCTTTGTCCATCAACTTTATGGAAGATTTTGCGCAAAGATCTTGGCTTACGACTTTACAAGATCCAGCTTGTGCAAGAATTAAAGCCGCGTGATCATGCAATGCGTCGTGATTTTGGTGTATGGGCCGGAAATGAGATCGATCTCGATGCTGATTTTCATCGCAAAATTTTGTTCAGTGATGAAACACATTTTTGATTGAGTGGCTACGTCAACAAGCAAAATTTTCGCATTTGGAGTGGAGAGAATCCTCATGAGACCCTTGAGACGCCATTACATCTACAAAAACTGACTGTTGGGTGTGGTGCTCTATGGGCTGGTAAAGTCATTGGGCCATACTTCTTCCGAAATGATGCTGAAGAGTCAGTTACCGTTAATGGGAAACGGTACAGAGCCATGATAGACGTGGATGAGATGTGGTTGCAACAAGACGGCGCAACCACACAGCGCGCGTCAAAATCGATTTATTGAAGGAAGCATTCGATGAGCGCATGATTTGGCGGAATGGACTTGTCAATTGGCCACCAAGATCGTGTGATTTAACACCATTGGATTATTTTCTTTGGGGATATGTGAAGTCGCTCCTCTAATCCAACAAACCAGAAACATTAGGGGACTTGAAAGCCAACATTCGTGGCGTTACTGCCGACATACGGCCCCAAATGCTCGAAAAATCATATGTAAGCATTAATGGCATAAAAGTATCCTTCCAATAAAGCCAAATTGATGGACATTTAAACGATTTTCTTGTGTTTTATTTCAATTCGAAGTTCTATACCTCTAAAAAAAAAAACACCCGTTATAACATAAACGTAATTTTATTTCCATAGGAAATTGATTTTTTTTATTTAAATATCCCTCCAACTTATGCGTCCAAATTACCCAAATTTATTCCACCTATCAATAATGGTGAAAATTTTCTTTCAAAAGTTTTCAACTTTCACGTTCGCTAACATGACTTGAAAGTCGCAAGTAATTTCAACAATCCCCCACTGTGACCCACATTGAGAGAAAGTTCGTCAATAAAATGCACAAGTGCACATTACCAAACTTCGTTATCACATCGACCATCTATGAAGATCCTTCGAGGTGATTGTAAATTCGCGTGTCATTTGCTGCTTCATTCGAAAACTTCATCTTAAATCCACACACAAAAACCGACTCTCACACATCGACCCACACACGAAAACTTCAATCGAACTTCAATTCACCGAAAATCACTTTGGGCAGAAATTTCCCTCGGTTACCAGTACCAACTTCTCATTTGATGGATGAGAATACGATTGTCGCACGTATTGGTTGCCAATCACTTATCCTTTGTCTCTGATGTGAAATCATATGAAAGTGAAGATTCACTCCCAGCACGTCCTGGAACATCGCTTGTCAGCACAACTACTATATACTGAGGTATTTGCAATATCCTATAATATCTACAACACAGAAGAGAAGGGTCTGCAATATCGTTCTCATATTTGGAGAACGCATGTGTTGTATGAATGATGCCTAAGGCAGTCTATAAGGATATGCCAACATGGAATTCCGTTCTTAGTCTCTTCACTTCGATTGAATAATGGATGATGATCCATTAGGCAATCTTTTGCCGTGTTAGGAACGGGTGCCAAACCGTAGCTGGTGTTGAATCCTATTTTATCATAAAAATCGTTTTAATGCTGATGATGTGGGCGGTAGTGATGGTGATGGAGCGTATGACATTCGAGAGGACTGATGTGTTTTTTTGGTAAACATTAGCAGACCCTAAGGTGTTATTTGAGAATTCTAAATCAATGCGCGTCCAAAAGTCACCACGGAAGGCAAAGGTGTATAAATAGGTGCATGGGTTTGTGTTGGGTGGATTTTTATTTTACAGAGTCAGAAGGACTGCTGTCAAGTCAATGTCTGCTTTGACGTTGAGACAAGAGAGAGAGAAGTTTTCTTTGCGTAAAAAAACGACAAATGGTTATGGTCGTCATCGTTGTGATGGACTGGTACCCAGGTCAAAATAAAAAATGGAATGTTGACTGTGGATTTTATTATCAACGCTAAGGATGCTGGTAACGATGGAATTAATAAAGGGTTTGTTAAACAATGAAGCGAAGGCGATGATGTTGGCACATCGTAAAACAAAAAAAGATACGCGTGTGATATGTCAAACGATACAATGTGGACATGACAGCACTCTTATAAAGGGTGTCTAAATTTAACTTTAATGATCGTGTTTGTCGATATTATATGCTTCGATTTTATATGGGTACAATGGCATATTGGTTATTTCGTTTGGACTTCTTAGCGCAGGCAGGGTCCCTGACTCAAAATCCGAAAGATATAACCCCTACACCTTAATTACAGTCTGACAGATATTCAAGAATAGCAGATATAAAACGGTCAGGGGAAGCTTTTCAAATTCCGCGTTTTGAGTCGGCGTAGGTTCCATTCTCTGTGCTAAAAATATAACCTTGAACAACAATTGAATGGAGAAGTTGGTTCTTTGGATAGATCATGGCGGTCTCCAGATCAACGAACAATCAACCAAATTGATCACATTGAGGAGCTAACATCGACTCGGATCACTACCTTGTTGCAGACAAGGTAAGAATGCGAATGTCCACCACGGCACAAAAATCCATAAATACTGTGAAAAAATTTAATATCGGAAGATTGCAGTCGCTAGAAATCGCCAAGAACTTCGAGCAACGCGTATCCCTTAACCTCTCGATTAAAACCATTCCACCAACATAGAATTTCGAAGAACAATGGCAACGATGCCAACAACTGATGTGCTAGGTTTCTCGCGCCCAACAGCAAGAAACCCCTAGTTTGATGAGGAATGCCGACAGATAATCCCAGCCAAGAACGAGGCCTACAAGGCTAAGCTGCAGGTCATGACGAAAGCTGCTGTTGAGCTATATAGGCAGAGAAAAACGGAAAAACACCGGCTTTTCAGAAAGAAGAAAAAAGAGAGGTGCCACTCCAGGAACGATGTTCGCAAGGCTTACCAAAGTGTAAAACGTCAAAGCCAAGGATACAAGACTCGAACAGAATCCTGTCGATATGAATAAGAAAATATCGTAGTAGAGACATGGTCGATGCTGAGGATGCTGAAGATTGTTAAACGGCGTTGACGAACACCGTTCCGCTGCTGTCAAGCAGATGTAATCATTCAATATTGGCAACGACAGCGGAAACTGCCATCCACCCGACCTGAGTGAAGTGAGGATAGCCGTATATAATCTCAAGCCTAATAAGACTGCCGGAAATGACGACCTTCCCGCTGAGCTTGATACAGCAGGCGTAGATGACTTGGTAAGTAACATCCACCAACTCATAAGCCAAATCTGCTCGGAAGAAAGTCATCCTTAAGAATGAAACCTCAACCACAAAAAATGCGACGATCGAAACTGCGCCAACTAGAGAGGCATAAGTCTCCTCAACATCGCCTACAAGATCCTCGTCCGTTTGTGTAGGATGAGAATAAAGAATTCTGTCTGCTCCACCAGGATTGGAAACGAGTCCACCGGAACATTCGATACCAAAAAAAAGGATTTAGGCAAGGCGACTCTCTGTCATGTGACTTCTTCAATTTGACTCTTGAGAGGATTGTGCAAAACTCCCAGCCAGAGGCACAATTTTTTAAAAATCGGTGCAACTACTAGGTTGTTTTTTTTTAGAGTTAGAGAACTTCGAACTGATATAAAACACAAGAAAATAGTTTTAATGTCCATCAATTTGGCTTTATTGGAAGGATAATTTTATGCCATCAATGTTCAAACATAATTTCGGGCATTTGGCAACCGCGACTAGTTTGAATAAAGCCAAGTCTAGTTACTGTCGGCAGTAACGCCACGAATGTTGGCTTCCAAGTCCCCTAACATTTCTGGTTTGTTGGCGTTGACGAGCGACTTCACATATCTTATTGAAATCACATCTCACCCACATTCATGCCATCCGATTCGGGAACAAATAGTCGGTTATCATGGCTCTATACCGGTCTCCATTAACGATGACTGACTTTTCAGCATCATTTCGGAAGAAGTATTGCCCAATGACTCCACCAGCCCATAGAGCACACCAAACAGTCAGTATTTGTAGATGTAATGTGGTCTCAAGTGTCTCATATGGATTCTCTTCACTCCAAATTCGGCAAATTTTGATTGTTGACATATCCATTCCACCAAAAAATGAGCGTCATCACTGAACAAAATTTGCGATGATAATCAGCATCGAGATCAATCTCATTTTCAGCCCATACACCAAAATCACGCATGGTCTCGCGGCTTTATTTCCTACACAAGCTGGATCTTGTAAGGTCTTAAGCCAAGATCTTTGCGCAAGTTAACGCGAACGGGATCGAAGATTTTTAAAAGAATTTTTGACTGAAAATGACCAAGGACTACTTCGTCCAATATTAAGCGCCGTAGAGCAGGATTGGAATGAGCAATTTTTATATACGATCTCCATTGTAAGTTCGAGTGATGGGTTTACTACAGAATTGCTTTCTAAGCCTGTTGCCGAGAGTAATTGTTCGTTGAATTTCTGACGAGATTTTATTGTCAGAGTTAATAGCGAAACCGAGGTAGAAAAAGTCCTTTACAATCTCAAAGATATATCTGTCAATCGGTTGTGGACTTCCCTGGTCTAAAACCGCACTAATAAGGGCCAATCAGGTTGTTGCTGAACGGATTCAGGCGTTCACATATAGATCGCATCTTGTAGACGATGTTTAGGAATCGTATGCGTCTGTAGTCGGCGCGGTTCAGAAAGTCTACTTTTTTTATGGATTTGGAAATTTATGCTGAAGTTCCATTCTTGAGACTTACTTTCATTCGACCGAATTTTGCTTATGAGTTAGTGAATGTTACTTAGCAAATCATCTCCGCTGTCTTTAAAAAGCTCAGCAGGAAGACCATACTTTTTGACAGCTTTGTGAAGTTTGAGTTTAGATATGGCTATCCTTACTTCACTTGAGTATGGTGGTCGGTAGTTTTCGCTGTCATCGAGAATTTTAAATGTTCGTTCCTCCTGACAGCGGAAGATTGTTCATCATCGCCGTTTAACAATTTGCAGAAGTGGTTCTTTCATATTCTCAGCTTTGACTGTGTCTCAAGTAACATATTTGTTTGTTCATGATAATTTGAATTTAAATTTAATTTGTAAAGATATCCTTGTAGAAATTTCGAGCTCTACCCAGGCGGTTTGAGTTTCTTATTAAAGCTGTATACCTTTGCAATGCTTACATAGGGGCCTAATTGTGTGCACCCATTATTGAAGAATAGACAAAGACATAGATATAGGGCATCTCCTTCGTATATTGGCGTTATGGTATATACTTTTCAGTCATATCAACATTTTTATCATAGTAAAGTACACAGTGTCATCTCACTTAGGTACTCACTCTCAGGCGACACCGGAAGAATTTCCTAGATGGAGTCAATGGTGGCGCCTACAGCTGCAGTTAGATCTAACCGGTAGTGTAATCCCTGTCGAGCTGCTTTGACATATTGGATTTGCAATACTGAGCCAGGGTGTTGGAAAAAAAATTGGTGGCGGAGGAGCCCTCAATAGTCCAACGGCAGCGCCAATATCCCAAAATAGGTAACTGGCATCGGTATTTCCGGCCCGCTGTTCTAGGGTCGAAACAAGGGCCTGGCCCTCCAGGTTGGGGGTTATGCCATCGGGGTAACTTCCCGACTTCCCAGCGCAAATCAAGGGCAGTGAGACAAGAGCATCGAGCCAGAAGAAGGGAGGAAAAGAAGACCCTGCGTAGAACGAAGAGGGCTTACGCAGCCTCGTAGCATAACAACATCCGGAGGTTTTATAAAAGAGCCAAGCAACTGGCTGCTGGCTACAAAACCGGAACTCAGGCTCTTCGAGACAGCGAAGAAAAACTAGTCACCGAAGCGCACGGAATAGTAAATGTGTTCGAGCAGCATTTTCAGCAGCTGCTTAATGTACATGTACAGAGAGTGATAGGCCAAGATGGGAACCCAGGTCTAGTCAAAGAAGGACTAGTTCCACCACCTAGTATAAAAGTTGTTGGCCTAGCTATAAAAAAGAACAACAAATCCGCAGGATTAGATGGCTCACCAGAGGAGCTTTTTGAATACGGTGGTGATGTTTTGGAATGGAGCATGCACCGAATCATCAACCAAGTATGGGTGGAAGAAAGCATGCCCGTTGACTGGACTATCAGCTCCATATTCCCCATCGGAAAAAAGGGGATCCTGCTAAATGTCGCATACAAGATCATATCCAACGTACTGTGTGAACGTCTAAAACCTTTCTGCAATATACTAATCGGCACGTACCAGTCCGGCTTTTGGGCCGACAGATCGACTATAGAGGCAAATCCTAGAAAAGACCAACGAACTTCAAGTCGAAACTCACCACCTATTCATCAACTTCAAAGCCGTGTATGATAGCATACATCGTCAGGAGCTCTATATGGCGATGGCCGAATTCGGAATCCGGGAAAATTGATTCAGCTGTGTCGCGTGACGCTGGGAAACACGCGCAGCAACGTGGAGTTTGGAAGGAGCTCCTCCGAACTATTCCAAACAAGCACCGGATTTCGGCAAGGTCACTTTTTCAATCTCGTACTGGAGCAGATAGTGCGAAGGGCAGGTGTCGACACTGGAGGCAATTGATATATTCATCAGATCCGTCCAGCTGATGGGCTATGCGGACGATATGGCATCATCGGTCGCTCCCAGCGTGCCGTGATAGAAGCGTTCACGGTGACTGAAGTAAATGAGGACAAGACCAAGTACATGCCGTCAACAAACAAACAAACATCTGTCCACCACCTAGGACAAAACGTCACTATTGATAGCAGCAATTTCGAGGTAGTTAAGGAGTTCACCTACCTCGGAATAAACGTAGACTCCACGAATGACACCCTAGTGAAGATCCGGCAACCGTTGCTACTTCGGTTTGGCGAAACAGCTGGGTTCAAAACTCCTAACTCGAAAGATGAAATGTGTGCTCTACAAAACCCTTATCCTGCCAGTTCGGCTTTATGGCGTCGATGATGGACGATATGCAAGAAGGGAGAGCTCATACTGAACTCATTCAAGAGAAAAATACTTCTGCGGATTTATCGTAGAGGAGGGCGAATGGAGGAGAAGATACAACCGCGAACTCTATGAGCTGTACCAAGATGTGGATGTAGTCCAAAAATCAAAAACACGTCGACTACATTGGCTCGACCACATCGAGCGAATGGACAATAATGCTCCAGCTAAGAGGATCTTCGAATCCCAGCCTTCCTGCTTCGAGAAAGCAACGAAGACCGAACATTCGTTTCAAAGTCCAAGCCATCGCGGATACCACATCGCTAAGTCCAGACAACTGCGCGAGCCCTGGATCGTGTCTCAGGCAGATACTCTTCACGGGTCGTGAGCCCGATATGTATGTAGTGAGTACACAAAGGAACAGCGTTTACAGATAAGTAAAATTTACTACCGAATCGGCAGTCGCTACTGTAGAAAAGTTAACGCCAATTCACGGCCATTATTCTCGTCCCAATAGACGTTTTGCCCGAAGTTTGGAGAATAATGCTGCCATCGCGAACGAGTCAAATCAGTAAACTTTAAGGCATTATCAAGAATTTCGCCTCTCCCAGACCATATTATGGAGAATTTCGCATAAGGACCTTGACCTTTACACTTACAAGATCGTGATCATGACTCATGAACTAAAGCCACTGGTTAATAAGGAGCGACATTGGGCTCTGGACATGATAGAAGAAAAAGAAGAATTCATCGCAAAGTCATCTACAGCGATGAAGCGCGTTTTTTGCTTAAAACGGTTCGTCAATAAACAAAATATACGTTACGGGACAGGCGAGAACACTCAGCACTTCATCCGCAAAAAGTCACTGTTTGGCGCGGTTTTCTTGCCGGTGGGGTCATAGGGCTGTATTTTTTCTTCGACGAAAATGACCATCACGAGACGGTAAATGGTATTCGCTGCAGATACATGTTGGAACGTTATTTCCCTGAGAATAAATTGAATATCAGTAATATGTGGTTCCAACAAGATATCTCCAGATATCCCAATTGGTTTGCATTTTATTTCAAAAAGAAGTTGTCAAGTCCTTTATGAAGAACCCTTTATTTCGAGACTCAAATGACAAAACATCACCCGAAATGACAGTGTATACCGCTGGTTCCTGGACAGATAAACAAAGCATTATCTGACATATGCACCGTCAAATGTATAAAGTTAATGACCCATGAGTTCTTCACCCCAAAACCGAGAACAGACCCCCCGCCTAAAATGACTAATTACATCATAGAAATTCAGTCAATTTACTAACCACATTTAAGCTAAAACGTGAATTTATCGACTATCAACTATCCCAGCAATAAAACACAACAACAACAAATAAATAAATAATTTACCAATATCCGCAATGTTAGTCCCGCTTCGGTTGTTGAATTTAATTCTTCCATTCAAAATGCCACACGGAAGGCTATAGCATTCTACGTCGGTCAGTATACACACCGCTTAATGCGGCCTATTAATCAAATATTAGCGGTTTATCCCTGTATAAAGTGTGCACCAGCCTCAAAACAAATTGCGATCGGCACAGATTACCCAAAAGCACCCTCCACCAACACATATAATGCACAATTTTTCTAGATAATTTATCGGATCAATAAAACATCCCGTATACAAATACTTGGAATAATTCATTATTGATGTCGCGGGTTATTATCCTGGTGGTAGAGCCACAGATATCTCTGGTGATATGGTGTTTTGCATATGCGGGCACAACAGCATTCATACATACACACGCGCAGATGAATAATTTATAATAAAGTGAACGTGAACTCTTCTGCTGCAAGCTAATTAAAAGGCTCGTCGAAAAGTGATTCAATTTAGTTAATCCCCGAATTTTATGCGTGTGACACCCACGCAAACAGCACCCAAATTGACCGCAAAACTATTTCGTAATGAGCTATGGTCCATGCAGAATGCATTTTTAAACGCAAAGGAGTGAAGTTTGAATGCACACAAACATGCATTAGAGATGATGTGGTATTGTTGGTTTTTTTTTTTTTTAGAATGCATACTGAAGTGTGGACATTTTACAATCAGAACAGTCTGTCCTGGGGGAGAGGATTCCCTTTTATTGACAAAGGTGAAAAGTCTATTTAAGTCTGATAGTCAAATTTGTTGTGCAGCCTTTTATGAAGCTCTTGTTGGTTGTGGTGATTATGTTAATAGGTTTCAGTGTTTAGATTGAATTATATGTTCACCACATATAGTTGCAGAGTTCAATTGCACTGAATGAATTTTATTTTGAAGATGATTTCATGGCTCATGATTATCAATAAATCAATAGGAAAAAAATAGGACCATATCACGATGGTTGGGTGTTAAGGAACGAGGGTAGACTCTGATGTAACTCTGACTACACATCAAGTGCTTATTATTAACCTCAAAGTGGTAACCATCGGGTACTGGTCTCATCCAACCGGATTTGACTTGCTAAACGATAAGCGCGAGTTTTGAAAACACGACGAAAAAGAGCACAACTATAAACAGCCAGGTTAGAATGGCAAGGAAAGAATTCCCGAACTGTTGTCCCAGCGAATCTCGACAAGCTGCTTCAACATTTTCGGACAACAGGTTGTCTAGAAATTTCAAGCGTAAGTCAGGCACCTTGAACAGAGATGGTGGCGGATGAACCGAATGAACTGATGGCCCCTGCCCTAATATATTGGAACTGGCCTTCCAATTGGGGGTTGTGCTTTGGATTAACCATGGAAAAAACAAAATAGTTACGAAGCAACCAATAGTCTCAGAAAGGACTGATTTATTGTTGAACACTGCTAAACGAAATGAAGACCACGACGTTCGTATTTGCACCTGGAATGTGAGAACATTTAACAGGAGAGGTGCAAGCGAGCAACTAGTGGAAGCCCTAAACTGCTACAAAGCAGACATTACTGTCATCCAGGAAATACGATTGAATGGGCCGTAAAAAAGAGGATGAAAAACAGTGGCATCTACTACGGACCGTGTTGTACTGAGCAGAAACAGTGAATTTTCGGATGCGCATTTTTTATAAGTGCCAGACTTAGGAAAAAAGTCTTATTCTTCCGAGACGTAAGCGAACGCATTGTTACAATCTTCATCAAGGCCAAATTCGCAAACATAAGCCTAATATGCGCCCAAGCCATAGCGGAGGAAAAAGATGATATAGCTAAGGATTGCTATTATGAGCTTCTTGACCAAACCTATGAGCGACTACCGAAGAACGATGTTAATGTCATACTAGGAGCAAATGTAGGAAGAGAAGACATCTTTAGCAGTATTGTCGGAAAACATAGCCTGCACGAAAACACGTCTGGTAACGGACTTAGGCTAATTGACTTCGTTACGGAAAGAAATGCCACACAGCCAGCTGACGGTTTCCTTACCTCGATATCCATAAAGGGACATGGCGGTCTACAGATCAACGAACGGTAAACCAAATTGATCATATTGGGATAAACAAGTGGTATTTTGGATGTCCAACCATTCCCAGGAGCTAACATCGACTCGTTCCAATATCTTGTTGCAGCCGCGGTAAGAATGCGGAGACAGCAAATCAGAAATGTCAAAAGACTGCAATCGCAAGAGACCGCCAAGGCATTCGTGCAACGCGTACCCCTTAACCTCTCGATTAACACCATACCATCAGCATCGAATGTCGGAAAATGGCAACGATGCCAATAAGCATCTAGATCAGCCTGTTTTGATGAGGATTGCCGGCAGATACTCGCAGCCAAGAACGAGACCTACAAGGCTAAGCTGCAAGTGAACGCGAGAGCTACCATTGAGCTCTATAGGCAAAGAAGAAGGAAAGAACACCTGCTTTTCAGAAAGAAGAAAAGCGCGTGATCGAGGATATGGAGAGGTGCCACTCCAAGAACGATGTTCGCGGTCTTACCAAAGCTAAAAAAGTCGAAGCCAAGGATACAAGGCTCAAACATAATCGTGTCGATATCAACAAGGAAATATCGTCGTAGTCGATGTTGAGGATATGGAAGAACCACTTCTGCAGACTGTTAGACCGACTATGGGGAACAGCATTCCGCTGTTAGGCAGAATGAACCATTCAATATTGGCAACGACAGCAAAAACTGCAAACCACCAGCCCTGAATGAAGTGATAGCAATATCAAAACTCAGGCTTAATAAGTCTGCCGGAAATTACGACTCCACCGCTGAACTAAACAGAGCTGCGCGGAGATGACTTGGTAAGTAACATCCACCAACTCATAAGCCAAATCTGGAACACAACCGATCAAATTTTCACACTTCGGCAGATCCTGGAAAAAAACCCAAGAAGTCCAAATCGATAGCCACCACCTATTCATCGATGTCAAAGCCATGTCCTGTTTTGGTATAACGCCCACACTCGTTCGTTTGTGTAGGATGACGATGAAGAATTTTCGCTACTCCATCAGGCCCGGAAACGACCTCGATAAAAAAAAAGGATTTAGGCAAGGCGATGCGCTTTCATGCGACTTCATCATTTTGATTTTTGAGAGTATTGTTGTAAAAGTCCCGAGCTAACACCAGAGGGACAATTTTTCAAAAATTGGTGCAACTATCGTTGGTAGGACTCAACGTAGCCACGGTTGCTAGAATAGAGAATGGGTTTAGCAGTAAATGAGGGCAAGACAATGTATATACTGCCAACACGAAAGGACACACAACATCGACGAATTGGAGAGAACATCACTATTGACAGATAAAACTTTGAGATAGGACGGGACGTTGTCTATCTCGGCTACGCTAATAGCTCCGACAACGAAATCTCGTCAGAAATTATATGAAGAATTCCTTTTGCCGACCGCTGTCTCTGTAAAGCCCTCACTCGAACTACTAAGGAGATCCTATATAAGACCGTGATTATCCCAGTCCTGCTCTACGGCGCTGAAGCATGGACCGTCCTTTATCGAATCGAGAGGAACATTCTTTGAAAAATCTTCGGTCCCGTTTGCGTTGACGGGCTTTGGAGACAAAGATTGATCCAAGTGGTATACGAGCTGTACAGCGAAATACCCCTGGTAAAAAAAAAACCGCATTGGACGTTTGATATGGCTACACATGTAGAACGAATGGAAACTAATACTCCGGCTCGCAGAGTCTTCGATTCCCAGCCAGACGTCGGACGCAGTAGAGGAAGACCTCGTCGTAAGTGGCGCGCACAAGAAGTAACCGACCTCAACCAACTTAGAGTGCGCAACTCGAGGCAGTTAGCTAAGGACCGTTCAAATTGGAGAGGCATATTGGTTGAAGCCCAGATTCATTCCGGACTGTAGCGCCACTTAAGTAAGTAAGTATATCACGTTCCTACAGTTTCTTTTGTTGAGATATCGTTCCAAAAAGCACCTCGAAAAATTAGAAGCATCTGGAATTGATGTGTAAATACACCCGTTCCTTGCAGATTAGTTTTTTTTTATCATATTATGATCAACAGGTTTTTCCCAATTACTGGAAAATTCCTCGAATTCAATCGATTCCTTAGTCATTAGGGTTATTGGGAATTTTTTTTGTGACTGATTTTTTCCCATTCAGCAATGTAAATTGATTGCTGAATAAGAAGAATTTCTGCGGAAAAAGAATTCCCGATAAAACCAATTGATGAAAAGAAATGATAACTACATGCCCATGGCTTCAAAAGCCAATGGGAATAGGAATAAATGGAAAATCATTTAGAATCAAGAGCTGTTGCCCTGGAGATTTCAAAAGCTTTCGATCTAGCTAACCAAATTGACAGCATACGGACTTCCTCAAATTCTATGTGGTTAAATGGAAAACTTTCATTACAAGTATTAAATGGCATTAACTCAAAAAGACTCTTTATAAATGCTGGCGTACAATAAAGATCAATTCCCTAACCCACTCTATTTCTATTTTATTCGCATGTTTAGTTTTGCAGATGACAGCAATCTGATGACACGGCTATTGACGCAATTATTATGCAGCAGCAGAGATGCGAACAAATCTGCTCTATCAAGGAATACCTAGAAAGGAATATACAATGGGGGAAGGAAAATCTTATTTAAATTCTTGTCACCATTGACATGTACTTCTTTGAGGTAGTAAGAAACATTGTAGACATTCACATAGCTTTGCAACGCACTCCTCGTTGTGTCTTCCAGTGACCTTTGTCTTTTGAACGCGGTATCCTCGGAAGAGCTGGCGAAACGTTGAAGCTGTTCTTTCGGACAGCTCAGAGTCAATTTTTTTTTTCAACAGTCCGATCTGCGGACGGGATTTTTTAGATGCGGGCAATAATTTTGTGGAGTGCCCGTTTGTCCTTTTAGGTAGCGTTCACAGAGTTTGGAGCTAGAGAATCCTTGATTTATTCAATATTCCAATTACAGAATAAGGATGGGGTGGTGCTTCTCGCATCGCTTGGCTCCTGATTGTACTAGGTTACAAAACCAATTTATTTCTTGATGACTCGTATGCGTTAATAACCATAGAGGTATGACCTTCACTGGTACACCCATCCAATACGGTTGGATCAGGTTTTCCCAGAGACTGTCTTTCCGTTTCCCTTTGAGCATACGCACTCAGCAATCTTTGGGATTCCTTCCTTTCCGCAGTTGCCTACTTGGCTCAGGCTAGTGGATTGTAGTCTTCTCATATTTTTTTTGTGTTTATAATTTTTGGGTGTTAACCTATATTATACTCTACAGCATTTCAAGAGCAGAGTACATAGACATATGTAGGCATCATCTTTGGCGCTCCTGAGAAAAGCTTATAAAATTAAACATTTCGGTGTATTTTCAGGATACGTTTGACTTTCATTTTCGTAGTTATGAAACAGATAGGTACACCAGTTGTGTTTTTTTTATGAAGAACCTGATCACATACAGACTCAATGTCGAAGTGGTTAAGTACGATGAACTGAGCTCACCAAAACCGAAGCCCGCAAGACAAAAGCCTGATTCGGTACGGGCTTATCGAAAAAGCTTTTAGCAAGGCGATATAGAAGATCAAGGTTAAAGTGATAAGACAGTGCACCGAATTTTGGTGACTAAATAATAAGGAAAGTCATTCATCGCTTTTCAATTGTGGACGTTTAAACTACTCCTTGGTTTTATGTTATTATAGTAGGTATTCAGATAGGATGTCTTTGGGTGGCCATCGACCATGGAATACCAGATGTTGAATTTTTCTCACAAAGTGTTAGTTTGCCCAAAAGATCTATTTCGGGTCTGGGTAAGACAATATAAAAATCTACGTAAAATGCTTCACCCGAATCAGAGTTCTAAGTAAAAGACTACAATTTTTTTCATACATAGTTCAATATAATAGGGATAGACAATCTGGCAATATTAGTACGACTGTCCATCTATCCGAAGTGTAGGTCTCAAATATAGAACTAGGAAATCCAAGTTCAAATCTAAATCTGCTTAGTGATCTCAATCAATGTTTCGATTTAATAATGAAACAAATGAGAAGGCTATAGTCCACTTTGCGGATTGTTAAATACCCTACCCCATCCCATCCGTAAAATGAATGTCCCCAAAAATTAGGGATGTCTGAAAACTGAATGGGAATGAAATAAAAAAAAATTACGTTGACAACACATCTTGTTCCGAGAGTATCTAAATCTTTTTTGGTTCGACAAAAAACGACGTTTTTCTATGGCATAAGCACAAAAAGTGCACGTGGCAGAAAACTTTGTATAAACGAAATATAGATATTGAAATTGTCTAAATATTTTGTTTGGACAATTTTTCAAAATTCTTTTAAGTTTGGCCACAAACAACGTTTTCCTTAAAAGTAGGCAGTAGGTGGATTTTAAAAATTTGTACACTAGTTTTGTAGGCACGGCCAAGGATCCTATGTACCAAATTTCATTATCCTTGCTCAAAATTTAATGCCAAAAAATCGGTGACAAACAGACAGACGGACAGACGAATAGACGAACAGACGGACAGACGGACAGACGGACAGACGGACAGACGGACAGACGGACAGACGGACAGACGGACAGACGGACAGACGGACAGACGGACAGACGGACAGACGGACAGACGGACAGACGGACAGACGGACAGACGGACAGACGGACAGACGGACAGACGGACAGACGGACAGACGGACAGACGGACAGACGGACAGACGGACAGACGGACAGACGGACAGACGGACAGACGGACAGACGGACAGACGGACAGACGGACAGACGGACAGACGGACAGACGGACAGACGGACAGACGGACAGACGGACAGACGGACAGACGGACAGACGGACAGACGGACAGACGGACAGACGGACAGACGGACAGACGGACAGACGGACAGACGGACAGACGGACAGACGGACAGACGGACAGACGGACAGACGGACAGACGGACAGACGGACAGACGGACAGACGGACAGACGGACAGACGGACAGACGGACAGACGGACAGACAGACACGGCTTAATACACTTAACTGGCGATTCACATACTTTGAGGTATATATAGCTCAATTATTTCTCGATGTTACAAGCTATGTATCAAAAGTCAAAAACCCCTATGGGATAGGGTGCAAAGTGACACAGTGACAATATAATGAAAAATATGGAGCCCTAACACACACATCCCGTAAGATACAAAGATTGTCAGATTAAAATTTGAATTTAGTGAAATTTAATAGCACTGCGTTGCCAACGGAAAATAAGATAACATTGTGACAGCTGACAGTTCGGGGTTAGTAAAAATGGAGCGCTGTACATTTTTGAGCAAAATTAAAAAATAATTTGCTTTTGTCAGCTACAGTCCGCAATTTTCTTACAAAATATGGCCTTTATAGTGATTTAAAACCATCAACCATCAGTCGGCACCGAAGTCAAGAATTTGGCATCTCGAGGAGGTCTCTACAATAAATGGTCACGAAAGATTTGAAACTTCTGGCTTACAAAGTTCAATTGACTCAATAACGAAGAGATTTTCGATTTTGGATTTTGGAACAACAGCTAGTGGATGCCTTGTTCTCGAACAAATTTATCATAAGTGATGAAGTCCATTTTTATCTTATTGGCTTCGTCGATCGTCAAAATTGTCGCATTTTGGGTTTAGAAACCGCACGAGTAATTGTTAAGAAACAAAATGCGTCCACAAGGCATTTTTTTAGTGCGGATTTTGGTCTGGAGGCATTATTAGACCACTTTTCTTCGAAAATGCGGTTGGTCAAGCGTAACCAATAATGGTGTTCGTAATCGTGATATGATAACCTAGTTATTAGTAACGTAATTACAGGATTCGCATGCGACCAACATGTCGTTCAACAAGACGGTTGCAGCATGGCGTATAGCCAGAGAAACAATTCAGGTAATGCATGAATATGTTTTTGCAATCAGAGTTGACCATCTAGATCTAGATCAAACATGCCCACGCCCACAAACGCCTTAAAGATAAAATTGGGCGTGTATTAATAAAATTCAGCCACATTTAACTGGTGTTTTTTAGAGGTTGGTTTTTCGAATAGAGATAAAACTGACTTTTTGTGGTCAAATCGGTCAATTCTAATGTCATTTATGTTCAGTTTGGCTTGCCATTTCATCATGAACAGGTTGACAAATGAACAACGCTTGCAAGTCGTGCAAATTTATTTCGAAAATAATGGTTTAATTTGCGAGGTTAACCGCAAGCTCCTTCCATTTAGAGCATTTAACTCGGTTAACCAAGGATCGTTTTCTCAATGTGATAAGACGCATCCGCAGAGACGTCGAACTGTGCGCCACAATCAATTGTTGGTACATTCCAAAAATCACGTTTTTTTGGGTTCCGCTATCATCGTAATGTTAGAATTAATCAAAATCTCGCTGTCGAAATTTTTTACGAAAACAATATCTTTCCCTTTGTAAGAGAAAGTTAAAAACAGAATTCTTAGGTTTTCCTTATATTTTAGGCAGTCGAACGATATGTGTATAAAAGTTATTCAAGTCATTAAAAAGCCTTACCCATTACCAATACTAAACAGGCTTCGTTTAAAGGTGTGATTTTAACCTACAAAGCACTGATTCCCGCACAATAAAAAAAATTTGCAAACAATACATTTTGCAAATGGCAAAAACACTAGACACAAAGAATGTCCGCACCATTACTTTTAAATTCACATCAAACTTTTGAATTTGTTCAATAATTATACAATGAAGACATTTTTTAAATTATTGTTTTAATTGTTAGCTTATCTTTTGCTTATACAGAACACTTAAAAGCAGAAAGATTCTAGAATAAAATGCAATATGGGAATTCGCTTCTCCGAAAGGCAATGTCAACCATCTTGCCAAACTAATGACATGACAGGTGTTGTGAGTGTGACTGGGTAATAGAGTGCGGTGGCGTGGTGGTCGTCAAGAGAAACTTTTTGGAGGAGAAATATGCAAAAAAGTAGTAGAGTTCAAAGTTAATGCACGGATCTTGGGGGTTATGAGTTATGAGATAAAAAAATGGAATTGTCGGAATATGAACTAAAAAGAATATGTAGGGATATTTAGAGTTGTGTGCAAATTTTTAATTTACACAGATTGAACGTAAGAACGGGAATGTGTACAAAGAAATAATAAGATTATTCACTTAAACTGATAACTTTATGCATTTCGTAGTTTTGTAATTTTTTTAGGTGCTTTAAATGAAAATCTTTCGGAAACTAGTCGCGTAATTGTCCTGAACCTGTCATCAACCCGTCGCGTGTCAGTCGGAGCCAATCATCCGTCCAACGGTGGCTTGCATGTAAACGTTGACGCCTAAATTTCGTTTGTTCAATATGCTGCAACTTGAAATATTTAGTCTCGTTTTGTTTTCTCAAATGTTTGGTTTAAAGAGAGGAGGGAGTCGGAGTACGATTCCCACCTCTGGCATAGTTTCAATCAAAGCAGCACAATAAACGAAATTTTAAGAGGGTGATTCCCGAGCTAAAATTTCTGTAGAAATTTACGTGGCTCTTACGTGCCTTAATAATTTTTCACATAAAATTTGACGGACCATTTACGAGTTGGTAAATTTAAATAGTTTACTAGGTTTACGATGGTTTTACAAATTAAAGTGAATACCGTTATTATTTTATTGTGTAAATAACAATCTTTTAAAAAAATATGAAAAGCTTTGCTATTAAATTTGGACTTAATTATTAAAAATTGGCTGCATAGCAAAAAGGAATATTAGAAGCGAAGAACTAAGTTAAGCGATGGCAACTAGGTTAACTAGTTTTAATGGGTTTTTGATGCTTAAAAAAATTTACGAGTTGGTTAATTTAAACGGTTTACTAGGTTTACGATGGTTTTACGAATTTAAGTGAATACCGTTATTATTTTATTGTGGAAATAACAATCTTTTAAAAAAATATGAAAAGCTTTGCTATTAAATTTGGACTTTGTTATTAAAAATTGGTTGCATAGCAAAAAGTAATATTTGAAGCGAAGAACTAAGTTAAGTGATGACAACTAGGTTAATTAGGTTTGATGGGTTTTTGATGCTTAAAAAAAGGTTCAAGCTGACACAGGAGGGATACCCTTTAAATGTTTACAACAGATAGAACGTAGGTAGATTTGTAGGCGCAGGGACATAAGTCCCCCAGACATAAGTCATGATTTGATATTTCTGGACCGATGTCCCACTTTAGTGGGAAATAACATTCTCCACGTTTCACCATCCAGCGATGAAGAAAAGTCCAAGGTAGTTTTGTATTATTCGTCTAACAGAATGTTACAGAATTCACAGAAATTGGTTATTAGTTAGAATTTGGTTATACTTTACTTAGGTTTTGGTTATATGCCTTTAGCATACTTGTCGTTCGCTGCAATTCTTATAAACAGAGAACTGTTTTGATAGATCCTGACAATCCTGAGAACAAGCATTGTGCAATAAATCAACTCCCTCTCCAATCAGCGATGGTTTAAGGAGCGGAAGAACAAAAAACTAAGTAAAAAGCTTATAGCACTCGTTAGCACTCTTTGATTGGCAAAAGGTCTGCTCTTCTCGACGCCTTACTTGGTAGTGCTCGTATGTAGTGAAACCAGCAGCCCCTTATTTCTGCTTCGGGGTACGTTTTTCTGAGCACCTTGCGAAGACTTTGCTCAAAGTCAGTTGTGAAAGACGCAGGGTGAAAATGAAGTAAAGTTGATTGAATAAATTGAAACATATGCGTATTATCTCCTCTGACTTGCTACTCATAAGCGAGTATATACAAGGTGGCGCAAAAGTAATCCTTCTATCAGAAAATTCTATAAATTATGCGATTGGCCCCTAATGTCACTTCTGTTTTGACATTTGTGTAGTAAACACATGCGAAAAACACGTTAATAAACAATGTTACGCTACACTGCTCCAGAACGCGGAATATTGGTGACTATTTATTTGGGCAATAATCGGTCGGTGACTTTGGCACAACGTGAATTTCGTCGCAGATTTCCTAGCCGTCCGACGCCTACTGGTGAAACACTGCGACGTTTAGCCGCTCGCCTCGAAGAGACTGGCACAACACAAGATGCTGCCAAGCGTGGCAGACCCCGAAGTAGCCGTTCTGCAGAGAATATTGCTGCTGTAGCCGAAGATGTCATGGAAGCGCCGTCGACATCGACCAGACGACGTGCCACGCAAATGGGTATCAGTCGACGGTCTTTACAGCGAATTTTGGTACAAGATTTGAAGATGTTTCCGTACAAAGTCCAGACGGTGCATCAGCTGTTAGCTGCTGACCGCCAATCGCGTCTAACATACGCTCAAGCCATCCTTAATCACCACCAAGAGGAAGATGATTTTTCATCAAAAATAATCATGAGTGATGAGGCCCATTTCCATCTTAGCGGGTACGTAAATAAGCAAAATTTACGCTTCTGGGGCACTGAAAATCCGCGTGTAACCCACGAAGAGCCATTACACCCGCTCAAAGTCACTGTATGGTGTGCTGTTTTCGCTGGAGAAGTCATCGGACCTTTTTTCTTTGAAGACGTCGCGGGCCAAACGGTTACTGTGAATTGTGAGCGCTACAGAGCAATGATCAACGAGTTCTTTTTGCCGCAACTTGATGAATTGGGATTGGAAAACGTGTGGTTCCAACAGGACGGTGCAACGGCACACACTGCACGTGCCACAACCGATATGCTGAAGGATGCATTTCCCGGGCGCCTAATCTCCCGTTTTGGCGATTTGCACTGGCCAGCAAGATCGCCTGATTTGACCGCTCCAGACTTCTTTTTGTGGGGCTTTTTTAAGTCGCGGGCTTATGTCAACAAGCCTCAGACTCTTGCAGCTCTTAAAGACAATATCCGTCAAGAATGTGAGGACCTATCGCCGGAAGTTTTGGCCAAAGTGATGGAAAATGCCATAAAAAGGGCTCAAATGCCAATCAACTGTGGCGGCGGCCATTTACATGACATCATATTTTCGACTTGATGTAAAAAAATTAAAAGACCAAATAAAAATAATCCACAAGAAGAATCAAAGTTTTTCTTTTTTTTTTAGATTACAGCTAAAAAAACATCGGAAGGTTATTTTTGCGCCAGCTTGTAGAAACATTTAAAGTAATTAAAATTAAGATTGAGCAATTTTTAAACTTCCGGTGTACGCAGCATTGCCATTTTGAAAAAGTCATACCAAATATAAATATTTTAAGAAAAAAAGTGTTGACTTAGGTGCCTGCCTGACGACTTTACATACCCTAAGCGGGGCAACGAAATTGCGTGAGCGTGGACTGCCCCCAGAAAGAGTGTTAAGATTCTTTGTTCCCGCGAAGCGGACCACCAACAGTACCGTTATAAAACTGTTGACTTATGCGCCTGCCTGACGACTTTACCTACTCTGAGCGGAGGAACGAAGTATCGTCATAATTTGCTAAAATATTGATGTCCCCGAGACATAAGTAGCGAATTGATTTTTCAGGGCTAATGTCCCACTAAAGTGGGTAATAAGCCTTGAACTGAATTCGTGACTTATGTCCCACTTTAGTGAGACATTAGCCCCGACAACTTTTGAAATTTGCGCGAGTACTTCTTGTGGGAAGAACTAATTTGAATAGATTAAAGCAATCAATTCAATCAATAATTGATGCAGTTCACAGTTCAACACTTCAGTTTGTGATAAAAAAAAAACTTTTTGATAATATTTTGCACACGAGTCAATGAGCGTGGAGCGCATGTTGGTCAGCAAAACTTAATTCATCAAGTCGTGGAAAAATATTCTCCAAAATGTCCACATAATCTTAATTTACTGAGCCTGTGACCTAATTTTCCTTAAAAAGCGAGCAACCCCGGCAAAAAACCATTGATGCAATTCTCGAGGATATGTATCCCCTCAAGTGAAAATGTGGTTCATCACAAAAAAAAAACCTTTAAACGTTTTCGAAAAGTGCCTAATCTACGAACTTCCGAGAATTTTAGACGCATTCTTCTGCACAATCGTCAAATTAGACAGAAGGTAACAATCGGAATTCGGTTCACTGAACGATCGGAAAGTTTAAGGAAGATGCATGTTTGTTGCAAGATTAGAACTCTCACTGACTAACAACTGATTTCCCACCCAGGGTAGGGTCCAACCGGGCTACCTTGAAACCATAACGTAAATCAAGCAAAAGAGAATTATGTTGCCGCACATTATTTAATTCGTATTCCGAGCGCTGGTCCAACTCTTATTTGTTGCACTATTACCAACGGCTTCCTTTCGCTCGGTGGACTAAGAATTTGTAAATTTAATACATACCAACATAGGCAGGGCATTCCATTCAGAATTGGTATCGAAATGTAATAAACTTATTATGGTTGACATTGACATTGGCTCCGAAAGGCAATGTCAACCATCTTGCCAAACTAATGATATGACAGCCGACAGGTGTTGGGATTGTGACTGGGTAACAGAGTGCGGTGGCGTGGTGGTCGTCAAGAGAAATGGGAGAAATATGCTAAAAAAGTAGTAGAGTTCATACTTAATGCTTGGATCGTGGCCCGTGGGGGGTTATAAGTTACTTGGTTAAACAAAATGGAATTGTGGGAAGACGAACTTAATAGAAAATGAAGGGATATTTAGCGTTGTGAATAAATGTTTAATTTACACAGGATGAACGTAAGTACGGAAATAAGTACAAAAAATTTTATTTTTTAGTGGAAATAACAATATTTTGAAAAATATAAAAAGCTATTAAATTTGGACATAAATTCATAACAAAAGTCGATTAATTTGTTGCCATTTTATCACGCGAATAGCATATTTTTTCGTATATATCCAATAGATAGTAAAGGAATTTTTAGAATGAAGAACTAGGTAAGGCAATGGCAACTAGATTGATTAGGTTTGATGGGCTTTTGATGTTTAAAAAGCGCCAATCACCCCCAGGAGCGATAAACTTTAAATTTTAAAACTTTTATATTTACAAAAGATAGAATGTAGGTAGATTTGTAAAGTTATACTTTTTTATAAATGGCGCGCTCTCAAGGGCTAATGAATAAACTTTAAATGTTTTACCACAATGCGGTCGTTAGAGAAGGGGAATAAAGAGTGTAATCTGAAAGATGTTGAATGTAGTGGAGACTTAACTCCCTTAATGGTGTCCGAACCAACTTCGAGGAGTCGCTTATTATTCAAATTGGTGTAAGCTTTTAGGTGAGTAACTACTGAACTTTTTTTTATTTCTTTGAATTAAAGGTCCATGAATTTTGGCTGCGATTGATCCCGCAACCTTATAGTTACATGTGGCTTATGTTGTGCGCAAAGAGAATTTCGGCACATGTCTAGCGGAACTCTTCCTAGGACATGAACAAAAATAAGTAGGTTAACTCTTTTTTCCGGGCATTTCTCGAAGGCCTTACAATCGAAATCCTTCAGTTTGAACAACGGAAACAATTACTGCTGAAGCTACTGCTACCAAAGTTACTTTACACTTTCCCATAAGGACTTTGTCTGCTCAGAAGTTTATCAGCATACAGACATTTATTCAATTCATAAATATTTGAATTTTTCTCCCTATAAGTCTGAACCTTATAGACAATTGAATACCGTAGACCTTCCGATCCGCTTGGAATCTAGCCAAAAACTGCTTCGAATGGATGAAGCCCACTTCAATTGTAATAGTAATCTTACCAAGCAAAATTTCCAAATTTAGAGTGATTACCAACTTCATCCAATTTGAGTCACAGTGTGGTAAACAGTTTCCTCAAGCTGCATTGTCGGGCCATACTTTTTTGAAGGAAACGGACGCACTGAAACGTTATAAATGGTATAAACAGGAAGTTTTCAAGAGAAAACCAATTAATTTGAATAGATTATGGCAATCCATTCAGTCAATAATTGATGTTGTTCCCAGTTCAACACTTCAGTCAGTCGTGAAAAACTTCCACATAAGATGCTGCACATGAATCAATGAGCGTGAAGCGCATGTTGGTCACCTAAACCTAATTCATCAAGTCGTTGAAAAATATTCGCCATAATGTTCACATATCGTTCTCAATTCACTGTCCTGTGACCTAATTTTCTTTAAAAAGCCAGAAACCCCAGTTAAAATATTTGATGCAATTCTGGAGGTTACTCATCTCTTCAAAAGGAAATGAACTTTTTTTTATAATTTACACGTACTCAAGGGGTTATGAATACCCCCTTTATATGTAACCACAGAACGAGCGTTAGAGAAGGAGAAGAAAGAGAGTGATAGGAAAGATTTTGGATGTAGTGGAGACTTAACTCCATGGGTGGTGTCCGAACTAGCTTCGGGGAGTCACTTTTTCTTGTGTTCGGTAAATTTGAAGAAATTCAAGATGGTGTGCATACTTTTAGGTATTACACCGACCTTTTTATTTCTTTTAAATAAAAGTGAAATGGATTTTGGCTGGGATTGAACGCACAACCTTCCACTCAACAGATGAACACATTACCTCTACACCGCGGCCACCCACAAACTTTATTTAATCGATTTCGAAAAGTGCCTAACATACGCCCTTTCGAGAATCTTAGACGCATTCGAAGAGCTTCTGCAGAATCGTCAATTTATACAGAAGGTCACATGAAGAATTCGGCTCACTGAACGTTGGAAAAGTTAAAGGAAGATGCATGTTTGTGCCAAAAATTATGTGGTTGTTGCAAGATTAGAGCTCTCACTGACTTACAATTGATTTCCCATCCAGGGTAGGGTCCAACGGGCTACCTTGAAGCAATTTCGGAAATCGCGATGGCTGCGTTTACAAAGCATAGCGTGAGAGCTACCGAGGTAGGTTTTAAAACTCTAGAGCTACAGCTGTCGAATGTGTTCGCCCCGTGAAGACTGAAAAAGCAAGATGGAATTATGTTGCCGCATATTGGTTAACACGTATTCCTTTTTGAACGTGGGCCCAACTGTTATTTGTTTCATTATTACAAACTGTTTCCTTTCGCTCGATGGACTAAGACTTTGTAAATTTAATACATACATGGGCATTACATTCACAAATGGCATTGCAATGTAATAAACTTATTACGGCATTGGACATTTTTATTTTCTCCCTCAGTTTCGTATGCTAAAAGCACACCTGCCGAACACAAAGTTTAATTTTTTTTCAAATTAAATGGAAATTGAACATTTTATATCGACATTGCATGACACAAGGCGGCATGGCATGTTAATTTAGGGTGTTGGCATTACAATATTACATGTATGCTCAACTGCAGTAAATATACAAGTATTCAGGCTTACATTGAAAACACTGGTAATGAAATTATGGGAAAACACAGACGTCCTGAAGGAAGTAAACAATTTCCCTTTATTCACTGAAATATACATGTCAATGTTATACTTCGACAACAGTGATTTCTCATGAATATATATCGAATGTTGTATGATCTCAGATCAGCATTAATATTAAATTTCGGTAGGACTTCCAAAGGACCGCCATTAATTTATACAACAATGCTGTTTTGTGGAATTTATACCAAAATAAAAATATACACCTACATAGGTCTGATTAAGATTAAGTGGTTCTACAGTTCGGAATGAACCTAGGCCACAACCAGCATGCCTTTCCAATTAGCCCGGTCCTTAAATGACTGCTTACAGTTGCTAACTTTAAATTGGTAAAAGTCGGTTTCCACTTGTGCGCGCCACTTAAGGCAAGGTCTCCCTCTACTGCGTCCGACGTGTGTCTATATTGTGGGGTGGTTGATATTTGCATTCTTATCTTGGCTGCAACATGATAGTGGTACGAGTCGATATAAGCCCATCGGAATGTTTGGATATTCAAAATACCGGATAAAAATATTCTTGTCTATCGCAATGTGATTAAGGGTTCGTTGATTCGAAGAACGCGATGTCCCATTATGAAAATCGAGGGGAGGAAACTGTGTGATGGCTATAGTGGCATTTCGTTCCTCAGGGACTAGCCTAAGTCTGTTGGCAGACGAGTTGTCGTGTAGGCTATGTTTTGCGACAATACTGCTAAAGATGTCCTCTCTACGTACCTTTGCGTTAAAACCTCGAAGCACAAATTTTACATCATACATCGGTAGTCGCTTATAACTTATAATTCAAGGAGCTCGTAGAAGCAGTCTTCAGCTATATAATCTTTTTTCTCCGTCGCACAATGGGTGTTTAAATAAGTGGCGCTACAGTCTGGAATCTGGACCTTAACCAACATGCCTCTCCAATTAGCCCGATCCTTAGCTAACTGCCTTCAGTTGCGAACTCCAAGTTGGTTGAGGTGGGCTTCTACTTGTGCGCGCAACTTAAGGCATGGTCCTTCTCTACTGCGTCCGAGCCGGATTACCGGGTCCATTTGTTCTACATGTCCTAGCTCCTAGCCATCTTTTACGTTGAATGCAGTTTTTTTTTTTCAGGGGCGCTGTGCAGCTCATATAGTTCTTGGTTGCCTTCATAGACCGAAGAAACAGCGGTTGACACGAGTAATTTTTTGTTTCCATTTTCCCGCTTCTTTCTCTATGCTAGCAAACGTGACATCACGTTGAGTCGTCGGCGTCTACCAGTAGTTGCACCGATTTTTGTAAAATTGTGCCTTTGGTGTTGGAGAAGTGATATTACAGCGCATCGCAATGCCTAAATCCTTTTTTGGTATCGAATGTCTTGCGCAGGTCGTTTTCGACCCAGTGGTGAGAATTCTCCATCGTCATTCTACACAAACGGACGAGTTCACAGATAGGATCTTGTAGATTATGTTGAAAAGACTTATGCCTCTGTAGTTGGCGCAGTTTAGATGGTCTCCTTTTTTGTGGATCGGGCAAACGACGCTGAGGTTCCATTCTTCAGGCATACTTTCTTCCGACCAGATTTGGCTTATGAGTTGGTGGATGTTTCTTACCAAGTCATCTCCTCCATCCATCATTTCCGGCATCCTTATTAAGCTAGAGTTTAGATATTGCTATCCTCGCTTCACTCAGGTCGGGTGGTTGGTAGTTTGCGCTGTCGTTGCCAATATTGAATGGTTCGTTCTGCCTGACAGCGGAATGATGTTCGTCATCGCCGTTTAACATTCCAAAGAAGTGGTTCTTCCATATCCTCAGCATCGACTGTGTCTTAACTACGATAGTTGCTTGTTCATCGTTACAGGATTCTGTTCGAGCCTTGTATCATTGGCTTTGACGTTTACACCTTGTTAAAACTTCCAAACATCGTGCCTGGAGTGGCACCTCTCTATATCCCCGATCGCGCTTTTTCTTGGTCTTTTATCTTATTTCTGAAAAGCCGGTGTTATTCCCTTCATTTTTGCCTATAGAGCTCAACTGCAACTCTCGCCTTCACCTGCAGCTTAGCCTTGTAGGCCTCGTTCGTGGCTGCGAGCATATGTCGGCATTTCTCATCAAACCAGGGGTTTCTTGTTGGTAGGCGCCAGAAACCTAGGACATCAGCTGCGACAGATCTAATGGCTTGATGGCATCGTTGCCATTGTTCTTCGATATTCGATTTTGGTGGTATGGTGATAAGCGAGAGGTAAAGGTATACGCGTTGCCCGAGGGACTTGACGGTCTCTTGCGATTGCAGCGTTCCGACATCAAGTGTTTTTCACAGTATTTCTGGGTTGTTGTGACATGGTGGATATCCAGCATTCTTACCTTAGCTGCAACAAGGTAGTGGTGCGAGTCGGTGTATGTCTTGGTAACATAAGACTTTATGCCTAAGTCTGACATTGTTAACACGGTCCGTAGATGTCACAGTTTTCATCATCTTTTTGCCCGGACCATCTCATCTAATTTCTTGGATGACAGTAATGTCTCCTTTGCTGCTTAGGCCTTTCGCTTGTTGTTCACTTGCACCTCTCCTGTTTAATGTTCTCACATTCCAGGAGCAGATACAAACGTCGTTGTACTTTTTTCGTTTAGCAGGGTCGTCAACAATAAAATCAGTCCTTACCGAAAGTATTGGTTGCTTCGTATGTAGCGGATTTTTTCAATGGGTGGGTAGGGTAGCTACGCAAAGCGCCAACCCCAACCTGGAGGGCCAGTTCCAATGCATTAGATACCTTTAGGACACGGGACCATCAGCATCCAATACGAGATTGACCGCTGCCGTTGGCCTTTCGGTTCATTCGCTTCCATCTCTTCTTAAGGGACCGGACTAACCCTTGAAATTCCTGGACAATCTATTGTCCGAATATGTCGAAGCAGCTTGTCTAGGTTCGCCGGGTATTCATTCCGTGTCATTCTGACCTTCCTGTTTATAGTGCTGCTGTTTTTCGTCATGTTATCAACCCTCGCGCCTATCGTTTAGCAAGTCAAATCCTTTTGGATGAGACACCAGTTCCAGATGGTTACCACATGGAGGTTAAAAATAAGCACTTGATGTGTAGTCAGAGTTACAACCACTGGGAATTGCCAAATTAAAGCCAATCAGAGTCTACCCTCGCTCTACAACACCCAACAAAACTGTTTGGCAAACAAAAACATCTTATAAATACGAAAATATCTAAGTTGGTTATTCATGACAGTGCATTAGGTGCATTTTTAAAATTCATCAAGATAATGAGGATATATATCATATTTACAAATTGACGTGATATGTCAGATTAACAAACAAGCATCCGCGTCTAGGACTTACCGTATCCTACGTAAGTGTACTTCTTTATCAAAACTCTTCTCTTCAAAACACCTGCGCCATTACTTTCAGAAAAGAGGAATAAAAAAATTATTTTAACATTGACTCCATAAATTGATTTTACATACCGATTTATTGTCGTACATGCGAAATCTGAAGACGGGTAACTTGATACGGAAAAGGAGCATTTTGGAAAATGTTGACATATACATGTACTCACAGGTAGATACATCGCAAATGATTACAAAACTCATCAATCTTGTTGTACTCGTATCTTTCACCAGTGACTGTATCGCTGACTAATGTTTATATGAATTACAAATACAGCCAATGCGACACACCGTGCGTATTCGTATGATGAAGTGTTATCAACAAAAAAAAAAACCGCAGATTTTTTTGTATCTCACTTTATCCCATCCACACTTTCGATTTGGTGGTATTTTATATTCCAACGAATATTTTATTGAATGTTTGAGGTTTTATTGCGGTCGTACACGTGTTATATGTGTTTGGCTGCTTCGCGAGGGATGTGTGTGGTTTGTGTCCTGAAAAAAATTATTTGTATGGTAATATGTGAGGTGAATTCCTCTTAAATACAGCTCTCGATTTGGATTTATTTAGTGTTTTCAATTTTCATTAAAATTTTCTTCGTTCAGTAACACTTGAAATCCATTGAAGATACCGTAAACATGTCGTTTGGAGATTGAGAGTATCGAAAACTCTTAAGGCACCCAGCCAGTATGTATGTAAGTATGTACATACTCGTCATTGGGGAAGTACATCCAGGTTCCCTTTTTCGTTTACCGACAGATCGTTTGACATAGCACGTGACAATGAAAATCGCATCAAGTGCAGACAGGGATCTTCAGAATGACGTTTCCTTATTGTAATGCATGAGATGATGATAACGTCCGGGGCTGTTTGGCTTGTGTTGTCGTGGCGTTTGTGTTTGAATTGGTGATTGTGTGTGACACATGTTGCGGTACCTACATAATAGGTACAAAGACGTCTGATGTTAGGGGCGATACCAACATAGTGAAATTTATCGATTCCGTGCATCTATTATCTTATTTTATCTATTATTTTACAATTTTATTTTCGAATTTCCCAAGGGTCATGGCCCATAGTTACCTACCCATGAAATGGCTATTGTGAGTGATTTGTTTGAAATTTTATACTTCCTTAAGTTAGTATAGATTGACATTAGAATATTGAAAATGTCGAGTGTTTTTAGTGAGGCGCTTTTAGCTAATTAGCCTTCACGGAGAAAAAAGGTATGTTTTTCCAAGAGATATATATATCAGTCAATCGAAAGAGGTATGTATAGGTTACAAAGTGATTTGATTATATTTCAACCCCTTAGTTTGAGGCTGATTACCTTAATTAACAAGCTATTTTTGGGTGACCTTTAGTACTACATATAGGCAAGAAGTCTTGTGTTTTCAAGACATTAGCGAACGCATTGTAACAATTCGCATCAATTCTGAATTCGCCAACATGAGCCTTATATGCGCTCATGCACTGACGAAGGAAAAATATGATTTACACTGCTCGTCTTCAGGTTAGCACACCCCCATAAGCTTAATATAATTTTCTGCTCAAGTAGTTTATCAACTTTAACAAGGGTAAACAAAAATCGCTATCTGTAGAAGAAAAAACACAAATTGAAGTGTACAAGGAGTTAGGGCTGTCAATAAGTGAAATATCGGAAAAAGTCGTAAAGCTGTGCACGCATTCCTGCGCAATTCGTCGGGAAATGGTAAAAATAATTATGGTGGAAATATCGGGTGTTTTTTTTTTTTATTTTTTAGAGGTATAGAATTTCAAATTGAAATAAAAAACATATGAGAACGCCGCAATCCACTGTGTGGATCGTTTTATACACTATCCCATCCCATCCTTTAAATTAATATCCCTTAAATGTGGGTTTTATGGCAAAGATATATTAAAATTGAAATTGTAGCAACATATTGGTCAGGCAGTTTATCAAAAACTTCTATGGTTCGACCAAAAACAACGTTTTTCTCCTGCATGTGGTATGGCGTAGGGTATAAGTTAACACCAACGAGATTGAATCCCCTGCACGCGCATCCACAATTTGCTGACGTCGCGTCTGTGACATCGTGAGAACGGAAAGACATTCCAACATGTTCGCGATGCGGTAATAGGAGAGCACCTGTGGGAATGAACGTGTCATCAAATGAGCAGTCTCCAAGCAGAGGTTTAGTTTTAGGTAATGCACCTTGTAGAATTTAGTCTTAAGTGAAAAATGGAATAAAGAGGTTCTCCTCAGTAAAAAATATTTTTTTTTAAAGCTTTTAGTTTTATAAAGTTTAACTTATACAATTGGTTTTTGTATAAAAACGGTTCGAAAAAGTGGGCGTGAGTAAAAATGATGTATGGAAAAATTGTTTACATTACCAAAACCAATTATTTTTCATAAAATTTTTTTTTTCAAATTTTTTAAAATTTTACCGAAAAAAGTTTTTTTACTAAAGACGCCCCCAAAAAGTGGGCGTGGCAAAAACTTTGTATAGACAAAATATAGACATAAGGATTGTCTAGATATCTTGTTCAGACACTTTCTCAAAATTTTGAACAGATTGGCCTAAAATTATGTTTTACTTAAAAGATGGCGTGGCAGTGGGCGGATTTAAAAAAAATTGTACACTTATTCGAACAGCACGTACACGGATTACATATACCAAATTTCATTATCCTAGCTCAAAATTTAAGGCCCAAAAACCGGTTACCTACAGACAGACGGACGGACGGAGCGCACATGACATGGAATTCTGATTGGCGCTACTTTGCTTTTTCGGGTGAAAAGACATTTAATTTGGAAGGTCCAGACGGATATAAGGAGGAACACCAGTTGGATCGCCTTCATAGCCGGGTGGGGGTATGATGGTGTAGGCACGTGTGAGTTACACCTTTTGACATGTAAGCAAACACTTACAAAAACGTACTTGAAACTGCTTTTCCCCATTTAACAATTTATTTGGTAATTTGCCAAGATAATTTGAACACGACAATGCTCCGATTCATACCGCCCGGGTGGTTAAGTCATGGATTGCGGCCCGAAATGACAGCTTACCTTACTCACCCGACATTAATATAATAGAAAACATATGGGGTTGGATGGTTCGTAAAGTTTACGAGTTTGGAAAAGAATATTCTAAGGCATCAAGGGCGCTTGGTCAGCCATTTCCCTATTATATTGCAAAATTGTACGAATCGCTTGCCAATCGAATCTAAGAAGTCATTCCCAACAAGGGAGGATCGACACATTATTTAAAAATGTTTAAAGTAATTTGTTTATAAATTTAGAAATAAGTTCAGGGCTTAAAAGCTTAACAGAAATGGAAAAAGTGATGGCTAACCTGGTGACCAAAGTTGAATTGTTATTTTCGAAAAAATAAAATAAAAAAGTATTAGAAAAAAGAGAAACAATATCTTTTTTATTTTATTTAACTGAGAATTGAATCCGGCATACAAATTAGCCGTTCGGATTCGGCATAAAACAGGAGGTTCCGAAGTCGTGCAAGAAATACACACGCGCACATGAATGAATGTGAGAAAGCTAGGCCCTGGATACTAACGAGACTGTAGTGCCAAAAATTTTTTATTTTATTTTGAACACTTAGAGGGGCTAGCATCAACTTGGACCATTACCTTGTTGCAGCCAAGCTAATGCGGATACAACGCCAAAACAAATCAGAAATACTGTGGAAAAACTAAAAACAGCAAACAACCTCCAAGTCTTTCGCGGAACGCATATCCCTTTCGATTAACATCATACCACCAGCATCATAAGTCATAGAATACGGACAACGGACCCGCAGAGGCTCGCAGTAAATAACAAGGCCTATTAAGCTAAGGTGAAGACGAGCACTGCATTGAGCTCTATAAACAAAGAAGGAGGGAAGAATACCGGCTTTTCAGAAGGACCAAGAAAGGCGCGCGATCGAGGATATATAAAGTTGCCAAACCAGTAATTAAGTGTAAAACGTTAAAGTTGAGAATAAATGGCTCCTGTCGAGATGAAAGAGAACATATTAAAGCTGAGACACAGTCGACGTTAAGAATATGGAAGAACCAAGCACAGTCTTTTAAGTGGCGACAACAGCGAAACTACCAACCATCCGAAATAAGTGAAGTGACGATAGAAATATCTAAACTCAAACTTAACAAGGCTGCCGGAAATGATGGCCTATAATATTCAACAACTAATACGCCAAATTTGGTCGGACGAAAGTATGCCTGAATAATGAAACTTCAGATTGCACTATCCACAAAAAAGGAGACCTTCTGAATTGCATCGATGAATAAGACAGCACTTCACTATTGACAGATATAACTTTGAGGTAATATGAGACTTTGTCTATCTCGGCTCCGCTATTAACTCTGACAACAACACCTCATTAGAAATTAAATGAAGAATTACTCTTGCCAACCACGGTTTTTAGGGCTAAGAAGAAGAAGAAGTAAATCCTTCACTCGAACTAATAAGCAGATCCTAAGACCTTGATTATCCCAGCCCTGCTCTTTGGCGTTGAGGCATGGACCATGTCGAAAGTGGATGAAGAAATCCTTGGTTGATTTGAGATCCTCTATGAAACCTTGATCATCCCATCCCTGCTCCACGGTGCTGAGTTATGGACAATGTTGAATGTGCGTGAAGAAATCCTTGGTTGATTTGAGAGAAAAAAAATCAAAAAATCTTCTATCCCGTTTGCATTGATGGGCTATGGAGACGAAGATTCAAGCAATAACTATAATAGCTATATATCGACATATCCCTACTAACAAAGCCACATTGGACGTTTATGATTTCTAGGGCATGAAGAGCGAATACTCTGGCGTACAGAGTCTTCGATTTCAAGCCAGACTTCGAAAGTAGTATAGGAATACCTCGAATTAAGAGTCGCGTCCACACATTCCACATGCATGCATGCGCAATTCCTAAAGTGATTGTTAAGGCCCTCAGCTGTGAATGCGCAACTGGAAGTAGTTTGCTAAGGTCCGTGCTGATTTGATAGGCATATGGGTTGAGTTGAGGCAAAGGTTGATTACGGTCGTATGTGACTTAATAAGCAGTGGTGCTTATTCATTTGGATTTCTTGAGTTTTTTGCATAATCTGCTGAAGTATGAAGTTTTGATCTGATGTGAACTTAACTAAAATAAGACCATACTGATATTTGCGATAAGGTTGTTGGCGAACCTGGGCCTCAACCAATATGCCTACCAAATTTGCCCAGGCCAGGACAAATTAGCTAAGGTCCTCAACTGTGAGTGCGCAACAGGAAGCAGTTAGCTAAGGCCCGGGCTAATTTGATAGGCATATTCTTTGAGGCGCAGCATCATTCTGGACTGTTCGTCTCCATAAGAGCTGTCGTATATGACTGAATAAACAGTGGTGCGTATTGATTTGGACTTCCTGATTTTCTTCCAGAATCTGTCTAAGAATGAAGATTTGATCAGCTATGAAATTCCCTTATCTAAAACCACACTGATATCGGCCGACAAGCTTGTTGCCGAACGGTTTCATTTTACAGCAGATATGATCTTCTGGCGATGTTGAGGAGACGTGTGCATCTTTAGTTGGCACAGATTTGAGGTTCTCATTGTGAACGGGGGAAGGATAATGAACTTCCAAATTTTTCAAACGACTCAGTCCACTCATTTAAAAAAAAAGTTTTAACAAAGTTTAAACCTTTAGCTCGGTTACTTTGCTTCAATAATTTTATCTTAAAACAGAATTTGATCTTCATCTCAAACTGAAGAGAGTGATAGATTAGTAATTTATCATCTCTTTGATAGTGACTGATAGACAAATGAACCCCTAAAACTTAGCTAAAACAACATCGACGGCAGTGTTATATCTATCTCAAATGGCAAAGAACCCATAAATTGTAATCATTTATTAATGAGTCACTTTCCAATAAATTTCCAATTTCGAATCCACTTAATACCACTGGTATTCAAATCATGCCCCATCCGTTGACCCTTTGACAGTCAAAAGAATAGCTTTCCCTGAGCTGGCACAAATAGAATTTATTGCTGAATGTTCACATCCCCCATTAGCTTAAATTGCTGTGTGCTCATAAAAAAAATGTTCGAGTTGTAAAAATGTTCCTTAGAAAAAAAAAAAATCCATTGACTATATAATCCTGAAGAATTCGCCTTACGGCGCCGTGTGCCGCAGCGTGCTTTCCTCTTCGTATTAAATTTATATATAATAATTCAATGAGATTTCAAAAATATACATTCAGATTTATTTCGTCATTGTTCCTTTGAAAAATGTTGATTCCAATTCTTGGCAACAGTCAAAAGAGAAATCACATCAACATTGTTGGCAGTGCTTGCGAATCTCTACAGGATTAGTGAAGTCTGTAGGGAGGTTGTTGTTTATGGCGGTGGTAATTTTTGAAGAATTATTATATTTTTGTGTACATGAGGGCTTTATGATTATTATTTGTGATTATGAGTTACTTATAACGGTAACGAATGGCATTGAAAACGCATACCAGGTAATGTAGGATTAAATTTTTTTGATAACCTAAGATGATGCTTGCAGAAAGTTAAATGCTCTTCTATTTTACTAAATTATAAGTTTTAAAAATCTTTCCGTAAAGGGGGGGGGGGGGGTTTAGTGGGCTATGCATATCGCTGCATCGACCTGACATATATCGGTGGTCTTATAAGGTGACTCACATACAAGCACATTCGCTGATGACCTAATCAGTCCCGATTCGGCTATAGACCTGGATAATAAACCACCGACCAAGTGTTCACATTGATTCACAGATCATAGATAAAACCCAATAATTTGACATCGAGACCAATTTAAAAACGGCTTTTGACAGTTTATGTAGGAAATATCGGCCCATGCCCAACTTAAGAAACAAGGAGTCAGGATTCAAGGCCGTATGGCCACATTAATATCCTGGAATCATTACCAAATGGCGTGGTCACGTTTCCAACACACTACATAACACTTGTACTAAGCTTCAAGAAAGGCTTCCACGTTGGATTTCCTACCAGAGCTCAGTGGAAAAGAAAGGAAGTAGTAGGAGACTTCGACACATGAACTGAGATGAACTGTGGCGTGGGGTCCGGAGTCTACTCCGCAAATTTCAGTTTTATATCGCCTACCGGATTTTGCCAGCGTCTTCCACGCGGAACTACTGGCTTTCCGAGAGGCTTGTACGCTACTGGGGCGTGACACTACGGAAAAGCAAAATATTGATTTTCTCATAGGTAGCCAAGCGGCTATAAAGGCCATCAACTGGGCTACCATATCCTTCAAACTGGTACAGGAATGCTGGAACGAATATGCCCACATTGGCGAACGCTTTACTAAGCTTCAAGAAAGGCTTCCATGTTGGATTTCCTACCAGAGCTCAGTGGAAGAGAAACGAAGTAGTGAGAGACTTCGACACTGATGAACTGAGATGAACTGTGGTGTGGGGTCCGGAGTCTACTCCGCAAATTTCAGTTTTATATCGCCTACCGGATTTTTCCAGCGTATTCCACGCGGAACTACTGGCTTTCAGAGAGGCTTGTACGCTACTGGGGCGTGACACTACGGAGAAGCAAAATATTGATTTTCTCATAGGTAGCCAAGCGCCCATAACGGCCATCAACTGGGCTACCATATCCTTCAAACTGGTATAGGAATGCCGGAACGAATATGCCCACATTGGCGAACGGTTTATGGTCACACTTCTCTGGGTTCTGGGGCACAGTGACATTGAAAGAAACGAGCGTGCAGACAAGGCTCGGCTCTACACTGCTCACATGCGGCAAGGTTCCGTATCCCGATAGGTATGGTTAAGGGGCAGATAAACTTTTACTTCTTGAAAAGGGCCGACTCCAAATATAGAAGGTTAACGAATTGCGTCATATCGAGGACGATATGGCACTCCTCCGACAAAAATAAAACAAACAATATACCCAATATAAACCGCCCAGATATCGCATGTATTACGGCGATAGTCACGGGCACTGGCCAATTGGAGACCATGCGGCCAAAGTAGGGATCCCATACAACCCATGACAAAGTTGCGAGAACATATGTACTAGCAAGAGCCAGATTGCGTGCGTTAGACCAACCATTTTTCAACAACCTTATAAATATCTCGGGTAAAAGGATACAAGATAACTTTCTAAGCCTCTCAGGCTGGATATAGAGACCACCTGCATCACATTCACAATAACAATCATAATATAGGTCACACGAGTCGTGGTAACAAAAAGCCACACTAGTGCTACTTGGGTTCATGCCGATCCGCCACTTCTAATTACCTACCTTACTGGTGCCTTGAGTATCATAAAGACAGCAGCAAAACGGACTGGGAAATGCGAAATGAATATACTTTTGGTATAACTTCTAGATATTCAGTGAATTCGTCTACCCGGGCAATGCTATAAAGACGGAAAATAATTTCTTTGATGAAATCCACAGTAGCTATGCTCTTGCCAATCGCTGTTTCTTTGGGCTAAGTTAGCAATTGATGAATAAAGTGCTATTGATGGGATCCGATATACAAAATACTTAGCTATAAGGTGCAGAAGCATGGACCCTTAACCAGTCATGTTATCGAGATCGTGTTTATGTAGACCAACGTAACAACGTCTGACAAAAAAGGTTAAATAATGAACTTAACGTACTGTTCTGGGATATAAGTCAAGTCCAAAAATTCATATCCGAAGGTTTATCATGTTAAAAGGATTGGTACATGCAGATCGAATGAACATCGACCCTCCAGCACTTAAAGCCTTCAATGCTATAAAAGAGGGAAAGAGGCAATAAGGTACATTGACGTCATCTCGAATGGAACGACCATGACCATGATCTGTCGAAGTGTAAATATTTGTTCAGTTGTGAACTTTTCTAAACTAAAACAACATTGCTACGGGGTTGTTGGTAAACGCTTTCATATTAAGGCAGATCAGATCTTGCAGGCGATGCATAGCAGACCTATGCCTCTTTAACACGTAAAGTCTTCTCATAATGTGTTAGGTAGTTTGGATATACAGTTTGTAACATAGAGAAATAATTTACGTATGGATCTCTTTATCTTTGGCTGAGACGATTTAGTCATGTCTGTTGGTCCTCCCGTTCGTCCGTCCGCCACTAGTTTTTGGGTCCTAAACTTTGATCTAGAATTATGAAATTTGATACACGTACTCTTTTTTAATCCTAGCTGAACAAGTGTACAATTTAATTAGATCCGCCAAACACAGTAAAGAATTTTAAAAATGTGTCTGAAAAAATATTTAGACAATCTTAATATTTATATATTTTGTCTATTCCAAGTTTTTGGCTACTTTTTTCGGTAAAATTTCAAGTTAATTCGAAAAAAAACAATCGAAAATATTGAAATGATTCTTTCGTCTATAGATCACTTTACCCACATTTTGGAGGAGTTTTCTCAGGTGAAATAGCCCATACGGAAATAAGTCCCATGGAGAATGGGACATCAAATGGCGGCATAGCCTTGGCAACCTTGATGCAACCACAACTTTGTCAACTTTATTGGATCGAGGCAGAAAATATTTGAAGTAACCAAGACGAAGTCTGCAGCATAATAAAACAATCGGACCAAAAGGCACTATGGAATACAAACATTCCTTTTAGCCGTTCAATGGAACACTCAATGCTATTAGGTGTTTTTTTAAAGGTTGGTTTTTCGAATGGAGATAAAACTGACATTTTGTGGTCAAATCCGGCAACTCTAATGTCACGTATGATCAGTTTGGTTTGCCATTTTATCATGAACAGGTTGACATATGAACAACGCTTGCAAATCGTGCAAATTTTACCGCAAGCTCCGTTTATTTTAGGGTCGACATAATCGTCCATCAGAGCAATTAGTTCGGTTAACCATGGATCGTTTTCGCACTACGTTTACTTTATGTGATAATACGCATCCGTAGAGACGTCGAACTGTGCGCCACTTGGGACACTTTTTCCGAAATTATGCTGGAGAGTCAGTTACCGTTAATGGAGACCGGTATAGAGCCATGATAAACGACTATTTTGTTCCCGAATTGGATGGCATGAATATGGATGAAATGTGGTTCCATCAAGACGGCGCTACATGCCACACAGCGCACGTCACAATCGATTTATTGAAGGATTCATTCGATAAGCGCATAATTTCGCGAAACGGACCTGTCAATTGGTCATTAAGATCATGTGAACTGACACAATTGTATTATTTCCATTGCGGATATGTGAAGTCGCTCGTTTACGTGGTGCTTTTGCAGTTTTTTTTGCAGATTTTTCATAGTAACGGGTGGTTTATTAAGAGTTTTTTTTTTTTTCATTGGCAGCACTGGTTAGTAATGGCGTCCAAAGTTTATCTATCAAGTATACTCTGTCATTTAATCATGGAAAAACTTATGTACAAACGAGCAAACGATTGCAAATTATTGAAATTTATTATCAAAACTAGTGCTCTGTAAAAAATGTTCACCGTTTGTTACGACCATATTATGGCGACCAGCGATGAGGCTCATTCCTGGCTCAACGGATACTTAAATAAGCAAAACTGTGACATCTGGAGTGAAGAAAAGCCACATGCCATACAAGAATTACCGATGCATCCCGAAAAAAACGGCCTTTGGGTGTGGTTTATGGGCTGGTGGCATCATCGGTCCATTTTTTTTCTCAAAGACGTGGAAGATACGTTACCGTCAACGGCGAACGATATTGATCCATGATACGCTACTTTTTTTCCCCCCTGTTGGCTGAGTTGAACTTGGTTGCCATGTGGTTTTATCAAGACGGTGCCACATGCCACACAGCTCGTGAAACAATGGAAATGTTGAAGGATGAATTTGGTAAGCAGCCTATCTCTCGAAGTGGCCCTGTGAGTTGGCCGCCAAGATCATGCGATTTAACATCTCTTGATTATTTTCTTGTGGGGTTATGTAAAGTATTTAGTCTATGTGGACAAGCCAAACAGGATTGGAATACAGCCCGAAATGCTCGAAGAAGTGACGCAAAATTTGGACGTTCCGAATGGACCATTTGAAACGGAGCCGCGGACAACATTTACATGAGGTTGTCTTTGAAACGTAAATGGCTCAGCCCTATTTATCGATTATAATAAAAATTTTTAACTTTTGATGCAAATTTGATTATTTTATTCGATTTCTGAAAAAAAAACTTCGCTTATAAAATCACCCCCGTTATAAAATCTCCCAAACTTTCGGCGTCTAATTAACCGAATCTTTTGCAAATATATTCATTTTCCGTTTCTCTACAAATTTTAAAGAGTGTCTCAAATCGGCAATGTAAAAAATAAACTTTAACAAAACAAAATAAAACGAAGCGTAAAAGTCCAATTATAGCTGTCGTAGCCATATCCGTAGCTGGTTGTATGAATCATTGGAAAATTATTTCATTTTCGTGGATTGACACATATTACTTCAAAAAAAACATTTATTTGGAATTCATTTATGTCTCCTCACCCCCACTACTTCAGGAACTTAATTAAAATCGTAAAGGCTGTGGTTGTGATTTTTTAACATGTATGATGTTCAGTGCTAATTTTTAATTAAAATTCGTTAGACAGAAAATAATCCAATAGCTTGGATATTGTAAGACTGATTACGCCATTTTCCAAAGGAAAGCCCACAGAGAATTAAATTCCAATTTCCATATGCATTACACATATATAGCGTAACAGTTTCAATCGATTGGTGAGTGTCCTACAGGAGGGTTTAGATTTTAAATTACTTTAACAAAAGGGTTATTTGATGGTTTTATGTCTTTTGGCTTACCGATGAGTCTTATGTTACAATCAGGGAACATTTTAGTACGCCCTGCACGCACCGCGTTAAATCGTAATCAGGGATTTCAAACCAATCTTAGTTGGACAGAAAAAACAACAGAAAATGGCTTCAGTATAATTTATCTTGCAGAAGTCCAATACAATTGTGGGTGGCCGCGGTGTAGTGGTAATGTGTTCGTCTGTTGAGTGGAAGGTTGCGCGTTCAATCCCAACCAAAATCCATTTCACTTTTATTTAAGAGAAATAAAAGGTCGGTGTAATACCTAAAAGTATGCACACCATCTTGAATTTCTGCAAATTTAACGAACACAAGAAAAAGTGACTCCCCGAAGCTAGTTCGGACACCACCCATGGAGTTAAGTCTCCACTACATCCAAAATCTTTCCTATCCTCTCTTTCTTCCCCTTCTCTAACGCTCGTACTATGGTAACATATAAAAGGGTATTCATAACCCCTTGAGTACGTGTAAATTATAAAAAAAAAAAAAAAAAAATACAATAAATAATTGGTAGCTCTAGGTTTACTTGACTAAGAATCCTGAAAAGAGCCTGGCGATCTCCGAACAATCAAACCCACCAAGTGATCCTAAATGTGAGGCATTTGCAGAAAGAAATGGAGTCATTTCCCACCATCATAAAATGGCTTTACACGATGGTAGTCAGACAAATAATTATTTACAGGGTTACCCAAATAAGTTAGGTTAGGTGTTTGATGTGCTGTTGTCGCTCCGGTGAGCAGTCAACCTCGCATAAGACTATGTGGGCCCATAGCGATACCCCTTTCTTAAAAGAATATTTGTACCCGAATGTTGAATCCAAAGTGAATCTTACTTAACAAATCATTTCTGGCAGCTTTTTGATCCCTATCCAATAGCGGTATATTCGTTTTGACAATAAGTCTGTGAAATAGACAAATAATTTGGCCAGATATACCTCAAATTATATGAATCCACTCAGAATCTATAGCTGAGTCGATCTAGCAATGTCTGTCCGTCCATCCGTCAGTGTGTCACCGATTTTGGGCCTTAAATATTGAGCTAGAGTCTTGAAATTTGGTATATAGACCACAAGCACAGTAAAAGATGTTCCCGTGCCAGTGAGAAAAAGAAGTGAATATTTCTAAAGCTGTGGCTTCAGTTGAAGAAAGCCCAAGTATGTCTCTCACACGTCGTTCTCAAGCGTTGGGCATCTCTGTGACATCGTTGTGGCGAATTTTGCGAAAAGATCTTGGCTGAATGGCTTCGTCAATAAACAAAATATGCGGTATTGGTCAGGCAGCAATCCACACGAACTCCATGAGTCATAATTGACTTCGCTACGGAACGAAAATCCACTATAGCCAGCACACGGTTTCCTCACCTCGATATCCATAAGGGGATATGGCGGTGTCCAGATCATAGCGATAGACAAGCGCCACGCATCCTGTATTTTGGATGTCCGAAAATTCCGAGGAGCTAACTTCGACTCGGACCACTACCTTGTTGCAGCCAAGGTTAGAATGCGGATATCCACTACGCCACAACAATCCAGAAATACTGTAAAAAAAATTAATGTCGAAAGACTGCAATCCCAAGATACCGCCATAACCTTCGCGCAACGCGTATCCCTAAACCTCTCGATTTCGAAGAACTATGGAAACGATGCCAACAAGCCATAAGATCAGCCGCAACTGATGTGCTAGGTTTCTCGCGCCCACCAGCAAGAAACCCCTGGTTTGATGAGGAATGCCGACAGATGCTCGCAGTCAAGAACGAGGCCTACAAGGCTAAGCTGCAGGTGAAGGCGAGAGCTGCGGTTGAGCTCTATAGGCAGAGAAGAAGGGAAGAACTCCGGCTTTTTAGAAAGAAAAACGAGGAAGAAGAGCGCGCGATCGAGGATGTAGAGAGGTGCCACTCCAGGAAAGACGTTCGCAAGTTTAACCAAAGTGTAAAACGTCAAAGCCAAGGATACAAGACTCGAACAGAATCCTGTCGAGATGAACAAGGAAATATTATAGTTGAGTATATGCTGAGTATTATGGAAGAACCACTTGTGCAGACTGTTAAACTGCGATGACGAACAACATTCCGCTGTCAGACAGAACGAACCATTCAATGTTGGCAACGACAGCGAAAGCTGCCAACCACCCGACCTGAGTGAAGTGAGGATAGCAATATATAAACTGCAGCTTAATAAGGCTGCCGGAAATGACTGCCTTCCCGCCGAGCTTTATAAAGCCGGCGGAGATGACTGAGTAAGTAACATCCACCAACTCATAAGCCGAATCTGGTCGGAAGAAAGTATGCCTGAAGAATGGAACCTCAGCATCGTTTGCCCGACCCGACAAAAAAGAAGACCCTCTAAACTGCGCCAACTACAGAGGCATAAGTCTCCTCAACATCGCATACAAAATTCTATCTGCCGTAATATGTGAACGCCTGAAACCGTTTACCAATAACCTGATCGACCCTTTTCTGTGTGGTTTTAGGCCAGGAAAGTCCACAACCGATCAAATCTTCACACTTCGGCAGGTCCTGGAAAAAACCCAAGAAGTCCAAATCGATACTCACCACCTATTCATCGATTTCAAAGCAGCATACGACATCATTTATAGAGACGAACTGTACAGAGCCATGTCTAGTTTTGGTATACTGCCCAAACTCGTCCGTTTGTGTAGGATGACGATGGAGAATTCTCGCTGCTCCATCATGGTCGGAAACGACCTCACTGACACATTCGATACCAGCAAAAAAGGATTTAGAAAAGGCGATGCGCTGTCATGTGTCTTCTTCAATCTGATTCTTGAGAGGATTGTGCAAAACGAGCCAACACCAGAGGCACAATTTTCCAAAAATCTGTACAACTACTAGCATACTAGTATAGAGAAGGAAGCGGCAAAAATAAGAAATCCTTGGTCGATTTGAGAGGAAAATTCTTCGAAAAATCTCCCCTGCTCAAAAAACTCCGCATTGGACACCAATACTCCGGCTCGCAGAGTCTTCGATTCCCAGCCAGACGTCGGACGCAGTAGAGGAAGACCTCGCCTTAAGTGGCGCGCACAAGTAGAAACCGACCTCAACCAACTTGGAGTGCGCAACTATAGGCAGTTAGATGAGGACCGGGCTAATTGGATAGGCATGTTGGTTGAGGCCCAGGTTCATTCCGGACTGTAGCGCCACTTAAGTAAGTAAGAAGTAAATAAATTAATAATATTTGTTAGCTTCAGATATAGAGTCAATAAAGAAACAGATGAATAAATGATTTAGATGACAATATTAAAGAAACAAAAGAATATAAATATGTTAATAATTTTAGTTAAATAACAATCACAATATTAAACTGAAATACAAGTAAATAAATAAATATGTAACCAAATAATAAATGTGACAAATTCATGAAAACAATAAGGGGAAAGTAACGGGTAAACGAAATAAATAAACAATTAACAAACCTAGGTACTCAGATTACGGACTAAATCATTTTCCGGTGTTTCGCATTTGTCAGAAAATCTTTTATTAAAGATTTAAATTTTCCTATTAATCTGTAATACTGTTGACTTTCCATGTAAATCCAATGTAGGATGGTACCATCGTAGGTTAAGCATCACTTTTAATGTTTTATTTTGAGATATCTGCAATTTTTTAATATGACACTTTGGGCATCTTCCCCAGTCGCAGATCCATAAAGATGAATTGCTTGAAACACTACCTTGAAAATAGTAATTTTGTTCGAGTTACATAAGGATGACCGGCGATTAATTATGGGGTACAATATTTTTGTTACACGACTTTTGTTAAGTGAGTTTTTTATGTGTTCACCATAGTTCCAAAGCATTTTGAAATGAACGTTTTGACAGGTAAATGGTGGTCCATTTCGAGGTTCCCTACTTTTTTAAAGAAAAAAACACAGAAAATTCAAATTTAATGGAGAATGTTTATTATCATTTGAAAGAACATTCTTTGGCATTTATTTTTTGAAGATTATGTCTATCAAATGTTGGCCGGTGCTACGTCGCAGATGGTCCATCCGTTGAGTCCAATTTTCGATCACTCGTTCGAGCATTTCGACTGGTAACTGGCGAATGACACGCGTGATGTTTTCCTCCAAGGCCTGAATCGAAGCGGGTTTGTCGGCATACGCTTTTGACTTTACATATCCCCACAGGAAAAAGTCTAACGGTGTGATATCACACGATCTTGGTGGCCAATCGACCGGTCCAAAACGTGAAATTATGTGTTCACCGAAATGTTCTCTCAATAAGTCCATTGATTGATGCGATGTGTGGGAAGTGGCGCCGTCTTGCTGAAACCAAATGTCGCCGAGATCACGAGCTTCAATTTCAGGCATCAAATAGTCGGTTATCATGGCACGATAACGGTCGCCATTGACGGTTACGTTCGCACCGGCATAATTTTTAAAGAAATATGGACCGATGATTCCACCGGCCCACAAAACACACCAAACCGTTGTTTTTTCTGGATGAAGTGGCAGTTCTTCAATCTCTTCAGGTTGTTCTTCGTCCCAAATGCGGCAATTTTGTTTGTGTACATACCCATTGAGCCAGAAATGGGCCTCATCGCTAAACAAAATTTGCCTCGAAAACGTCGGATCTTCTTGGAACTATTCAAGAGCCCATAGAGCGAAGCGATGTCGCTTGGGAAGGTCGAGCGGCTTCAGTTGTTGCACAAGCTTTATTTTGTACGCTTTCAATTTAAGATCTTGACGTAAAATGCGCCAAGTCGTTCCATACGTCAGTCCGAGTTGCTGCGAACGGCGCCGAATCGACTCTCTACGGTCTTCGTGTACACTCTCAGTTACGGCCGCTATATTTTCTTCACAGCGTGCTGGACGTGGTCTATTCGGTCGAATATTATCCAATAATGAATGCTGGGTCTCAAAATGGGTGATGGTGTTGCGAATAGTACGCTCAGTAGGCCGATTATGTTGACCATAAGTTGAGCGAAGTGCACGAAACACATTCCTCACAGAACGTGAATTTTCATAATAAAGTTGAACAATTTGTAAACGTTGTTCACGCGTAAGTCTTTCCATTATGAAATGCCAAACAATACTAAACAAAAATAACATGACAGCATGACACGACTCACACGTGATCTGTCAAAAAAGGCTATTGAAAAAAGTATCTCTACTTGGATCACCCGTTAGTTTCTAATCCATAGAATAAGACTAATAGCGGATCCAAAAGCACATATTTTCGAAAAAAGGGCTTGATACCGAAGCCTGTCAAATGCCTTTGAAATATCAAGTGCAACGATCTTGTTTTCGCCACCAATCTAGATAGATTGATTCATCTTTTCGGTGAGATTTTTTATCAAATCACCAGTGGACCTGTTGCTACGAAAACCGTGTTGTCGGTCACTGAGGAGTTTTCATGATTCAAGATATTTCAGAAGCTGACGGTTTATCAGCGTTTCCATTGCACTTACGTGGAATTGGTAGGTAGTTAAAGAGAGAAGAAGATTCGCCTTTTTTAGGGACGGGCTGGACAAATGCTGTTTTCCATCTACTCTTGATGAATCCTGATGATTAGAACAGATAGAAAAGCTTACGCAGTGGTCTTGCCAGCGTGGAAGATCATCTTTTAAGAACTATGATACCATCTGCACTTACGTGCAATTGGCTGGTAGTTGAAGAGAGAAGAAGATTCGCCTTTTTTAGGGACGGGCTGGACAGATGCTGTTTTCCATCTACTCGTGACGAATCCTGATGATTAGAACAGATAGAAAAGCTTACGCAGTGGTCTTGCCAGCGTGGAAGATCATCTTTTAAGAACTATGGGGGAGATACCATCTGCACTTACGTGCAATTGGTTGGTAGTTGAAGAGAGAAGAAGATTCGCCTTTTTTAGGGACGGGCTGGACAGACGCTGTTTTCCATCTACTCGTGAAGAATCCTGATGATTAGAACAGATCGAAATGCTTACGCAGTGGTCTAGCCAGCGTGGAAGATCATCTTTTAAGAACTATGGGGGAGATACCATCTGGACCAGACGATTTGGGAAGGTTAAGATCTAATAATACTCTTGCGACTGTACGAGTATGGAAGTGGATTGGGCCCATAGAATGTTCTACGTTCGCAAGTACAGGAGGAGACTGGAAACAATCTGGCAACGTGGAAATAGCTGCAAACTGACCAGTAAGCAGATTGGCTTTGTCAATAGACGTGACAGCTGGAATGCCGTTGTAAATGAGCGTTGGGATGGCAGATGAGGTCGAATTCTTAGTGTTTTACAATCGACCAAAAGTGTTTACTACCTTTGGGACACACTAAAATTTTTTGCCTCAACGTTTGGTCAAGGAAGAATTTGACACGCTTAATGTGTGCATTGTAGTCGTTTCTGGCTCGATTGAACTTTAATCGGTTTGCCTCAGTAGGATTGGTCTTGTATGACCGAAAACCTAAATCTTTCAACCTAACAGCATCTCAAGTCATACCACCCATTTACCTTTGGTTTGATACTCTTTACGCGCTGAGGGATAAAGTATTTCATACCCAGGAGAATGGTGTTCGTTATCGTATCAGCAGTAGCATCCACGTCACTATCGAGAAAGCGTAGCGACCAGTTAAAATTGAAGAAAACATGTAGAGTTTCCCAGTCGGCTCTCTCGTGTTGCCACACGGATCTTCTAGGAATTTGTTCCTTAATCACTTGTTTGGAGTACGAGAAATTTGCTGATTCGATACAGTGGTATGACGTGCCTAGAGGCGATAATACATTTATAGTGTATTTACTGGGCTGAGAGGTTAGAAACAAGTCAAGGGTGTTAGTGGCTTGACTATGAATGTCCGGGATTCGCGTTGGCTGATTTGTAAGGTTAGGTTGTTTACCACACCAAAGATCTCAACATACCTTCCTTCGCGTGTTGGCCATCCATAACTAGAGAATCTATCGCTAGAAATTCTTAAGATAACAAATAAAATTTTTTCAAAAAAAGCCCAAAAAGCAATCTCAATCAACAATGACGGCTGCTGAAAAAAGGTGAATGCACCTAGAAACATTTAATAAAACGCATATATTCCATTTTATTCCATTTGCTTATAGCTTATGAAAATATGATTCATCATAATGTAACCGTTAATTAGCTACTCCCACAAATGAGTGTAATCTAAAGCTCCCATTACTTTCCTTGTCTACCGTTTTTAATCAGATTAACGCACATCCCTGTTATCATATTATAATAGCGGACGAAAAGCAAACAAAGGATTATTATCGCATATGAGTTGTTTCCAATTTTAATCACTAGCATAAATTTGCAGGGCAATATATGTTTAGAAAATAGTTCCTCCACACGTAAATGTATTTTCCAATTCGTTGAATAAATTTGGAAGCTCCATTTTGGCTGATGCTACTACCCATCACTCTGCCACAACGCACTGCACCTGGAACAACATTTTACGTGCGTCGTCTCGTCGATGGAAATTCATCACGAAAATGTCGTATACTCTGAAAATGGCGTTTGTTTGGAAACTCGGAACAAACATTGATTGCACAATTATTCGCACTCACACACACACAATCGGCGCTCATTCCCGATTTAATTGCATTCTTCTTCCCAGAGGAAGAGAAATCCGTTTCCACTATTACTCTACGAAGTGGTTGTTACTTACCCAGTGTACGTATTTGTATAAATGCACTCGTCCTGCCTCCTTATGTGAAGCATCCCGCTGAAGTGATATGCTCATACATATGATATTGTCGTCTGCTCGCCGGCCAAACAGGGACCGACAAGATAAATGGCCACTCTAAGTAATGTAAGGACCACTAAAATCAGTTTGTTTTCATCTAAAGAGCAGTGAGTGAACGACCGAGGACCTTTAATGTTTGTTTTGATTACTGTAAGTTGGAAGGATGAATGTCGGTAAAATAGAGGAAATCTTGTGATGCAATAAGAGGATCTAAGTTGATCGATTGTTATGTATGAGAATGTGTGTTGTAACATATATTGGTTGATTGCAATACATTGAAAGATAAGATTATCCTCACTCAACGAGTAAAGGGATAGTATTTTGGATTTTCGAAAATTTCGATTTTGGAAAAATATGTACTTGGGCCCGGGATGACTATGACAGTGTTGCCAAATAGACGTAGTACCAACTGATAAGGAGAGAGAGTCAGCGGTCTTTGGGGGATGCCAAGCTTTTGATAACTCAGAACAACCTTTTAGAACAGACCAGAAGGCCTTAATTTACGTCTAGTTTTCGGCTTGTTTATCCCGAAGCCGTCTACAAGCTTTCAGTGGATAAATAAACCCTTCTTTGAGTGCTGCCAAACTTCTTATAAATAAGAGCACCCTTGGATAAAAACCAGAATGGACTAGTTGTTGACCTGTCTAACTCGGCGTACAACCTCTGAGCGGATTAATTAATTTCCAAGGGGGGCTACTTAATAAGGGGTAGATATTTAAAGTGCCACATTGACATACGCGTCTTTAGAAGTTTGGGAGTGGCACCATCAATTTTTGGTAAGGTGGGAGTAGTTATAAGCCACAGCTAAGACATTTTGTTAGCAGGTCCAGGTCAGATAGTCCGATCAGATAGTCCTGGGAAAGTAGCGAGCCTGTGAAAAATGACTCAATCCATGTTTATACCGACGCCTTTATACAAATGCCGGATTTCGTGTTGGTCTTCTTGTCTCTCCGACAGGCTAAATCCGGTCTATCTTTCCGTCCTCCGGATCATTGCAGCTTGTTCCGTGTTTAACTCATGGCGATAAATGAAGCCTTATCTTGGCTAAAAGAGAACGCAATTTCTCTCAAGGATATTAGCATCTCTTATTACTACCAAGCGGCCATCAAATCTCTGAAATAAGACTCAACAAATTCAAAAACATCCTTGAATCAAGGCTCATCTTTGCAAAATAGGTCAAAGCAATTTAACATTCACCTATGCATGGCCATAGTGACATTCCACCGAACTATAAGGCTGATGAACTCGCCAGACATGAGACTAACTAGGTATTTCTATCACTATATGCAAAAGCATATTAGCGCAGCATGCTAATAGCAAATCAAATCTCAGATGGAGTCTTGTCTAACGCTGGATTGAAGAAGATCTAAGGGACTGATTTCGCTCGATAGACCATACATTAGCACAACCATAGGTATAAACACTGTCTAATTATAGGCAATATAGGAAGAAGAAACAATACTTCATCTCCTCTGTACATGCCCCACCCTATCACCTTGGATCTTACTAGTTTCAAAACCTCATTAACAGATCAGAAAGGTTTCCTTACAGCTGACAATAAAAATGGGCAATATCCACGTGGTATCCCAACGGACCAAATACGGTCTAAGTATGCTGGTGAAATCGCTGGCAGCCGCTCTAACCTATAACCTAACCTACCTGGTGAATCTTCGGAAACAAATTTTATTGGTCGGATATCGCAACGTCAATGCAGAGGTAATCGAGAGTAGAGCTGCACAAGACACCGAAGACGCCGTATCAAGCCGGATGCTAAGGTTACATTAAAGTGGATGAAAACGGTTCGCCATCACAATTAGGTCCAGTATTTTGTAATTATACAGAATAGGTAGATGTAACTTTCACTATAGGTCGTGCCGTCAAGTCGCATGCTGATAGATATCACATTTGTTCTGAAACGGAAGGATTTTATTACATTTTTTTAATTTTACTGGAGTCATAAACACCGAGTTTGCACACTTACTTAAGTGCCGCTACAGTCCGAAATGAACCTGGGCCTCAAAAAACATGAATCTCCAATTAGCCCGGTCCTTAGTTAACAACCTCCAGTAGCGCACTCCAAGGTTGTTGAGGTCGGTTTCTACTTGTGCGCGCCACTTAAGGCGAAGTCTTCCTTTAGTGCGTCCGAAGTTTGGCGGGGAATGGAAGGCTCTGCCAGCAGGAGTGTTGTTGTCCATTCGTTCTACATGTCCTACCAATCTTAAACGTCCAATGCACAGTTTTTTGACCGGGGGCATGTCGATGTACAGCTCGTATAGTTCTTGGTTGAATCTTCGTCTCTATAGCCCGCAAACGTAAGCCGGACCGAAGAGTTTTCGAAGAATTTTCTTCTCAAATCGATCAAGGATTTCTTCATCCGCTTTTGAGATGGTGCATGCTTAAGCGCCGTAGAGCAGGACTGGGATGATCAGGGTCTTATATAGGATATCCTTCTTAGCCCGAAGAAACAGCGGTTGGCAAGAGTAATTCTTCGTTTAATTTCTGACGAGATGTTGTTGTCAGAGTTAATAGCGCAGTCAAGGTAGACAAAATCCCGTAGTAACTCAAGGTTTAATATATCAATGGTTACCTTCTGTGTAAGTCGTCGATGTTCGATTATTGTATCCTTGGATTTGACGTTTTACACTTTGGTTAAACTTGCTGACATCATTCCTGGAGTGGCACCTCTCTACATCCTCGCTAAGCCTTGTAGGCCTCTTTCTTGGCTGTATCTGTCGGCATTCCTCATCAAACCAGGGGTTTCTTGCTGTTGGGAGCGAGAAACCTAGCACATCAGTTGCGGCTGATATATTGGCTTGTTGGCATCGTTGCTATTGTTTTTCGATATCCGATGCTGGTGGTATTGTGTTAATCTAAATCAATTTGGTTGACCATTCGTCGATCTGGAGAACGCCATGTCCCCTTATGGATATCGAGGTGAGAAAACCTTGTGCTGGCTAAAGTGGCATTTCGTTCCGTAGCGAAGTCAATTAGCCTTAGTCCGTTACCAGACGCGTTCTCGTGTAGGCTTTGTTTTCCAGCAATACTACTAAAGACATATTCTCAACTTACCTTTGCGTTGAAATCTCCAAGCACGATTTTAACATCGTACATCCGCAGTCGCTCATATGTTTTATTAAGGAGCTCATAGAAGCAATCCGTAGCTATATCATCCTTTTCTCCGTCGGGGTGTGAGCGCATAAAAGTCTCGATGCGAGTTTTGCTTTGATTGTTACAATGCGTTCGCTAAAGTTTTGGAAACATAAGACTTCTTCTTGCAATAAATCCACATCCAAATAGTCGCTGTTAATGCTGACTATAACAAGATGCGTAGAAAATGTCACAGTTTTTCATCCCCTTTTTGCCCGCCCCACCCCATCATATTTCCTGGATGGTAGTAATGTCTGCTTTGTAGCAGTTTAGGGCTTCCGCTAGTTGTTCGCTGGTGCCTCTTCTGTGTAATGTTCTTAGATGCCAGGTGCAGATACGAACTTCGTTGTCCCTTTTTCCTTAAGCAGGGTCGTCAACAATAAAATCTATCCTTGCCGAGTCTATTGGTCGCTTCATAGCCATTGGTTGGGTATTTAAACCAAAGCACAACCCCCAACTTGGAGGGCCAGTTTCAATTTATTAGATACCCCTAGGACACGGGGCTATCAGTATCCACTATGGGACTAAGCTCTGGCCTTTTGATTCATCCGTCACCGTATCTGTTCAAGTGGCCTGACTTACCTAGACAACCTTTTTTCCGAATATGTCGAATCAGCTTGTCTAGGTTCGTCTGGGACAGCAGGCCGGGTATTCATTCCGTGCCGTTGTGACCTGGCTGTTTATAGTGTTGCTGTTTTTCATCGTGTTATCAACACTCGCGCTTATCGTTTAGCATCTCAAAGCCGGTTGGATCAGACCAGTACCCGATGGTTATCACTTGGTGGTTAAAAACAAACGCTTGATCTATAGTCTATATATAGAGTTACAACCACTGTGAATTGCCAAGTTGAAGCCAATCTGATTCTATTTGTATACTGATCCGATACCTCAATAATTCAGTGTCTTTCTGGATACCAAAATCGTCATGTCATGTTACTAAAGCATTGTGTACAAATAATCCTCGTTTTGAGACAAATACCATTTCAGCCTTAGATTTAAGAAGAAAATGAAAGTCATTCCATATTTCCTATTAAAGCGATACAAGAGAACGATTTAATTCAATATCTCCATCAGTTCATGCAAGACAAACATCTAATAAACCACATACCCATACCCCTTTAGGTCCCTTCTATTCTAACGTTGCGTTGATTTGTAGTTCCAATAATCTCCTTCATTCTGTGGAACATTTTAAATAGAGTACCCTTTAGCTATTTTGTCAAACGTTAGATTTTATTAGCATGCTTCTTTAAGGCGAAAATGGTTCAGAGGTTACTGCGTAATAACATAAATGGATTTGCTCTCTTTGCGCCACAACTTATTGTCAACAAAGTCGTTTATTTTGTTACATTGGTTCTGTGGTCTCACAGAGCAATATACATCGGCCCTAATGTTTAAACAGAGCGACGCGAATTGAATTTACCACATTTATCTGAAGTCTTAAAAAAATATTTTTGATATCGATTACCCGTTTTTTTTTTAAATCACGAGTTTCTTACAAATCTGCAATAATCCACCATTCTCGGGATCCTGTTTTCCACAGAGAAAAAAAAAAGCCCATTATATTTGAAGCTCTTACACTCCACTTTATAAAATCAATAGACCGTAGCATGCTTTTGCTTTGTTTGTGAATTTCAGATTGCCCCATTCAACAACTTTGTTGAGAAATATATCTTTAGACTGCGTATGTCTACAATGTACCATTACATAGACTCTCCTTAATCTGCATACCTACCTCTAGGATATTTACCAGCCAGACAACATTTAATAAATGAAATGGCTCTCCCTATCCCTAATCCTGCACTCATACCTACCGTTTTGATGATTTTAAAATAACATATGAATCTCATCACCCCATTCCATGCAGCAATCCTTAGACAAGGTAGTGAGTGCCTATCTAAGATGCGAAGAACAATTTCCATAACCACCCTCAAGTTCATAACCCTTCAAGCATTACCTCCCTGAAAACAAGCACAGCTTCAATAAATCCTAAGAATAACTTCTCTTCCCTCGGAGCACAAGGACGAAAACAAAAAAAAAACAGCATAGACCCGTTTAACTTCGGAAAAATGATGTCGATCCATCAACAATGTTCCGGAAAAAATCAGAAAGACTAAAATACACACACGCACACCTTCACATAGTCTCAGGTATAGTCCTTAGGTTACTGGCTTAAGTAATTCCACAGCTTCAGTCGGTGTTTTTCAAAATGATATCCATATATTATGGCACAACGTTGAAGCTGGGTGGGTCCTAAACCACTACAGAAAAAAATAAAACGCAGAAAATATTACCCTGAATATGTGACAAAAAGGACATTTGCCAAACGGAAATTTGCAGGATATGAGGCACCATTCCAGCTACATCCGTGTTGAAGCATCAACCAGTCCATCCATCTGCACACACGCAGAGTAGCAGTCTGTAGGATCTGGTTTTAACCAGGTGAACACTGAGTTGAAGTGCCCAACTAAGAGTACCCCTTCATTTTTTTGGGTGAATTTTCTCAGCCCATTCCACACGATAAACCTTGCGTCTCGAATCTATGAGTAAAGAGCTCAAGTGAAAAATACCCATCGGGTGAATCACAGAGTCAAAATGGAGACACCCTACTCCTCGGTGATGGTGTATACGGTGGCGTATGAGTGATAAATTGCCCAAAACCCAGGACCAACAATTTGAAGGCGACATTAAGGGTGTGCGTGCGTGTAGAGGTAGCAATATGTTCTCTACACTAGTTGGAAGAGAGAGTCCTATGCGGAAGGATGCTATGTGCATTGTGTTTGAATGGAAGTGATTCCAACCATGCATTCAACATTTTTTTCGTGTGATGAATATGTACGAAGAATTCGATGTGTCACGCAGGAATGCTTTTGACCCAAAAAAACTAGTAGTCCTTTCTACACGCGGCGGCTTCATACTCCCCCATCACAATAACCACAATAACAAGAAGACACCCACCGGCTGGTGCAGGGACCTGTTCTGGAGCCTTTATGTGAGCGACACATGGTTGCGACGTAACGACAAAGATGATATTATTCAACGCGGCCCGTCATACGAGTCATGTCCTGCGTCACTGATTGTGGGGTTTCCGTTGGTTATTTCATATTCCCTTCTGGTGTATGTGTGACTCTAATGGATATTTATGAGTGAACATTAAATGTGCAAGTATTTGACAGGAAACTGACAGTCACTGGCTTTTGAAATTGTACCAGTGTGTGGCCCCGATACGGAGAGAGGGATGAGGTGTAATTGTTTCCGTTGACGAAAGGATACACGAGTATATGAAGGTTCGGGTCGATTTATTTTGATTAAATATGATCCGGCGTTTAAATGCTTAAATGGGAATTTAGTGACACGATTTCGGCGTGAAAAGGTCACGGGCTGTTCAGTTGGACCTGAATTTATAGTCTTAGGTTGTGCCGCGCAAGGATAAATCACACCGAGTAGGTTGTCACAGGTCACTTGAATTAACTCTTTTCACCATTGCTTTATGCAGTGATTCCAAAGGGAAGTGGGTCACATGTGTTTGTAGGCCGTCAGTTTAAGTTAATCCCATTAGGTCTGTGACTCGGTAGGTGGTTGTGATTGTTTTGTCTTCTTTTTTGTCAGAAAAAAACACGTGAAAAAAAGAATTTAATGCAAAAGAGAGGAGGAACGAAAAAAAATGCTTGAAAAATCAGATATTGCTCTCCCATATGGAGTGTATAGATAAGGACTTTGTTATTGCGAAACGAACGATGTGGAGACGGAAAGTACTTTTTACGCATAGGTTGTCAGGTTTGAATGACTTTTGAATATACATTTACACCACAATGCTGGCGCCATATATTTTCAAAGGATTTTACAAGATCTATGTATATGTACATCCAGGAACTTTTACATACAAAGGACATACAAAAGAATTGAACGTATTGACAAACATCTCATGGAATACCAATCTCTACGAAAAAATTCTTTAATGCTTGGGTCTCCAGTGGGATAATAGTTAGTGCGTTGGACTATGACCGGTCGAGAAGTGTGGAACGGAAACAATGGATAGACTTTAAAAATACAGTGTATCTTGCTCTCGAGTTTTAAATGGCTGCAGGCTGCATAGATATTAAATCGACTGACACGACCCAAACGATTTGGACCCTGAAGTGGCTGATAAAAAATTTCAAACTGTTGATTTCGGTAAATAACAGAAAAGTAACACTAGAGCAAGAATGGATTCGGTCTATAAAAACCGGTAGCCCGAATATGATCCGCGAATAAATGAAACATTTAGGGAAAAGGATCCAAACGTCAACCCAATGATTTTCTCTTCTATTTGTATCAGTCCAGAATGTGTCGATCCAAAAATATGTACAAATTCTTGCCGCAAAAGGCTCTTTAGAACCCAGGGCTGAACTTTCACACAGCCATTCATGTGTGCATGTGTACTAATTGCACGATGGCGGGACTTTCTCTTTTATGCCGACTCTGAACGGCTAAGGTGAGATAAGCTTTTCTTGACAATTGGTACTACTCGGATGATCTGTCAGATCATCACGAGAGGAGGGCCAGTAAAAAATTATTTAAGTGTTGCTGCTACTGGGAATCGAACCCAGACCTAGTTCATAGCACTAACCATTGTGTTACTAAGCCCGTCTGAGATGGTGAAACTGATAGGCGGGATATGATGGGATCCCAAAAGTCATATTAAAACATCTGCCAATAGAAACAGTCGATAAGCGTGAACCTTACTTAAACAGTGTTTTGAATATCCGGAGCACTGGAAAATAGCGGTAATACATCATATCCCTAATCAGTACAAGAACATAACAAAATCTGCTTATATTCGGTTACTAAACATTGTTTCGAATATAAGCAATGTTTTCGAGAAAATCAGCCCTATCGCGGTATCAGTTGGGAAATGTCCCGAAACAAATTTCAGCTCCAATCCGAATTCAGTTTGATTTTTATGTATCTGCTTTGGAAACCTACAAATAAAGCTTGCAATAGGTTTTGAAGGTTTTTATTCTGATGAGTATTTCGTTCAAATTTTCCGCCGAAATGTATCACACATGAGTCAACAATTTTTGACAACAACGCATCAAGAACTGTTGACTGCTACGCGTCACAAATTATTGACTCAACGCAATATGCTGTTGTGCGATCATGTGCGATAAATTTAGTTGGAAAATCTGATCGAAATGTTAAGTGGAACGGAAATCTTGATAGAGAACTCTCCGATTTCGAAAATGTCGAAACATTTCTTTGGAATGGATATTTTGATAGAGTTGAACATATTTTCAAATAGACTGAGGAGAACAAAATTTGTTGCGAAGTTATTGTTCGAAATATTTCAGTTTGGTTATCGACCGAGTAATTTCTTTGAACTTCCAGCGATACTTTTTCTTCGAAAAAGTGATGAAAAAGTTGCGGAACAAGTCAATAATCCGCGACGGCTACGCCGATAATGCTCTTGAGCTCCAGTCAGATCGTGATAAAGTTTGCAAAGTTCCTTCTCCTTACGGAGTCCCTGAAAGGAGTTCGGCCATCAATACAAAATAATGAAAAAATAAGCGTAATATTGTAAACGCAGTTAAACTTAGACTCAAAGTCACCTATTATAATGAGGGAAATAAACTTAAGGCCAGTCAGTTTGATTAAGACAATTTTTGGCGTTAAGTTAGATTTAAGTAAAAATTTGAGAAATTTCTACAGGGTTTTACACTTGAGCCCAGCAAGAAACTTTAGCTTTTATTGACGAAGAATACTGACAGAATTTCGCAGGCAAAAATGAGGCTTACAAAGCTGCAGGTGAAGATGAGAGCCGCCATTGAGTTTTATAGGCAACGAATGAGGAAAGAAAAAAAGAGGAAAAGTGCGCGATTGAAGATATATAGAGGTCGCACTCCAGGGTACACATTCCGTATTTGTTAAAACGATTATCGTTGATGATAGTGTAGAGACTTGATAGATACTGAGCATGTGTCTGAGCATATGTGTACACATTAATCGGTACGTACACAATTTGAAAGTTACAGAAAAAGTACCCAGGAGTTATGTTCCCAAAATTTACAAAAGTTTCCAGCGCCAATACCAGGGATATGGCCAGGTATGCATTAACAGAAACCTGTCGAGCTGAACAAGGGAAAGTCATAGTCGAGTCACAGTCGATAGCTTCTACTAGTTACTTACTACTTACAAATCTATACTAGCAAACGTGGCTAAGACATCATGTTGAGTCCAAGCACTGATGTCAATATCGTCGGCATATGCCAGTAGTTGCACCGACTCTTGGAAAACTGTGCCTCTGATGTCGGGTAGGGAGTTTTCCATAATCCTCTCAGGAATCAAATTGAAGAAGTCACATGAGAGCATCGATTTGCCTAAATACTTTTTGGTATCGAATGTGTCGGTGAGGTCGTTTCCGACCCTGATGGATCAGCGATAATTCTCCATCGTCATCCTACACAAACGGACGAGTTTGGGCGGTATACCAAAACTAGACATGGCTGTATATAGTTCGTTTTATAATGGTTTCCGTATGCGGATTTGAAATCGATGAACAGGTGATGGGCATCGGTTTGGACTTCTTATGTTTTTCCAGGATCTGCCGAAATGTGAAAATTTGATCGGTTGTGCACTTTCCTGGCCTTATACCACACTGATAAGAGCCGATCAGGTTGTTGGTAAACGATTCTGAGGTTCCGTTCTTCAGGCATACTTTCAACCAACCAGATTTGGCTTATGAGTTGGTGGACCTTTATAAAGCTCAGCGGGAAGGCCATCATTTCCGGCAGACTTATTAAGCTTTCACTTCATTCAGAAAGGGTGGTTTTCAGTTTTCGCTGTAGTTGCCAATATTGAATGGTTCGTCCTCCCTGTTCGTCGTCGCCGGCTAACCGTCTGCAGAAGTGGTTCTTCAATATACTCAGCATCAACTGTGTCTCGACTACGATATTTCCTTGTTCATCTCGACAGGATGCTGTTCGAGCCTTGTATCCTTGGTTTGACGTTTAACATATCGTTCCTGGTGTGGCACCTCTCTATATCCTCGATCGCTCGCTTTTCTTGTTCTATTGTCTGCTTTCTGAAAAGCCGGTGTTCTTCCCTTCTTCTCTGTCTATAGAGCTCAATGGCAGCTCTCGTCTTCATCCGCAGCTTAGCCTTGTAGACCTCGTTTTTGGCTTCTTAGCATCTGTCAGCATTCCTCATCAAACCAAGGCTTTCTTGCTGGTGGGCGCTAGACCTCAGTAGCACATCAGTTGCCTCTGATTCGATGCTGGGGGAATGGTGTTAATCGAGAGGTAGAGCGATACGCCTTCTTCGAAGTTCTTGGCGGTCTCTTGCGATTGCAGTCTTTCGACGTTAACTTTTTTGCAGTATTTCGGGATTGTTGTGGCGTGGTGGACATCCGTATTTTTACCTTGGCTGCAACAAGGTAGCGGTCAAAGTCGATGTTAACTCCTCTGAATGTTCGGAGTCACAGTCGGTGATGAGAATATAAGGTAACGATCCACAAAAGGAGCCCCAATGAACTAGGCTTGAATACGGATATTAGGTCAACTACAGAGAATAGGCCAGCTATAGAGACTAGGGCATCTAGAAAACCACCACATTGCCTACTCCGCTTACCGAAACCTAATCAGACCTTGGATGTATATTTTTAATCAAATCATCACACTTTGTCAGATCCTGGAAAAAAATTCCAGAAGGCATGCCATTATTTATAGAAACGAACTATACAGAGTCATGTCTGTTATTGGTATATCTCCAAATTCTCGCTGCTCAATCGTAGTGGGGAACGACTTCACCTAAACATTCGATACCGAAAAACGATTCACGCGAAGTGCTGTCAAGTGACTTCTTGAGAGGATTGTGCGAACTCCCTAGCCAAAACCATATGCACAATCTGCCAGAAATCTGTGCAACTACGACGACGATATTCACATCATTTGTCGGACACAATGAGATGTCACAGCCAAGTTTTAGAGACGGATAGTAATGCAACGTTGATGCTGGAAAGACGAAACGGCACACCCCGTTGATGAATTAGACAGAACGTAACTATTGACAGATATTATCATTAAGATAGCAAGAGACTTTGTTTACTTGAGCGACAAGCTGTTGACACAAACGGATAGAGATATCTTTGTTGGTTTTATGTGAAAAATTCTTTGTAAAATCTTCAATCGAGGCTATGAATAAGAAGATTCAACCAAAGTTTGATGAGCTATACAGCGACAGAGACTCTACATTGGAAGCTTAGGACACTCCGGCACGCAGGCTTCGATTCCCAGCCAAACGTCGGATGCAGCAGAGAAAGATATCAACTCTAGTGGCGTGCAAAAGTAGAAACCGATCTCAACCAACTTGAATTGCGCAACTGGCGGCAGTTAGCTATATACCAGGCTATTTTGAGATTCATTTTGGCTGGGGACACCATTCGACTAAGTAAATAAGGAAATGGTATCGCGGTTTCGCTAATGATTCGTGATGGACTGACAAATCATCAATTGTCAAGAAAAGCTTATCTCAACTCAGGAGTTCGGATTCGGCATAAAACAGAAGGTCTCCCCATCATGCAACAAGTACACACGCACACAGAAGTGGTTGTTAGAAAGCTGGGCCATGGGTACTAATGAGATTGTTGCGCCAAAAACATGTATTTCTTTATGCAAGCTTGGAGCCTCATCTGAGCGTCAACAACCTATCAAACCTATTTTAACAATGTCGGATTTTGGAAGTTTGATAAGAAACTATAATTTCTCAGAAACAGTAGTAGGAACCATGAGACAAACCTACAAATAGCTAATGCTGTGGTCGGGTTAATTAACGAATTCTTAACTTAAGCCAATATTGTCGAAAATCCATGGTATATCTTGTTGCAGGTATGCTTTAATTAAAATGGATATTGTGGTTGCTTTATATAAACAAATTAGTTTATCTGTCTAGACAGTTTCTTTAAAAAAAACTGATGATTCGTAATGAGCACCATTATTTATGTTTTCGGTAAACAAATGTTCTCTGCAAGAAGATGCTTCCATAACACTTCAAATAATTTTATTGTCTGATGAAAGCCATTTCTTGATTAATATTATTAATCAAAGTAGGATGGTTTCTATATAAATCTCTGTTCGAGATACAACAATAGCTGATAAGCATATGGATATCGATATTTTTTCTTCGAAATTCCGGTTCACCACGTCAGGTGAAATAATCATATTGGCACATATAACACCAATATTTGAAGTCCGTTGAGTTGACGTAGTTATATCCATAGCCGTAATGAAAACAAACACATATCTAGGCACTCAAAACAACGGTCACGATAACCACTGGGAAAATATTGTCCTACACTTAATATTCCAAACATACCAACGGCAATAGAAACTACATATCCTTCATAACCAAATTAATGCGACGAGAGCATCCTTTCGTGATATGCATACATCACGAGCAACGACAGCTTCATCATCATACGAAAGCCTTAATAGTGTTATTTCCACCACCAGCACAGGTCTTCCATTTACTATTTAAAAAGACGAAATGAGGTTAACACATAGAAAAAACGAAGATACCAACTTAACTGTCAGGATTTAGTTGCAAATGATAGTGAAAAGGACGGCGACATGCTGCTCACTATCGTGCACAGTGGAATTACATCAAATGCCGATATGGTGGTGTGGAAGGCAGACGACGACGGTCTGACGTTTTCCATTACGACTCTAATTAACCATCACTAATCCCCTTATAGAGCAAATTATCCCGTCCATTCGGTGCTGGCTTTGTGGAAAATATATCCCAGGACATTTTTCATCCTCCCAAACGAGGGTAGCGCTGATAGGACGCATAAGCATATGCCCTATGTAGAAATTGAAGAAATCAATGGTTCACAATCGCTTCACAAGGACGAGAAGAAGCACAATATTATTATAGCACTCACTGTTACTGATATATGACTACATATGTCCAATTCTGTTAATTTCTTCCTCAATCCCTTTGTTTGGTTTTCTTTCTTCCACTTGGTTCCCTTTGATTAAATTAAGTGATGTTTTACAGGATTAGAAATAGTAGCGGAGATGTCCTCATTAGATGAAATGATGCATTGAAATGTTTTGTTTGTTTCCCATCCAGGGGAACATGAACATGACCAGAAATATACAACAACATGTAGGTCCTTGAGATCGGGATGTGTAAATAAGACAGAAATAGAGGAAAGTGGTAAATTAAAGGAAGAAAAGTGAAATCTAAAGGGGCGACGCGTATGGAATAATGCCCCCTTTTATGTCTGAGATATGCGTTAGATGGATTTCTCTTGCGAGCTGCGTCAAAGGATTTTTTTTTTCAATAGTGTGGGGTTTTTTTTTATGTTTTTTTACAACAACTTGGCGATTGTTTGGTTATGGCTTTCAAGTCCTTGCTTTGTGATGAGATTTTCTCGTGGGGAGTACTCTTCAGTTGAAGTTCTGTATTTAATTTGTCGCACCGCAATTAATTGGTGTTCTCTCTGGAGGGGATTTCCCAGTGAACAGTTGAGTTATTCTTTTGGCTTAACAAAGGAATTGAGTGGCTAAAGTGTAATGGCTTTAAAGCAAGGTTCGCATTTTTTTTGTATATTTTGCGGGTAAATGGCTTAACCGTCATTAGTCGATGTAGGTATGCGAGAAAGAAATTTATTTGCGATTTTTTTTTTAAATCCGACAGACAACTTTTTCGCCCGAAGTGCACTTACATTGAAGTCTAGGAAAGTACCGAAGTTCTCGTTAGTATAACTTTATACTTTTAAGAAGAACTCATTGTAACATTTCTAGGACATAGTGTGTGTATATGTATAGGTATTCTTAGATGGGCTGGATATAATGGCTTGTGTCTTGGAACTAAAAAAAAGGAAAGAAGACGAATTTAAAGCCACTAAGATAGACAACTTGTGCATTTCTAAAAAAAATATTCAAAGTTGGTTTGAAAGCGGATGAACGTTGATGACTTGAGTTAATGTTATCTGAAGTAGTGTCAGTGATATAATAAGGTCGGTATGTACCAAACTTCGTCCATTGAATAGCGCATTTGAAAAAAAAAAACAAAAAAAAAAGCAAATTCTGTATGAGACATCACACATAAACAAAAGTCGCATCGCACAGAGGAGCCAAATGCATAAAAGATTGGCAGAAATTATTTTTAGGCATTTAACTGGTGGAAAATTAATTCAAAGCACATACAAAATATTTTATATATTAATGCTATAGCGAATTCAAGAAAAAATAGAAAATTCTCCTGTAACGGAAGAATTATGTGAAGTAATATCCGCTGATGTGCCGGAAGTATCCGAAGTAAATTGATTATCAGGTGCCATCAATAAATCAAAAATAGCCTTCTCAATATCATTTACCCGTTTTTGGAGCAGTTTTCGAAAACTTGTTATTAATGGGTCCGAAAAAAATTAAATAGAATTCAAAATGTCTTCGTTGGTTTTGACAGCCAATATCTTAGGCCGCGGTTACGACAAACGCTAGTAAGCGTGGCCGCAGATCAAGCTTTTTGCGTACGCGCTAGTCCGCGCTAGTCTACGCTTGTAATTTGTATATCAAAACTCATGTGATTTTGAAGTTTACTAGCTTGAACTAGCATGAACAATCGTCCACGGTTTTTTTACTAGCACACTAGCGCGGACCAACGCTGAATAGCATAACCGCGGCCCTATGAAAGATATTTTCACAGTACCTGTTAGATTCTTTGTGTCGCTACTCATGCGTTTCTTCACTTAACTAACCTATTGATCTTTAGGGTGGAAGATGAATGAAAATTGTGGATCTCTTTCGACGGGTTGTCGCTTTGCCGGGGCGAAATGGCTTGTAGTAAGTCTACGAGGCATGTGGGAGGCATAGTTAACAGAGGGTCGATTGCAAAGCAACACCCTAGAACGAAACGTAGAGCCACCCAACTTTTTTCATGACGTGCCAGGAGTAAACCCCATTCCAAAACCCACTTTTAAGCCAAAGTGTCGAGGCACTCGTGCTGACGGCTGTATGGTTTTAATTCCTCCCAATTTTTATCCCCTTTACCATAGGGGTATATAAGTTTTGTCATCACGTTTTCACCATAGAGAAATAATTTCACTAGATATACCTTAAAGTGTATGGATCAACTCAGAATCGCTAGCTGAGTCGATTTAGCAATGTCTGTCTGTCCGGCCGTCCGTATGTGTGTCACCAATTTTTGGGCCTTAAATTTTGAGCTAGAGTTTTGAAATTTGGAATATAGACTCTCTATCCTACGAAGCAGAACAGGTGTACAAACCTTTGAAATCCGCAGACTGCCACGCCCACTTTTAACAAAAACGTTCTTTTTGGCGAAATGGTAAAGAATTTTGAAAAAGTTCGTGAACATTATATTTAGACAATCCTAATATCTTTATTTCGTTCATAGTTCACATTGTTTTTTTTGCCAAGCCCACTTTTGGGGTCATTTTCAGTAAAAAAAACGTTTTTCGGTCAAATTTTTTAAATATTCGAAAAAAACTTTTTATGCCAAATCATTGGTTTCTATAATATCAACATTTCGTCTTACTTACTTACTTAAATGGCGCTACATTCCGGAATGAACCTGGGCCTCAACCAACATGCCTCTCTAATTAGCCCGATCCTTAGCTTAGTGCCTCCAGTTGCGCACTCCAAGTTGGTTGAGGTAAGTTTCTACTTGTGTGGCGCGCACAAGTCGAGGTCTTCCTAAACTGCGTCCGAAGTTTCGCGGGAATCTAGGACTCTGCGAGCTGGAGAATTGAAGTCTATTCGTTCTACATGTCCTAGCCATCTTAAAGGTCCAACGCGCAGTTTTCTGACCAGGGGCATGTCGCGGTACAGCTCGTACAGTTCTTGTTTGAATTTTTGTTTCTATAGCCCTTCAACGCAAACGGGACCGAAGATTTTTGTTAGAATTTTCCTCTTTTTGAGATGATCCATGCTTCCGTGCTGAAGAGCAGGACTGGGATGATCAGGGTCTTATATAGGATCTACTTAGTTGTTCGAGTGAGGGCTTTCCTACTGAATCGCCTTCTTAGAAACAGCGGTTGGCAAGGGTAATTCTTCGTTTAATTTCTGACGAGCTGCTGTTGTCAGAGTTAATAGCGGAACCGAGGTAGAAATTCCCGTACTACCTCAAAGATATATCTGTCAAAGGTGACGTTCTGTCCAATTCGTCGATGTTGAGTGTCCGTATACTTTGTGTTGCCCTCATCTACTGCTAAACCCATTTTTGTTGCTTCCTTCTCTAAACTGGCAAAAGTGGCTTTCACATCACTTTGAGTCCTACCAATGATGTCAATATCGTCGGCGTGTTCTTGTAGTTGCACCGATTTATGGAAAATTGTGCCTCTTGTGGTGGCGCGGGAGTTTTGCACAATCTTGTCAAGTCACACGACAGCGCATCGCCTTGCTTAAATCCTTTTTTGGTATCGAATTTGCCGGTAAGGTCGCTTCTGACGCTGATGGAGCAGCGAGAATTCTCCATCATCATCCTATACAAACGGACAAGGTTGAGCGGTATAACTGCAGTCCTATGCGGCTTTGAAATCGATGAATAGATGGTGGGTATCGATTTTCTAGGATCAGCCCAAGTTTTAAAATTTGATCGGTTGTGGATTTTCCTGGCCTAATACCACACTGATAAACGATTTCAGGCGTTCACATATAACGGCAGATAGGATAATGTAGGTGATGTTGAGGAGTCTTATGCCTCTGTAGTTGGCGCAATTTAGAGGGTCTCCTTTTTTGTGGATCGGTTAAACAATGCGGAGGTCCCTCTCTTCAGGTATACTTTCTTTCGACCAGATTTGGATTAGGTGTGAGTTGGTGGATGTTATTTACCATGTCATCTCCGCCGGACTTATAAAGCTCAGCGGGGAGGCCGTCATTTCCAGCAGCCTTATTAAGCTTGATGTTAGTTATTGCTATCCTCACTTCGCTTAGGTCGAGTGGATGGCAATTTTCGCTGTTGTTGTCAATATTGAATGGTTCGTTCTGCCTGACAGCGGAATGTTGTTTTTCATCGCCGTTTAACAGTCTTCAGAAGTGGTTCTTCCATATACTCAGAATCGACTGTGCCTCAACTACGATATTTCCTTGTTCATCTTGACAGTTTGAGCCTTGAATACTAAGCTTTGACGTTTTACACTTTAATAAAACTTGCGAACATCGTTCCTCCGCATCCGAATAGTCGCTTATTCTGCGATCCGTTGTAAATGTCACAGTTTTCCACCCTCGGGGCGAAAACCCCGCTTATTAAAAAAATGTGAATGCTGACAATTCTGGGTTAAAAAAAATGGAGGGCTCTACTAAAGAACGCATTTCTATTGTTAAGCTATATTTTAGAAATAATGAAGGTTTGTCAGCTACAGTCCGCAATTTTCATTCAAAAAATGGCCGTCATAGTGATGATGATAGTTTTGAGTCAATCATTCAGAAAAGCTGTCAAAGAATTCGCAGGAATTCAGTTAACATCCATAAGTAGGTATACAACGCGAGATTCAAATTACTAAAGACTTCTGTTGAAAAAAAAAGAATTTCTTTCAGGTGTATACTGTTACTCAAGGCTTGTCAAACAAAACCAACAACAGTGAGAAATCCCGCAGAGCATACTACTGGTCTGACGTGTATCGACAAACTAGGTCAGTTTAAGATTCACAGAGTTTTGTCGAGATATCTATATAGACCTTTCTCGCAGTGCACCCTTGCATCTGATTTTTAGTGTCTCTAAGCCTTTATTATAAGAGATAGCGTATTAAGATTTTATTCCATTAATTCCATTATTGGGATACTCAATGGCAACATTCTATAATAATGTACCAAAAACGTGCTCCACTTGTGTCCGAAATGTATCTCTCTATATGATGATGTTAAGCTGTTTTGCAGATTTTGGCAACTGTCAATTTCATTTTGATTTGTGTGTTCTAAACAGGTGTGGAATAAATGTCCTGAATTATTTTTTTTATGATTTATTAAAGTAATTAAAGTAACTACAAGAACAGATTGTGGAAGCTCACAACGAGAATATCTGACCATACTACGAACTACCGAGAAAATATATCTTATTTTGTATGCGTATTGTATCCATAGACATGTTTATGCTAGCTGATTGAATTCTATTCCACGAATCAGTTAGATAGTTTTTATTTTGCAGAAAACTTACGTTTGAATAATAAAGATACAACTGTATAGCGTTGAATTACTCCGTGGGTGCATTCCGATACATCGATATTCTCCGCATTTCACAGAATCGATTTAACTCTGAATTTCCATTTCATGAATCTTGTGTCACAGCCATCCACGAACAACACACAGCTTGTGCCAGATTGTTCACAAATTGACAAAGGATATCCGACACATTGTTGAAATGAGTTTTTTATGTAACATGTTATTGATAAAACGCCGCCGCTGACATAATCGCAATCGTTAGGGATACGACTTCCTAACAAGGGTAAGAAAGGGATGTCTGTATCGTATCCCGATATCTATTATCACCAAAGTAAAACAAACATTCCCAGCTACGCATTTTATGAACTTCTTTTTGGGTAGTCTTTGATTCAGTAATCTGAACTTTTGTTATAAGTCTCAACCCCTAGGATTCCTATGAGTGTTTTTGAAGCGGTAAGAATCGGTTCAGTAAACAGAAACACAATAAATTTTAGAAAGTTCATCCTTTATGGAAATTTAACTTTCACTACACTAATAAACATGTAAAACATGAAATTTACTTTTAACTACCTAATTACATAAAAACAAACATTGTAACGAAGCTACTAAGAGTTTCGAAAAGACGGATTTTATTGTTGACGACCATGCTAAACGAAAAAAGGACAACGAAGTTGTGGGTTAAAAACTGTGATATCTACAACCGATGCCGATGCTGCCCAAGCTGGGGCTTAAAACAAACCGCACCGTTTGGCCACTACGCATTCCTATGAGCCCTGGTCAGTTGTAATATTAACGAACACATTGTAACAATCCGCATCAAGGCAAAATTAGCCAGTGTTATCCTTACATGCACTAACGCTCCCATGGAGGAAATGATGATATTGCGGAAGAATGTTTCTACTAGCTCCTGAACAAAACTTATGAGCGACTACCAAAGTTCCGTTTTTGTGAGATTTAAACGCAAAGTAGGAAAGGGGATGTCTTTGGCAAAAAAACACACCAGCACGTCTAGCAATGTATTTAGGGTAATTGACTTCGCTGTGGAACGAAATGCCACTATAGCCAGAACACGGTCTCCTTACATCGATATTCACAAGGAGATTTGGCGGTCTTTCAATAACGGTCAATTTAATTAATCATATTGTGATGGATATTAGGCACACATACAGTAATACGGATTTCTGAATATTCTGGGGGGCAGACATCGATACACACCACTAACTTGTTGCAATACCACCTTTCGATTAACACAATACCACCAGCTGCAACTCATGTGCTAGGTTTCTCACACCCATAAGCAAGAAACCATTGGTTGGATGAGGAATACCGACAGCCAAGAACGAAGCCTACAAAGCTAAGCTGCTTGTGAAGATGAGAGCTGCCATTGTGCTCTCTAGACAAAGAAGAAGGAAAGGACACCAGCTTTTCAGAAAAAAGAAAAACGAGCAAGAAAAGCTCGCGATCGAGGATATAGAGATGCTACCAAGAGTAAAACTTCGTAGACTGGGATACAATGCTCGAGTAGAAGCCTGTCAGGATGAACAAGTAAACACCGTAGTTGAGACGCATCGAAGCTAACGATATGGAGCACACATTTCTGCAAACCGTTGAATGGCGATGACTAACAATCCCCTACTGTCAGGCAGAACCAACCATTTAATGTTTGTAACGACAGCGAAAACTGACAACCATCCGATCTTAGGGAAGTGAGGATAGCAATATCTAAACTCTAGCTTAGCAAGGCTGCCAGAAATTACGGCCTTCCCGATAACCCTTAAAAAGCCAGGAAATGACTTGGTCAGTAACATCAAAGATTATAAAGCCATAAAAATGACGAATTGAGAACAAACAATAGAAACTTTCCCTTACCAGCTTCACGGTACGGACGGGCGGTGTGCACGTGCACACATGAGAAACACGATCCAAATATATGGCGGGTTGTGCCAGTACGAACAATTTTTCTTGTATGCAGTCCACCAACTCATAATCCAAATCTAGTAGCAAGAAAGTATGCCTGAAAAATGGAACCCCAACATCATTTGCCCGATCCACGAATAAGGAGACCCTTGATACTACGCCAACTACGGAGTCATAAGTCTTCTCAACATCGCCTACAAGAACCTATCTGCCATAATATGTGAACGCCTGAAACCAATAACCTGATTAACCCTTTTAAGATGGTTTTAGACCAGGAAAGTACACAACTGGTCAAATCTTCACACTTCGGAAGATCCTGAAAAAAATTCCAAAGAGTCCAAATAGATACCCACAACCTGTTCATCGATTTCAAAGCTGCATACGACAGCATTTAGAGAGACGAACCATTCAGAGCCATGTCTAGTTTTGGTATACCGCCAAAACACATCCGTCTGTGTAGGATGACGATGGAGGATCTTCGCTCCATTCTCAGGCTCCATCATCGGAAACGACATCTCCGTCACATTCGATATCAAAAAAGGATTTAGACAAAGCAATGTGTCGCATGACTTCTGTGATAGGATCACAAGGAGGGAAAACTAATATCTTGGTATGTTACCTTTATTGAGGTAAGGTACCATCTTATTATAAGGGCCATTGATAACCGAGCACAGCGATGGCCACGGTCGTTAAATTAATTTGTAGTTAGGGGTAGGTTAGCTCTTGGAGAGAATCTTGACCTTAATCTAACCACCGAATATCCACTATTGGAAAACATGAGCAAATCTAGCGAAAGTGCGCCTTTTTTTTTTTCGATTTGGTCTTTTGGTTATGGGTGCTGTAGTGTTAGGCCTTTGCTACAGGATCTCATAGGCATGTAAAATATCAATGTAACCCAGTCCAGGTCTTGTGGCAAAACCCATACCAGCCGCAGAGCAATCTGTCTTCTTTTCTGCCCGGACTTGCCTAAGGGTCCTGTGACCTTAGGTCATAAGGGTAGATATCGTTTGTAGGAGGGTTCAATCCCAACGCCTGAATAAGGGAAGTGTTTTTCGTCGTGCAGGAACGATGCCTCAGCCAGCACTTGTGATGGTGCCGGAAGAGGGATGGTTTCTTTCTAAGGAGGGCATTCGGAGTTCATTACACTTCTTTAGTTTGATTCTTGAGAGGATTGTGCAAAACTCCTGAGCCAACACTAGATGCACAATCTTCAAAAAATGAATGCAACTGCTAGCGTAGTTATTGACATCATTGGTAGAACTAAACTTGATGGTATAGCCACGTTTGCTTGTGCAAAAAAGGAAGCGGCACAAATGGCTTTGAAAGTAAAAAAGGGTAAGACCAGGTATATTCTATCAACACAAAAGAACATACAACGTCGACAAATTGGACAGAACGTCACTATTTACAGATACAACTTTGAGGTAGTACGTGGCTTTGTCTACCTCTGCCCCGCTATTAACTCTGACAACATCTTGTCAGAAACTAAACGAAGAATTACTTTTGCCAACCGCTGTTTCTTTTGGTTATGAAGGCGCTTAATTCATAAAGCCCTTAATCTAACTACTAAGGAGTACCCATGTAACACCCTGATCACCCCAGTCCTGCTCCAACCGACCGTATCAAAATCGGATGAAGAAATCCTCGGTCGATTCGAGAGGAAAATTCTTCGAAAAATCTTCGGTCCGTTTGCGTTGACGGACGATGGAGATGAATATGCTACCATGAACTATATGAGCGGCATGAACCTAGTCGAAAAACTGCGCATTCGATGTTTAGGATGGCCAGGACATATAAAAAAAATGGACACCAATATTCCGGCTCGCATTCTTCTATTCCCAGCCAGATGTCGGACCCGGTAGAGAAAGGCATCGCCTTGTGTGGGGCGCGCATGTAGAAACCGACCTCAACCAACTTGAAGTGTGCAATTGAAGGCAGTTTGTTCAGGACGGGGCTATAAGAGAGGCACTTCTGTAAGCAAGTATTCTTGACCCTGTCCTACGTATTTCCTGGATCATGATAACTTCGTCCCACTACCGCGTGATAACAGATATAAGTTCTTGACTAGAACCTGGAATTTACAGAATGCTTACGTTTCAGGTGTATAGTCGTAAGGCACTGTTCGTGGACGTTCCGGGTATGGTTGGTATTTTAGGGGATCTGTTATCCGAGCGTACTTCAAAACGTAAAGCCCAAAAACTAGTGACATATGCGGACGGATAGATACGGTTATATCGACTCCGCTTTCGAATCTTATTCGATCCACCGCATAGAATACTTTTTTTTTTTATTATTTCTCTATGGGATGGGGTATTGATTTCCGAAGAAAATCCTCAACATATTGGTCACGCAACTTACATCTACATCCTTTGCTGGTGCTTAAATTTAAATTATTGATAATAAAAATAATGAAGGAGCACAACTTCACTAAAATATTGCTCCACTACTATTTCCCACTACCAGACTTATATCCCATTTATATTACTTGAACTTGAAAATTAATTATGTGAAATGTTTTTTTTTTTTCAAACAATTTTAGAAGGTTTCTCTTAACCCTTATGCAAGTTCTTGTACTTTGTTTCGAAGAATTACGATGATTCCTTTTGTAGCGTGAACCTCCTCATTACTGTGTTAATTTATTTATCTACTTCTCTCCCTAGGGATAAATTAAAAACTTCTTGGTATAGTTTTCAACGATGCACGGCAATATCGAAAGCAATGAAAAGCTGCTATAACTCCTTGGGAAATAGAACTTTGCCTCTAACTTTAACGGAAACCTGTTCATTTCTGTTCTAATAGTTCCTACAACTTGCAAGGTCTGTTTCTCTGCGAAATACATTAATCATTTAAGCTTGCTTCAGTTTAATGAATATTTATGAATTTTTTTCGTTGAAATGTGGGAGAAGTGTGATTTTTTTTTGAAATGAAACAATTAATAATATTGACACCAAATTAGGCAGGGTAAACCGAAAATACCTGGCCATTTAAAATAAATAAATTATTGTTGGTTTTCTTAATTACCTACCGTCGAATCATTAACTGTTGTTTTAATTTTTTTATATCTGTTTTGAATTTTGTTTGCCTCTTCAGACAAGAACTCTACAAATGTATCTGTTTGTATAGAACAGAGTAAATTTGAATTCGTCTGCTGTTTGGTATACATAATGTATTATGTCCTAAATAAACTCGTTTCCCTTAAGGATGTAGTTAATTATATCAAGAAAGTACCCTACAGATGGTCAAGTAGGGAGATACAATGTTGTCTAAGTGTTACCTTGTATTTGATTTCATTAATTACAATGATACTCGTGGAATGTTTTTATTAGTGACTTAGCATATCCTTGAAATATTAAATAACTACCTTGAGCTGATGGAATTTAATAAAGTAATACATAGGAAAATATTTTCAAAACTGTTAGCGCAGATACACCATAATGTCGCAACCATCATCATCATCATCAAATTCTATCCAACAAAATTACTCCCTATAGGTACCCATATCACGTAGGGGTATAGTTTGTAACATAGAGAAATAATTTAGCTAGATATATCTCCAAGTATATGGATAGACTCAGAATCGCTAGCTGTCTGTCCGTCCGTCTGTATGTTACCGGTTTTTAGGCCTTAAATTTGAGCTAGTAAAGGGTGATCCATTTCGAGGTTCCCTACTTTTTTAAAGAAAAAAACACAGAAAATATAAATTTAATGGAGAATGTTTATTATCATTTGAAAAAACATTCTTTGGCATTTATTTTTTGAAGATTATGTCTATCAAATGTTGGCAGTTGCTACGTCGCAGATGGTCCATCCGTTGAGTCCAATTTTCGATCACTCGTTCGAGCATTTCGACTGGTAACTGGCGAATGACACGCGTGATGTTTTCCTCCAAGGTCTGAATCGAAGCGGGTTTGTCGGCATAAGCTTTTGACTTTACATATCCCCACAGGAAAAATTCTAACGGTGTGATATCATACGATCTTGGTGGCCAATCGACCGGCCCAAAACGTGAAATTATGTGCTCACCGAAATGTTCTCTCAATAAGTCCATTGATTGATGCGATGTGTGGGAAGTGGAGCCGTCTTGCTGAAACCAAATGTCGCCGAGATCACGAGCTTCAATTTCAGGCATCAAATAGTCGGTTATCATGGCACGATAACGGTCGCCATTGACGGTTACGTTCGCACCGGCATAATTTTTAAAGAAAATGGACCGATGATTCCACCGGCCCACAAACCACACCAAACCGTTGTTTTTCTGGATGAAGTGGCAGTTCTTCAATCTCTTCAGGTTGCTCTTCGTCCCAAATGCGGCAATTTTGTTTTTTTTACATACCCATTGAGTGAGAAATGGGCCTCATCGCTAAACAAAATTTGCCTCGAAAACGTCGGATCTTCTTGGAACTATTCAAGAGCCCATAGAGCGAAGCGATGTCTCTTGGGAAGGTGGAGCGGCTTCAGTTGTTGCACAAGCTGTATTTTGTACGCTTTCAATTTAAGATCTTGACGTAAAACGCGCCAAGTCGTTCCATACGTCAGTCCGAGTTGCTGCGAACGGCGCCGAATCGACTCTCTACGGTCTTCGTGTACACTCTCAGCTCCGACCGCTATATTTTCTTCACAGCGTGCTGGACGTGCTCTATTCGGTCGAATATTATCCAATAATGAATGCTGGGTCTCAAAATGGGTGATGGTGTTGCGAATAGTACGCTCAGTATGCCGATTATGTTGACCATAAGTTGAGCGAAGTGCACGAAACACATTCCTCACAGAACGTGAATTTTCATAATAAATTTGAACAATTTTTAAACGTTGTTCACGCGTAAGTCTTTCCATTATGAAATGCCAAACAATACTAAACAAAAATAACATGACAGCATGACACGACTCACACGTGATCTGTCAAAAAAGTCTATTGAAAAAAGTATCTCTACTTGGATCACCCGTTATAATGAAATTTGGTGCATGTGATCCTTTTACGTGCTGTTCGAACAAGGTTAACATTTTCAAAATGCGCCCACTGCCACGCCCACGTTTTAGAAAAACGTTTTTTTTTTTCCAAACGGTAGGGAACTTTGAAACAACTGATTAACAACATATGTAGTCAATCCGAATATCTTTATTTTGTTCATATACGATTTTTGCCACGCCCACCTTTTGAGGGTGCTTTCATTAAAAATAAACGATTTTTGGTACAACTCTAAAATAGTCAAAAAAAAACGTTTGATGCAAATTCATTGGGTTCGATAAAAAAAATATTAAAATATTTCGTCCAACACTTAAGGCCACGCCTACTTTTTGAGGAGTTTTCATACAAAAACCATTTCTGTGCCCTACCCCAGACCATATGCAGGAGAAAAACGTTGTTTTTAGTCGAATTATAATAGATTTTGAACAAAGTGTTGTGCGATTTTTATAATTTTTTTGCCATAAAGACCACTTTTTAGGAATATTAATTTCAAGGATGGGATGGGATAGGGTATAAAACAATCCACACAGTGGATTGTAGCCTTCTCATATGTTTATATACCGAATTTGTAAATTTTAAATCTAATGGCTTGCTTAGACCATAAGCCATATTTTTTTGGTAAAAACAATTCGCCACAAAAAATTAGACACAGTAAGTTACCTAAGCCTTTAGGGGAATCGCTGCTCGTTTAACCTTCGCATTTTCGTCCTTTTTCGCTCGGTACTTTTATTCTTATCCCGACGGTTTCTAAAATTTCAAAAATTTGCAACCTTTGATAAAAATTTATCAACGCATCAACAAAGATCGTTCTGTCCTTCCAACAAAAGACATCATACAGATCCGAAGGTTGAAGGTAAAACTCAATTAATCGTTCAAAAAGAATGTCGAATTCGTATTTATGAATAAATAAAATATTTGTATATGTACTTGCTTGCAATAAGGCAGACATCATTTGATTAAGGCCATGCAGCTTACCTGAAAAAAAAGATATGAATATATTAGCACACAAAAAACATTTCTATTTGACTTAATGATATTGCAAAATTAAATATGGCTGGAGAGACTGTGACGTAAAACGGAGACCGCTTTTGTGGCGAGTGTTAATCGATTATCAACTCGTTATTCGTGTTGATCGCGTTAGTTTATATTAAACAATTTTTATTGTATTCTGAATAACAAAAAAAAAATGTAAATGCAAAAAGTTTGAACTCCTGATTTTGAGTTACTTTATATTTTTTGTCAATGCCTTCAAGGACGTTGATTACTCAACAATAGAGCAGAATATCCAACTAACAATTTCGCTACGATAAAGTTTTCAAAACTATACTCTATAAGATTTCCTTACCGAACCCTTAGCGAAACTTTGTTATTAATGTAGTTTGATATTTTAAATTCAAACAAATAAATAAGGTCCTTACTGGGATTCGAACTCGGGTCAATTGCGCGTAAGTAGATCACGCCAATTTCTTTTAATTCATTTTTAATTTTCTTAAACTTAAAACTAAGTAAAATGCTAGATAGAAAATAATAAAAACTAGCCTACTTATTAAATTTTTAACTTACAGAATTCACCCAAGCGGGCGCCTTAAATTAATCACTGCAACGTTTAGCCGCTCGCCTCGAAGAGACTGGCACAACACGAGATGCTGCCAGGCGTGGCAGACTCCGGAGTAGCCGTTCTGCAGAGAATATTGCTGCTGTAGCCGAAGATGTCATGGAAGCGCCGTCGACATCGACCAGACGACGTGCCACGCAAATGGGTATCAGTCGACGGTCTTTACAGCGAATTTTGGTGCAAGATTTGAAGATGTTTCCGTACAAAGTCCAGACGGTGCACCAATCGCGTCTACCATACGCTCAAGCCATCCCATCATGAGTGATGAGGCCCATTTCCATCTTAGCGGGTACGTAAATAAGCAAAATGTACGCTTCTGGGGCACTGAAAATCCGCGTGTAATCCACGAAGAGCCATTACACCCGCTCAAAGTCACTGTATGGTGTGCTGTTTTCGCTGGAGGAGTCATCAGACCTTTTTTCTTCGAAGACGTCGCGGGCCAGACGGTTACTGTGAATGGTGAGCGCTACAGAGCAATGATCAACGAGTTCCTTTTGCCGCAACTTGATGAATTGGGATTGGAAAACATGTGGTTCCAACAGGACGTGCAACGGCACACACTGCACGTGCCACAACCGATATGCTGAAGGATGAATTTCCCGGGCGCCTAATCTCCTGTGTTGGCGATTTGCACTGACCAGCAAGATCGCCTGATTTGACCGCTCCAGACTTCTTTTTGTGGGGCTTTTTGAAGTCGCGGGCTTATGTCAACAAGCCTCAGAATCTTGCAGCTCTTAAAGACAATATCCGTCAAGAATGTGAGGACCTATCACCGGAAGTTTTGGCCAAAGTGATGGAAAATGCCATAAAAAGGGCTCAAATGACAATCAACTGTGGCGGCGGCCATTTACATGACATCATATTCACGACTTGATGTAAAAAAAAATTAAAAGACCAAATAAAAATAATCCACAAGAAGAATCAAAGTTTTTCATTTTTTTTTTTAAATTACAGCCAAAAAACATCGGAAGGTTATTTTTGCGCCACCTTGTACATCAACCCGTTTTTGAGAAAATGTGCTCCCGCATTGCGCGATTATTTTTCGATCGTATCGGAGCCGCCTATCCATAGTTTTTATGAAGACTTGGTAGGTTAGCGGAACCGCCGATCTACAGGCTGTCCGGTGGGAAAGTATACTTCTTTGTTTGTTTATAATTTTTGAATGTCGGCAAATATGTATGGAATACAATATCAGGTAAATGTCCGCTTCTGTTAGACTCAGAAATGCGAGCCCTATTACATTAATTTCATCACGCATATTCCATTCCCCCTAAAAAGATATTCGGAGCACTCAAATCAGGAGACCTTGGCGGCCAATCAACATAACCATTTCTTGAAATAACTTGCTGCGGAAAGAAGTCTCGCAGTCATTGTAATCCTGGCTATATGCGAAGTGGCACAGTCTTGTCGACACCACATGTTAATCAAGCCCAAAGCATACAGTTGTGGCGTTAAAAAAGTTTTTCAATCACATAACGATATCGATCCGTGACGCCGTGTTCATTTTCAAAGAAACAAGGTCTAATGATTCCTCCTGACCAAATTACACACCAGACCATAACGTTTAATGGATGCAAAGGTGACTAATGAATAATTTGAAGGTTCTCCATTGTTCAGAACCGACTATTCTGTTTATTCACATATCCATTCCAATGAAAATGTGCCTCGTCACTCATTATGATTTTTTTTTCGTGAAAATCGGGGTTGTCATGGGCTAGCAGTAACAGCCTATTGGCATACGTACGGCGGCGTAAATGGTCTTGTGGATGAAGCTCTTGTGTCAACTGAATCTTAAATGGAAACAAATGCAAATAATTATGCAAAATTGTGTAGTTATTCTTTGAATAACACCTACAGACCCTCTTTCCTCTTCATTCACTACACGATAAGTAGTGCGTTTTGTTGGCACGTTGTTTCTCCCAAAAAATTGCAGGTAACTTTTCATCGTCACAGTAATCGATGATTGATTTTCATAAAATGTTTTAACGATTAATGCACGTTGGCTTGTCGAATAGTTTTCCATAATAAATTTGCCACGCGTGTACTTCACGACTGCCAAATATGAACTGTCAAGACTAATGTTTACCAAAATGGCGGAAAAACAAAGTAGTATACCTTCCTGGCGGATACCCTATACCTGTATCAGCCTTCGACTACGCAGTTATAGGAGTGCTTCTTCCTCATTATTGCTCCTGGCTATCGCTCATGCATTGTGAAACATAATGTGTTTTACCCGAAAATTGTCTATTCTGTGTATTTAGGCCCCGTTGCATGGAAACTACTTACTTACTTAAGTGGCAATTCAGTCCGGATTTAACAAGGGGCCTCCACCAACATGCCTCTCCAATTAGCCCGGTCCTTAGCTAACTGCCTCCAGTTGCGCACTCCAGGTTGGTTGAGGTCGCGCTCTTTATTAAGCGAGGTCTTCCTTCACTACGTCCGCTGTCTGGCTGGGAATCGAAGACTCTGCGAGCCGGAGTATTGGACTCCATTCACTCTACATGTCAACTAAAGCGGATCCTAGGTAGACAAAGTTCCGTACTACCTCAATTTTATATATGTCACTGCTGACGTTTTGTACGATTCGTCGATGTTGTGTGTCCTTTCGTGTCGACATCATAAACCTAAACTTACCCCCACTTACTACGAAGCCCATTTTTGCCGCTTCCTTATCTATACTAGCAAACTTGGCTATGACATCACGTTTAGTCCTTCTAATGGGGACAATATTATCGGCGTATGGTAGACGTTGAACCGAAAGATTGTGCTTCTGATGTTTTCTCGGAAGTTTTGCACAATCCTCTCAAGAATCAAATTGGCGAATTAGGAATTAGCGCATCACCTCGCCTAATTCCTTTTTTTGGTATTCAATATGTCGGTGCGGTCGTTTCTGATCCTGATGGAGGAGCGAGAATTCTCCATCCACGAACGGACGAGTTTGGTCGGTATACCAAAACTAGACATGGATCAGTATAGCTCGTCTCTATAAATGCTGTCGTATGCGGTTTTGAAATCTATGAATAGTAGGTGGGTATCGATTGTGACTTCTAAAGTTTATTCAAGGATCTTCCAAAGTGTGAAAATTAAATCGTTTGTGCACTTCCATGGCCTAAAACCATACTGATAAGGGGCGATCAGGTTGTTGGTATACGGTTTCAGGCGTTCACAGATAACGGCAGATAGCACGTTGTAGGCGACGCTGAGGGGACTTATGCCCCTGTAGTTGGCGCAGTTTAGAGGGTCTCCTTTTTTGTGGATCGGGAAAACGATGCTGAGGTTCCATTGTTCAGGCATAATTTCTTCCGACCAGATTTGTCTTATGAATTGGTGAAAGCTCAGCGGAAAGGCCATCATTTTCGGCTGCCTTGTTAAACTTGAGCTTAGATATTGCTTTCCTCTCTTCACTAAGGTTGGGTGTTTGATTGTTTCCGCTGTCGTCACCAATGTTTAATCCGTCGTACTGCTTGACAGCAGAATGTTATTCCTGGGTCTTCTATATCCTCAGCATCGACTGTGTCTTAACTAAAATATTTCCTTGTTCACCTAGACAGGATTCTGTTCGAGCCTTATATGCTTGTCTTTGCTGTTTTACTCTTTGGTAAAACTTGCGAACATCGTTACTGGAGTGGCACCTATCTATATCCTCCATTGCTGAAAAGCCGGTGTTCATCCCTTCTTCTCTGCCTATAGAGCTTACAGGATTAGCCTAAATTTCTGGATTGTTGTCGGGTGTTGGATATCAGCATTCTTACCTTGGCTGTAGTGGTCTAGAAAATTTTATCTCCTCGGGATGTTCGGACATCCAAAATACTGGATGTGCGCCTCTTGTCGATCGCAATGTGATCAATTTGTTTGACCGTTCGTTGAACTGGAGACCGCCATGTCCCCTTATGGATATCGTGGTGAGGGAGCCGTGTGCTGGCTATAGTGGCATTTGGTTCCGTAGCGAAGTCAATTAGCCTAAGTCGGTTACACGACGTATTGTCGTGTAGGCTATGTTTTCCGACAATACTGCTAAAAATGTCTTCTCTTCCTACCTTTGCCTTCAAATATCCCAGCGCGATTTTGACATCGTACTTCGGTAGTCACTCATAGGTTTTTGTCAAGGAGCGCATAAAAGCAATGCTTAGCTGCAGGTGGCCATGGCTCAGAGGAATGCGTAGTTGACTGCTAAGCCAAGCGACTATTCAAGCCCCAGCTTCGGCAGCATTTGTTTTCTACGAAAATTGCCAGCTTATCTGAGGCCACCTGTGCGATAACATGAGACAATATAAATCGATGTCTCCTCCTCTGTGCCACGTAGGTTTATGTTATATGTCTTTCCTTCTATGTATCTAGCCGTCTCTTTCTGTTGTATAAGTGTCTAGATCTGTCCCAGCCGATGGCCTCAGTCGCCAGTGCTGTGATGTGTCTGTAGTTCGTTGCATTCATGTGCGAAGAACTGTGATGTCAATGTCAATGTCAATGTCAATGCTTAGCTATATAATATTTTTCCTCCGTTGGGGTGTGAGCGCATATAAGGCTTATGTTGGCGAATGCGGATTGTTACAAAGCGTTCCACTCTCCTGTTTAATGTTCTCACATTCCAGGTACACATACGGACGCCGTTGTTTTTTTTTTTTCATTTAGCTGGGCTGTCAACAATAAAATCAGTCCTTTCCGAATCTATTGATTGGTAACCACAACCCCAAACCTTAAGGCCCAGTTCCAATAAATTTGATACCCCTAGGACACGGACACATCAGTATCCACTACGGAATTAAGCGCTGCCGTTGCCCTTTCGGTTCATCCGCCACCATCGTTGTTGAAGGGCCGGACTCTCCCTTGAAATTCCTAGACAACCTGTTATATGAATATGGCGAAACAGCTTGTCTAGGTTCGTCTGGGACAGCAGGCCGGGTATTTATTCCGTGTCATTCCCACCTGGCTGTTTATAGCGTTGCTGTTTTTCGTCGTGTTATCAACCCTCGCGCTTATCGACCCGATGGTTACCACTTCGAGGTTAAAAATAAGCACTTGATAAGCACTCAGAGTTACAACCACTGCGCATTGCCAAGTTAAAAGCAATCAGAGTTTACCCTTTATCTACAACACTCAACCAAGTTAAAATGTTTAACCGCTCTAAGCCGCTATTCGCTAGGCGGAAGCAAATATAAGAAACTGTCTAACATTTCTTAAACCCACTCATGCCGCATGCATAAATCAACACCACACACTCTCAGTTGGCATGCACAGTCACTGTACTGCGCATGTAGACATGTGAGATGCATCTGTCATATTATTTTAGCAAAACAAAACGCATTTTTAAAATTCAACGTCAACCATCATTTAATGAAGATAAATTGACATGAGTATTCTAACACACAGAAAACAATCGCTGCTAATTGTATACACATTAGCAGCAATTTATAATTAGTAACTACTCAACCATTTTATGCGGCTAAATCGACTCCAGTGTTCTAAAATAACTTAAAGCCATTTTTGATAATCATAGAAAAATACAGATGCTGGTCCAAAGGAAAAAAATCAGCAAACTTATAAATATTTTAAAGGAAATCATTCAATGAATGACTTCTGATTGATGTTCTTTCTGTGTTCATTTAGTCAGAATCTAATGCTGATTAAGTCATTAATTTAACTTTTTTATCGCAACACTTTTGCCATCATAATATCCTTCGTTGGCAAAAAGTAAAGACTTTCAAGCACACAGATATACACAAGTTCGTTGTACACATAACCTTTTTTATGAAATCCTTGGTTATACCGAAAGAGACTTCCATCATGATGAGGAGATATTGCCCGTTTTTCTGACTTTAACAGGACTTTGCTACTCAAAATTTACTATCCGCCCGCTTTGGCTATCCTTTGACTTTTTCAGTGGCACACAATCTTTGCATGAATGGTTTGTCGACAACTCGAATTGTTTGCATAGGGAAGATTGTTATTTGATCTGGATGAGGGAGAATGAGTGGAAATGCAGAAGTAAAATTAACCGCTATGTGTGCGATATGGAAGAAATTAATTAAGTTTCAGAGTGTTCTCTTTGTAGATGGATTTGTTTATACCTATAGGATATACAAACATTTGATGTGTGGTTTGTAGAGTTAATGAATAGAACATTTGTACTTCTATTATTTTTTTTCAAACTTCTGTACAGAGTTGGTTGAAAGCTGAGATAATTAAGAAGTATGAATACGGTATCAAATTGCGTGAAAAAAGTTTGATGTTACTCTTGACGACCATGCTAAACCAACAACGAAAATGGACGATTATAAATGCATGATTTTTTTTTTTAGAGGAACACAAATTCAATATGGAATAAAACACTTGAACCTAATTTTAATAATCATTTTTTTTTTTTTGGGGTTCGCTGGAAGGAAAGATCATCGAAAGACATTGCAGAGGATTTATCGCGAGGGAACCTTCTGCAATAGTGAGGGACTTTAACCCGACCTAAAAAACCTCCCGAAGACTGACTTTTGTATGTCTTCAAGGAATCGCACCTAGTCGTTAGACTTATCAGCAATTGCAATCACATGTATTATATTTTATAAAAATATAAATTTTAAAAGAAATTCCGGCGTTGGTCGGATTTCTATGAGTTTTGTTTGAAATTGTACTTAAGTTTCAGTATTTCTTTTTTTTTATATATATATCCTTAGCTACAAAGGTCAAGGGGTTTAACCTGTCTTAATCTCCTGACTATATTGTTGGTTCTTAAAAGCTGTGCTATTTCTAAATTAACATGGCTGAGAAGCCTATCTCTGTGTCTTAGAGCTACTTTTTTAGCTTCATTTCAACCATTTCAATATATAGATCTTTATGTAGATCGGTGTTGCGTATGTACCACGGTCCGTTAACTATGCTCCGTAGTACTTTGTTTTGGAAGGTCTGTATTCTTAGTAAGTTTGTCTTGCATGTGCATGCCGACAGCTGGAGCCCATAGGTCCATACTGGTTTAAGAATTTGCTTATATAGCAAAAATTTATTGTAACGGGTGATCCAAGAAGAGATACTTTTCATCTTCAACCATTTCAATATATAGATCTCTATGTAGATCGGTGTTGCGTATGTACCACGGTGCGTTAACTATGCTCCGTAGTACTTTGTTTTGGAAGGTCTGTATTCTTAGTAAGTTTGTCTTGCATGTGCATGCCGACAGCTGGAGCCCATAGGTCCATACTGGTTTAAGAATTTGCTTATATAGCAAAAATTTATTGTAACGGGTGATCCAAGAAGAGATACTTTTCATCTTCAACCATTTCAATATATAGATCTCTATGTAGATCGGTGTTGCGTATGTACCACGGTGCGTTAACTATGCTCCGTAGTACTTTGTTTTGGAAGGTCTGTATTCTTAGTAAGTTTGTCTTGCATGTGCATGCCGACAGCTGGAGCCCATAGGTGCATACTGGTTTAAGAATTTGCTTATATAGCAAAAATTTATTGTAACGGGTGATCCAAGAAGAGATACTTTTTTCAATAGCCTTTTTTGACAGATCACGTGTGAGTCGTGTCATGCTGTCATGTTATTTTTGTTTAGTATTGTTTGGCATTTCATAATGGAAAGACTTACGCGTGAACAACGTTTACAAATTGTTCAACTTTATTATGAAAATTCACGTTCTGTGAGGAATGTGTTTCGCGCCACTTCCCACACATCGCATCAATCAATGGACTTATTGAGAGAACATTTCGGTGAGCACATAATTTCACGTTTTGGGCCGGTCGATTGGCCACCAAGATCGTGTGATATCACACCGTTAGACTTTTTCCTGTGGGGATATGTAAAGTCAAAAGCTTATGCCGACAAACCCGCTTCGATTCAGGCCTTGGAGGAAAGCATCACGCGTGTCATTCGCCAGTTACCAGTCGAAATGCTCGAACGAGTGATCGAAAATTGGACTCAACGGATGGACCATCTGCGACGTAGCAAGGGCCAACATTTGATAGACATAATCTTCAAAAAAATAAATGCCAAAGAATGTTCTTTCAAATGATAATTCCATTAAATTTGAATTTTCTGTGTTTTTTTCTTTAAAAGAGTAGGGAACGAAATGGATCACCCTTTAGTTGGATAAGGGTTAGTATCTCCCATTAAGCCAATACATTTTACTGTAGCGGATGTATAACTCATCTCTTTTTTTCTTTACATGTGCTTTCCAGCGCAGTTTGGCGTCTAGAGTCATCCCTAAATATTTAGCTGTATTTGAATATTCCACTACATTACTATTTATGTATACTGGAATGTGTGGTACATTTTTTAACGTGAAATTTATATGAACTGACTTCCGGTCATTTAATCTGATCTGCCAATTTTTAGTCCATTCTGAGATATTGTTTACTGCCTTTTGCAGCTTTTTTGTAGCTATTTCTACAGTTTCTCTAAAGTATAGCAGTATCATCTGCAAAGGTAGCTAGAGTGATTTCGTCACTTTCTGGTAGATCACTAGTGAATAGGAGATATAGTACTGGAGCTAAAACATTGCCTTGAGGTACACCAGCCTTAATTTCTCTTAATGTTGATTACGTTGTTTCTTTTTTAATTCTGAAAAATCGCAGTAGAATATACGACTCCAGTATTGTTGAATACTGCTTCGGCAGTTGCTTTTGTAATTTATGGATCAATCGTTTGTGCCATACTTTGTCGAAAGCTTGTGATATATCAAGAAATACTGTAGAGCATAGTTTTTTCTCTTCAAAAGCATTTTCAATTTTATCACTGATTCTATGCACTTGGTCAATTGTTGAGTGTTTATTCCTGAACCCAAATTGATGGCTCGGTACTAGCGATTTGTCTACAATAATATTTTGCAGGCGTTTTACCAGCATCTTTTCGAATAGCTTGGACAACAGTGGTAGTATCGATATTGGCCTATATGAGCTTACTTCGGTAGGTGGTTTACCTGGTTTTGGAATCATTATAACTTCCGCGACCTTCCATAAGTTTGGCACATATCTTAATCTAAATACAGCGTTTATGATCTGCGCTAGATGTTTCAGTATTTTTTTTTGAGAATTGTTTTAATATTTTCCAAGTTATTAAATCAAACCCTGGGGATGATTTTAATAATCATGATAAGAACTATATTAAATCTGACCTAGCGAGGTATCCATCGGAGCGGACAATTATTCGCAACGCACACTTCGTGCGTATGTGTCATCACTTGACTTCAATTCGTAAATAAATTTTGCGAAGAATTTGTGTCGGAGGAAATCGGAAAAAGCAAAAACTGCACGAAAAATGAACCTGAACGCACTTCAACGCAATTCGACGGGGTGCGTTGCAAAATGTCGGAGAAATATTCCGAACAGCTTTTCGGAAGAACAGCTCGAAGCTTAAATCTTCCGAATCGTACAAAATGGAGAATTTTCCGTTCCGACGGATACCTCGCTAGAGCCGAATATATCATTTTATCCAACTAGTTTGTAGATTTGATTTTGGGCATATACGCACAGCTAGCTCGAATAAAGAGTAATTGTAGGAGTACAATTTTTGACCACTTAATCGAGCAACTGGGCAGGATATCACACTAAAAATTTTGACTTCCTAATTGTCCAACATCTTTGGTTTTTCCGCATATACCAGAGGCTTCACATAATCAAAACACAAAAAAAAAAAAATCTAAACGAGTGAGATCACTGGGTCGTGGAGGCCAGTTCACAAGTCCATTACGAGAAATTATGGCTTCAGCAAATGTTTCCCACAATATCTAGATGGCGTCGAACTCCGTGTGGCATTTTGCGCCATCTTTTTGAAAACACTATTACGTCAGTGCCATTCAACTGAAGAGCGTCAGCAATCATGTTTCTTTAGCGTTAACATTCTGGCCGACATCGTCCTTATAGAAATATGGGCCGATGACTCCCCCAACCCAATAAAGCACACAAAACAGTGAATTTTATTGTAAGAACGTCACTACAAAGTCTTCGAAATTCAGCAATATCGCTGTACAGGCCTCATCGGATAACGACTACCAACAAAGTCTGAGAAAATATAGGAGGTACGGGCAGACTTTCAAAATTATAAAATATTTAAAGAAGTGTTGATAACATAATTAACATGGTTGATTCCACTACAGACCTCATCAAATCTAAATTTAAAAGTATCGACAAGCAAATATCCAACTTGGCCGAGATAACATAACTATGTCAATGAAAAACGAAACGACCTTGCTTCAATTAAACACACAGTTCAATAATCTAAAATCAAGCTATTCCGCGAAAATATTTTAAGCCGTCAGATTTTTAATTTCAATCATCACCTTACGCTAAGATTTCGACATCCAATTCCAGTCCAACTCAAAACAAAACAGACTTCATCTCAGCAAACTGATCCCATGCTCGAAGTAATTTTCGATAGAACCAATGGGGTTGAAGATAAATTGGGCATATCTCCTTTGATTTTCAATGTAACAAACTTGGTCTACGAAACTCCCTTATGGCCACCTCATCTACCATTAATATTTAACAAATTAACTAAGCTAAGTTAATTTAGTCTTAAGTTCAGCTTGTCTTAAGCTTAAATAAATGAACAAAATTTCCCGTTCAGTGTTAGAATCTAGCTAGATCATATTTTCGGCCCATTCACCGAATCAACGACACACGAATCTATGTCACGAGGTTTCAGCTCCTACACAAGCTGCATATTATAAGCTTGCCAGCAAAGATCTTTTCGTAAAATCATCCAAAAAGTCGATGGGCCTAGCTTCAATTCGCTGTGCACGGTGGCAAATCGACTCTACTTGCTCTAAACGGCAATAGCTTCTCGACACGCATTGTTTGTCATCTTTACGAATGCGTATTATGTACTAGAGTGGGTGCGAAAACGGGAGCGGATTTGTTATAAGTGCCAGACTTAGGCAAGAAGTATTATATTTCCAAGATTTTATCGAACGCATTATAAGAAATATGCATCAAGGCCACCTTCACCAATATAAGCCTTATATACGCTCACGCCCCAACGGAGGAAAGAAATGATATAGCTAAGGATTGCTTCTACGAGCTCCTTGACAAAACTTATGAGCATCTACCGAAGTACGATGCTAAAATCGTGCTGGGATTTTAACGCAAAGATAGGAGAGATGACATCCATTATAGAGACGACATCTTTAGGATAACATAGCCTACGCGACAACACGTCTGGTAATGGACTTAGGCTAATTGACTTCGCTACGGAACGATATGCCAATAAAGCCAGCACACGGTTTCTTCACCTTGATATCCAAAATAGGACATGGCGGTCTAAACACTAAAGAACGGTAAGAATCTCGAAAGACTGCAGTCGCAAGAAACCGCCGAGACCTTCGCGCAACGCGTATCCCTTTACCTCCCGATCAACACCATACCAGCAGCATCGAATGTCGAAGAACAGTAGCAACGATGCCAAAAAGCCATTAGATCAGCCGCAACTAACGTGCCAGGTTTATTGCTCCCACCAGCAAGAAAATCATGGTTTGATGAGAAATGCCGACATATGTTCGCATCCAAGAACAAGGCCTACAAGGCTAAGCTGCAGGTGAAGACGTGAGCAGCCATTGAGCTCTAAAAGCAGAGAAGAAGGGAAGAACGCCGGCTTTTCAAAAAAATATATAAAAGAGCAAGAAAAGCGCACGATCGAGGATATAGAGACGTGCCACCCAGGAACGATGTTCGCAAGTTGTACCAAAGTTTAAAACGTCATAGCCAAGGATACATGGCACGAATAGAATCCTATCAAGATAAACAAGGAAATATCGCAGTTGAAACACAGTCGATGCTGAGGATATAGAAGAACCACTTCTGCAGACTAGTTAACGGCGACGAACAACATTCCGCTGTCAGGCAGAACGAACCATTCAATATTGGCAACGACAGCGAAAACTGCCAACCACCCCACCTAAGTGAAGTAATGATAGCAATATCTAAACTCAAGCTCCTTCCAAAAATCGGTGCAAGTACTAGCATACGCCGCCGATGTTGACATCATTGGTATTACTCAACGTGATGTCATAGTCACGTTTGCTAGTACAGAGAAGGAAGCGGCATGCATTGGTTTAGCAGTAAATGAGGGTAAAACTTTGTTTATGATATGAACACGAAAGGACACACAACATCGACCAATTGGGCAGGACGTTACGAATGACAGATGTTACTTTGAGGTAGTACGGGACTTTGTTTATCTCGGCTCCGCTATTTACTCTGACAACAACATCGCGTCAGAAATTAAACGAAGAATCACTCTTGCCAACCGCTGTTTCTTCGAGCAAAGAAGGAAATTGAGTAGTATAGCCCTTACTCGAACTTCTAAGGAGGTCCTATACTCGTAATTTTGTTTGTAGAATCTTAATCTCCATAGCCCGTCAACTCAAACTCGACCAGAGATTTTCCAAAGAATTTATTGATCAAACGACGAAGGACTTCTTGATCCTCTTTTAATACGGGCCGCGCTTCAGCGCAGTAGAGCAAGACTGGGATGACTAGGGTCTTACATATAGGAACTTCTTAGTAAATAGTTCGAACAAAGGTCTTTCCGTGGCGGAATAGAAGGAGTCAGTGCTCATCAAAGTCTGCCTATGACAGACCAACGACATATTGCTTTTTGAACAGTGGAGTACCACTGTACCGGTGGGAAGAGAAGATGAGGCACGTGTTGAGAGTGAAAACAAGGCCCATCAAAAGGTGACTAAAGTAAAGGAACGTCTTCGCGGAAGGCTGACTCTGAAGCACAAAACACGAGCGTTCTTTACAAATCGCGCGATACAAACAATCAGTCCAAAAGACATGTCATCAAAACCATATGATACCGGGGTGAGCATAAATATCCCTTATACTGAAAAAACATTGCAAATCTTGCAAACTCTCACTCGCCCTAGTAGTTTTTGGTAACCCCATCATGCACTCCGCTGCACACAGACATCCCTTCATAATGTGTCCCTACCATCTTAACACATTCGTCTGGTAGGTGTGTAAATGTTATATCTTTCGCCTGCACGATGGGAGCCATCACAAACACACTCCAGCAATTAACTTGCTTAACATTTGAATTTCTAATTTCTCCAAGAAGAAGAAAGTTAAGTCTTCCATATCCGACCTTAGACTAACCCCCTTGCTGCAGCTGTTCATTTATTTATACACAGCCCTATTCCCATGAATATATTATATGTACCACTTAATTTAAGAAAATACCGCCATAAACATAGACCCGACCGGTGCCGCCCCTTACAAATGTTACTCGTATAAGTTGTTGAGTAGAAAACCCATTTCGAGCAGTTGCTGCCAACGACGACATTACACTATATACACGCACGCACATCCAACAAAAACTGTCTTCTGAAGCCGGTGATGTTACATATCTAATCCTGCAGAGCTATAGTCAGCACCGAGATTACAAAATGCATCAACTAAATGCGACCCACATGCATTTGCAAGCAAGTTAATAAAACTTGAGAAGTTTCTGCAAAGGCCTCTGTGCCCTGCCCGATTCACAGATAGTATGCTGGCAAAAAGGATTCTAGATAAGGACCAGAGTTTGTATTATTCCGTAGAATAAACTTAAAGAACATACTCCCCTTCTCACTCCTTGACAGATGACACTTTGACAGGCAGCATATCGCACAAAAGATAAACTTAACAATGCCTGGTGTTGCCTTTCTGTGCGCAACGTGTCAATGTTAATACCTCGCACACGTACACATATGCGCCGGCAAAAGTGTCCTGATTTGAGAACATTGCTAATCTGTTGCTAATTGCAATTACGCTATAATGGCAATAACACGACGGCGGTCTCGGTAACCCCGTATTCAGCTTGCTGGAAATTTGCCTCTTTTACCGCAGCAGCACACCCAAAGGAGCTTAGGATTTTATTGCCTCGGTGAAGGTTGCTTCTAAACGCAACACTTATTGCTGCCCTATCATTATTGCCTATGGCGTTGAAATTAGGGCTATCATTTATGCGATAGTAAAGTGGGCGGTCGAACGCAACCTCCTCCCCACCCACAAACAGGATAAACAGAACATTTGCCATGCCAAAAGGAGGCCTCGGCAGTTAAGTGGTGCGAAAGTATCCTAGCATAATGGGTATTTCTATTTTGGATTTTTATTAATTGAGAATTACTGTTATGGCGATGCGATGATGCTTTGAGTGTGTGTGGGTTGACTATCGAGTTTGCGTAACACAAGCAAACAAAGTTCCATTCAAGCAGGGAGGAATCGCATTTTAATTACCTTCCCATGGTGTAAGCGACGTATTACGGGGCGGGAGGAAGTGATGCTTGGGGTAATTGTCATAATTTCCGACCTTGGACTCGACCGTATTTGAAGAGCAGTATTGTGATGGTGGGTATTGTGAGATGACAAGGACTTGTCGGTTTAATTCAATGAAAACTGGAGCGTATTTATCCCTAGGAGCAACTACGAACTTTTATTTTTTTTTTAATTTAATCAGTTTACCATGGATATACCACTGCACTAGTGGAAAACGATGCCAACGGATGGATACCCATGATTGAATTAACCAACTGTGCGTTTTCAGTCCCAGTAAGGTTGGACCTAGTGAACATTCTCGTTGAAAACCGCTCTCGTTGAGCAGCAATGGTACGAAAATTCATGCAGATGTCTTGGGGATAAGAGATAGTGACAGTTGACAGCAGAATGCCAAAGACAGAATTCATATCCGTTATTGTTAATGACACAAAGGTACCTTCATTAACAAGTGAATAACTTTACATCAAGTTGGATAGATATGGAACTCAACCACGCGGGCAAAGACAAACCTTATAATAGGTTCATGTTCAATAAGGTATAAGGGTGGTCACGGTGCTGCGTTACTATTATCGACAGTTAAGGTGGGCCAAAAGAAGTCATCCGATGTTGTTTGGCTTTCAGAATATCGGTTGTGGCTCCCGCAGGTATGCCGTTGCTCCATCCTGTTGGAATCACTTGTCCTCCAGTCCTGGTTCGTCCAATTGCGGCAAAAAAAACATGGCCCTATAGTGCACCCCGTCGACTGTTGTCATCCGACCATCGGCGTTCTCGAAAAAAATGGCCCGATGACTCCTCCAGCGTGAACAGCGCACCATGCAGTAAATATGAGCGGGTTTAACGGCTCCTCGTTGATTTTCGGTGCCCCAGAAGCGATAGCTTTGCTTGTTCACATACCCGCTGAGGTGGAAATTAGCCTCATCGCTCATTATGATTTTGGTCGAAAAATCGTCCATATCGTCCTCGAGATTAAGGATGGCTTGGGCGTAGGTTACACGCGTTTGGCGGTCGACAGGCAGCAGCTGATGCATGGACTGGACTTTGTACGGGAACATGCATAAGTCTTTCACCAAAATTCGCCTTAGGGACGACCGCCTGATGGCTAATTGCGAGGCACGGCACGGCGTCTGGTCGATATTTCCGGCGACAGCTCGACATCCTCGGCAACAGCGGCGATATTCTCAGCACAACAGGCGCTCCGGGGCCGGCCACTCTTGGTGGCTAAACGGCGCAGTGTTTTCGCAGTAGGTGTCGGATGGCGGGAAATCGGCGACGGAATTCGCGCTGCGCCAACACTAGACGAATTATAACGCATTGGCTTGTTCACTTGTATTCTGCATCTGTCTCGTCTACAAATGTCAAAACAGATTTGACATTGGCTGCCATTTGCAATAATAAGAGGATCTTCCAATAGGGTGGTCTCTTTGTAGTTTCGGTAACGGATTCAGTCCCAGCTAAGGTATAGAAAAACTGGAACCCAATGAAACAAAAATATTTTTTTTAAAAAATCGGAAAGAAGTAACAATAAGAAGATGCTGTTTGCAAGTACCACAGAGATGTGACAAAAGATGTTCATAAAAATACAATACAGCCCAAACCAAGGATTGTCATCACAAAAATTTAAGAATGAATATGTTATCGAGTGGAGTTTCACAGCTGGCTTAGTAAGAGTTATCTACTCCTAAATTGTCGAGAGGTAAACTGAACTAAAGTCTTCAGAATAATAAGCCGGACATCTAGAGGCAATTCTGTATATTCATATGAATTAACAATTCAACAGTTTACGCGGTATGAAATATTATTCGAAATGCCACATACTATACTGGCATACAAATACTGAAAAGAAATTTACTGTCAAAACACTCCAATTGCAAGAGACCACCAAGGCAAAAGCGCAACGCGTATCTCTTAACCTCTCGATTAACACCATACCACCAGCATCGAATGTCGAAGAACAATGGCAACGATACCAGCAGGCCATTAGATCAGCCTTAACTGATGTGCTAGGTTTCTCGCACCCGAAAGCAAGAAACCCCTGGTTTGATGAGGAATGCCGGCAGATACTCGCAGCCAAAAACGAATCCTACAGCTAAGCTGCAGGCGAAGAAGAGAGTTGCCATTAACCTCTATACGCAAAGAAGAAGGGAAGAACACCGGCTTTTCAGAAAGAAGAAAGCGCGTGATCGAGGATACAGAGAGGTGCCATTCCAGGAACTATGTTCGCAAGTTTTACCAAAGTTTTAAGTTAAAGCGAAAGCTGCCAACCACCTGACCTGAGTGAAGTGAGGATAGAAATAATAAAACTCAAGCTTTGTAAGGCTGCCGGAAATGACGGCATCCCCGATTAGCTTTTTAAAGCCGGCGGAGATAACTTGGTAAATAACATCCACCAACTCGTAAGCCTAATCTGGTCGGAAGATAGTATGTCTTAAGAATGGACCCTCAGCATCGTTTACCCGATCCACAATAAAGGAGACCCTCTAAACTGCGCCAATTATATAGAGGCATAAGTCTCCTCAACATCGCCTACAAGATCCTATCTGCCGTAATATGTGAACGCCTTAAACCGTTTACCAACAACTTGATCGGCCATTATTACATAGTTTGTTTTTGGACCAGGAAAGTCCACAACTGATCAAGTCTTTTCACTTCGGTAGATCCTGGAAAAACCCCAAGGAGTCTTAATCGATACGCACCATCTCCTCATCGATTTCAAAGCCGGTCTCACAAGAATCAAATTGAAGAAGTCACTTGACGGCGCATCGCCGTTCCTAAATCCATTTTCGATGTCGAATGTGCCGAATACAGAAGGACTATCCAGAGCCGTGTCTACTTTCGGTAAGCCGCAAAAACTCGTCCGTTAGTGTAGGATGACGATGGAGAATTCTCGCTGCTCCATCAGGATCGGAAACGACCTCACCGACTTATTCGACACAAAAAATGGATTAAAGAACGGCGATGCGCCGTCATGTGACTTCTTCAATTTGATTCTTGATAGGATTGTGCTGAACTCTGGACAACCGCTGTTTCATTGGGCTAAGAAGCCCTCACTTGAACTACTAAGGAGATCCTATATAAGACCCTGATCATCACAGTCATGCTCTACGGCTACGGATTGTCTCAAAAGCAGATGAAGAAATCCTTGTTCCTTGAGAGCAAATTTCTTCGAAATGGGCTATGGATGGGCTATGGAGACAAAGATTCAACCAAGAACTATACTACCTGTTCAGCGATACGCCCCTGGTCAAAAAAACTCCTCATTGGACGTTTAAGATGGGTAGGACATGTAGAGCGAATGGACACAAATACTCCGGCTCGCAGAGTCTTCGATTCCCAGCCAGACCACTGACGCAGTATAGGAAGACCTCCCCTTTAATTGCAACGCACAAGTAGAAACCGACCTCAACAAACTTGGAGTGCTCAACTAAAGGCAGTTGGCTAGGGGTCGGGAAAATTAGATAGGCATGTTGGTTGACGCCCAGGTTCATTACGGACTGTACCGCTACTTAAGTAATTAAGCGGTCTCACAAATTCGCAAATTTATGACAGAAAATAGGAAAGCTAGTATCATTGTCCAGCTGTCATTACAATATTCAGAGGAAAATCGCAATTTTAGCTGCCTACCAACAATCTTCCCAATAACAGAATCTCTTTCAGAACATGTTACCTGCAACTTTCGTTTGATTCCTTGATCTTGAAATATCATCACGCCATTTGAATATAAACGATAAAACAGCCACAACAGTTAAGAGCTGCGGAATATTCTTTTACTCATTTTCGTTACACTTTTACGTTTCATAAAATATAATATACTTACTTCCCACAAGATGTTTCACTTAAAAAAAAATTGAAAAACGTATCCCTGAGTTGTCGACTCTGAAATTAAAATGGTATACTCCCAGAAAGTTATAGACAGAACAATAAATCTACCATTTCACATTGAACGATCTGCATGTACTATGTATTGAAGGATCGAAGAAAAACTTACAAATTTTAGAAAGTCAATACTGGTAAATGCCTCATCAATACCAATTTGACATATGACCTTTTAGCATTCCAATAAAATTAGGTTTCGATTGTTTTACCAAAGAAACGTGATGGTTTTGTAGAATGAAGCCGGGCTTCGAATGATAAAACGCTTTTTATTCCAATTCACTTATTTGAAATCAAATAGTTACCCACGATTAATTTCGAGCACTACTATCACTTTCCAAATCCACTTAGGTAATTAGCTCAGTCAACACTATTTAAGTATTTACATCACGTTAAGGTCACAATTTAGACTAACTCGCTGGTTGTCGCTCCATCTCTTCTTATACCATTCCACATACTGATGTATGATGGCATATTCTCTGAATTTTTCGCAGTTTCTTGATTGTTCGAGTTGTGGTTTTGACAGATACCACTATTCCAGTCATTCATCCAGTACCACTAAAGGACACTAAATGGATGTGTTCGATTTTCACACATCAGGGTACGTTCGCACACTGCAGTCTTAGTTTTTAACAAGATTAACTTGATTTTCTACGTGAAATTCAAAAAAATTTGATCGAATTTGCAAATTTAATACCGAAATGAGTATATGCTCAGTGAGAACGTAGTATTAGTTACTGTAAAACTTTACCTCGGAGGCTCGATATATGCGGTCGTGATGGTTCTTCATTTAACGGGTGTTTTTTTAGAAGATGGTTTTTCGAAATTTTGTTCAGCGATGAGGGTTATTTTTGGTTGAATGGCTACGTAACAAGCAATATTGCCGCATTCGGAGTGAAGAGAATACACATGAGACCCTTGAGACGCCATTACATCCACACAAACTGACTGTTTGGTGTGCTCTATGGGCTGGTGAGGTCATTGGGCCATACCTCCTCCGAAAAAATGCCGGAGAATCAGTTGCCGCTAATGGATACCGGTATCGAGCTATGATAACCGACTATTTTGAATGAAACAATCGATGAGCTCATAATTACGCGGAATGGTCCTGTCAATTGGCCACAAAGATCGTGTGATTTGACACCATTGGATTATTACGCGAACAAAACAGAAACGTTAGGGAACTTGGAAGCCAACATTCGTGGCGTTATTGCAGACATATGGCCCCAAATGCCCGCAAAAGGGGTTGAAATTTGGACCTCTAGACTTGCATTTATTCGAACCAGCCGCGGCGGCCGCTTGCCCGAAGTTATATTTAAACATTAATGGCATAATATTACCCTTCCAATAAAGCGAAATTGATAGACAATAAAACAATTTTCTTGTGTTTTGTTTCAATTCGAAGTTCTATACCTCAGAAAAAAACACCCTATACCTTATTGTAAGAAAATCCATTTTAAATACAATTGCATTTAAATAAAAGAAAAAAAATTATTTAAAAATTAAATTTAAAGATCTTCAAGTTTTAAGCCAAAAAATTACTTTCAATTAAAAAGAACAGACCGAACAAATAACCTGAGAAAATAGGCTCCCCACTTCTCCCAAACTGTATATAACTCCGACAAGATAAAAAAACGACATTTATTATTAAAAAAAAAAATTTTTGGAAATATTAATTTTTCCCCAAGGATTACTGCTACAGTGAGGAGCGCCTTACCTTAAGTTTTTCTTGACAGAACTCTACTGCACAAATAGCTAAACAAGACTTGTTTGTTTGGTAGTTTCGTTGTGAGATAAAATAACCGCCCAACTGTAAACAAAGTTCTTAACTATGAATAAGTCTTAGCAGGATTCCCCTACCAGTTGACTGCACAAAAATATAATTGCTTTGGATAAATCTTAATCCTTTCGCATTTTAAGAATTTTCAATTTAGTATCTCGTACAGCATCAAGTTACGTCGCTACCAAACTGCTACTACAATATCAAACGCAAACTTAATATCTCGATAAAAAAAATAAAATTCCCTCCTCTGGTTGCAACAAAGCTCCCGTTTCACTATTTCGCTTAAACTTTACAAATCTAAACATCGGGTGAGGTAGGTCCCATAACAGCTGAATGGGTAGTGGAACTTTTGTTGATTGGAAAACAATAAATCTTGCGCAACAAAAACTTCGAAAAAAAAACTCGATTCTCAAAAAAAAAAAAAAAACAAGCTCTTCTACACCCACCGGCGCGCGGGTGGTGCTTGTTTATCTTTATCTAGAAAATGCATTCGCACCAGAATTTCACTTGCTCTACACTCTTTACCAAACTCGGATCGGACTTCACGCAGCTCTATTCGTGAGATTTTCCATTCCATAAATCAAATTCCACCATGATACATCACTACGGTTAGATGATTGTAAGCTGGCGCTGAAAATATTGCTCCATCATCTCGTAAAACAATTCCTACAAATACGGTCCAGGCAACAACAACAAAAAAAAATGTACTCCAAAAACAGGAGCACGGAACAAGAACTATCAGAAAAGTGAATCAGGATTTTCTCTATGAAACAACGCTACTTGGTGGTCTATCCCTCTCACCCCCTCAGGAGTTATCAATTTCAATGTAATGCAAGGCTCTGTCGCCGACTACTATATGACTGTAACAGCGACGCCACAGCTACCAACCGGGGAAAGGAAGACCGCTCTAGTGCATCAAACGTTCAGACAATTTACTTGCGCTTCGTTGTAGCCACCACCGCGTTAGTCTATCGTGGGCTGTTAAAACGTTGGCCAGCGGGAGTCATAACGGTAATATATCTACATTCTATTCCACCAAGGAAGTATTTTTGCCATTTTCTTTGAAAAACTTCACAGTAGGTACCCCCTTCGGATAGAGGGGAAGGCACTGCAAGGACGACGACGGTCGCGCACTCTAATCCAATAATTTCGCATTCAATGCTCAAGGCAAACTATAAAACTTGACTTGTATCCACTTAAAATTTATAACTTTATTATATGATTTTTCACCGTTGGACTTCTTGGCCTGCCTTAGCGCCTTCATGCCCATTTTCCGGTTGGTCGCAGTTGCAACCATGCCACATCCTCAATTGCTATATCCGTGCGCGTAGCAGCATAGAATGCGGTGAATATTCACGTAACGCTGCTGCTTCCAAATGGAAAGGGACTTTTGATGACAAGGGTACATCTACATCCGTATGTGTGTGTGTCTGTGTGTGTGTGTGTGCGATGGTGTTATGATACGGACCAACAACAGAGGTGGTATTAAATTTTCGCCCTCCCCCCTTATCAAGGGAGTATATAGTAGTTAAGACCGACTTCAGGGACTAGAGTTGGATTGAAATTGCAGCTAACAACTTTTTGGACAATTGAATTTGATTTCATTCTTTTGTACTGTACCGTTACATAGAAATGTGGCACACTGTCACAGTATCGTCCACCCAATGCAACAGTGCAGCAAAATTAAACACAATTTGGTTACCAAATGTCTGATAGATGGATGCGGAGCCGGTTGAGGGGTGGGACAAGAATTGTTGATTCCTTCCCGAACAAGGTTGAAATACATTTTAAGCATGGTGAACTTTTAATGGCGTACAATTGGGTGGCTCTGTCATTTCCGATAGACATTTTAAACGAAATTAACGATTTGCTGTGGATTTGCAGACGGAATTTATGTGTCCGGGAGCGTTTGTCCCTTTTATGGTGAATTATCCCGCAAAATATCCCATAAACGTAATGTGTGTATCATAAAATGGGGGTGGGAAGCCTATTTGTTTTGAGCGTTCATTGGATTCGTTACAGTTACCAATGACTGACAAATTTACTGTTCACGATACGATTTGAATCCAGGGGAGGATAAGTGGAAGAGGAACTCGGAAAGTGCGCACAGATTCAAAGTCTGTCTATTAAAGGGATTAAATGGCGCCCGGGTAGAGACAAATTGGAGCTTATTATAACGAGATAGGGAGAGGGAGATGAAATTTTATTTTTGTTTTGGATTACATGGAATTGGATTTCCGAGAGAAGCGGACTAAGATGGGATCATGATTCGTAAGTTCAGAAACGATATTTAGTAATCTATTTCCTTTGTTGAAGTATTGACGGACAGAAATAGTTGAATTTATTGATCAAACAGACATACTATCCTTTTATAGACTTCGATGCTCAAGGTTGGGAATTGTGCTTTGGGTTAACTACCCAAAAATCCACTAGTTACGATGTAACCAATAGCCTCAAAAAGGACTGATTTTATTGTTGACGACCCTGATAAACGAAAAAAGGACAACGACGTTCGTATCTGTACCTGAAATTTAAGAATATTAAAAAGGAGAGGTGCAAGAGAACAACTTGTGGAAGCCCTTAAATGCTACAAAGCAGACCTTACTACTACCATTCAGGGAATACGATAGGATGGGCCGAGAAAAAAAAAAGATGACAAAAAAACTGTGCCACATACTACGAACCGTGTTATAGTAAGCAGAAACAGCGACTATTCGAAAGCGAATTTGTCATACGTGTCCGACTTAGGCAAGAAGTTTTATGTTTCCAAGACATTAGCGAAAGCATTGTAACTACCCGCATCAATGCCGAATTTGCCAACATAAGCCTTATATGCACTTACGCCCCGACGGAGGAAAAAGATGATATAACTAAGGACTGCTTCTATGAGCGACTACCGAAGTACGATGTTAAAATCATGCTGGGAGATTTTAACGCAAAGGTAGGAAGAGAAGAAATCTTTAGCAGTATTATACACGTCTGGTAACAGACTTAGACTAATTGACTTCGCTACGGAAGGAAATGCCACTATAGCCAGCATACGGTTTCCTCACCTCGATATCCATAAGAGGACATGGCGGTTTCCAGATCAACGAACGGTCAATCAAGGGGCACGCATCCAGTATTTTGGATGTCCGAACATTCCGAGGAGCTAACATCGACTCGGACCACTACCTTGTTGCAGCCAAGGTTAAACTAAACCTCTCGATTAACACCATACCGCCAGCATCGAATGTCGAAGGACTATGGCAACGATGCCAACAAGCCATTATATCAGCCGCAACTGATGTGCTAGTTTTCTCGCGCCCACCAGCAAGAAACCCCTGGTTTGATGAGGAATGCCGGCAAGTGCTCGCAGCCAAGAACGAGGCCTGCAAGGCTAAGCTACAGGTGAAGACGAAAGCTGCCGTTGAGTTCTATAGGCAGAGAAGAAGGGAAGAACACGGCTTTTTAGAAAAAAGAAAAAAGAGCAAGAAAAGCGCTCGATCGAGTATATAGAGAGGTTCCACTACAGGAAAGATGTTCGCAAGTTTCACCAAAGTGTAAAACGTCAAAGCCAAGGATACAAAGCTCGAACAGAATCCTGTCGAGATGAACAAAGAAATATCGTAGTTGAGACACAGTTGATGCTGAGGATATGGAAGAACCACTTCTGCAGACTGTTAAACGGCGATGACGAACAGCATTCCGCTGTCAGGTAGAACGAACCATTCAATATTGGCAACGACAGCTAAAGCTGCCAACCACCCGACCTGAGTGAAGTGATGATAGCAATATCTAAACTGAAGCTTAATAAGGGTCTTATATAAGATCTCCTTACTAGTTCGAGTGAGGGCTCTACTACTGAATTGACTTCTTAGCCCGAAGAAACAGCGGCTGGCAAGAGTAATTCTTCGTTAAATTTCTGACGAGATGTTTTTGTCAGAGTTAATAGCGGAGCCGAGATAGGTAAAGTCCCGCACAACCTCAAAGTTATATCTGCCAATGGTGCCGTTCTCTCCAATTCGTCGATGTTGTGTGTCCTTTCGTGTTGACAGCACATACTTCGTCTTGCCCTCATTTACTGCTCAAGCCATTTTTGCCGCTTCCTTCTCTATACTAGCAAACGTGGCTATGATATCACGTTGGGTCCTACCAATGATGTCAATATCGTCGGCGTATGCTAGTAGTTGTGCCTCTGGCGTTCGCTCGTGAGTTTTGCACAATCCTTTCAAGAATCAGATTGAAGAAGTCACATGACAGCGCATCGCCTTGCCTAAATCCTTCTTTGGTATCGAATGTGTCGGTGAGCTCGTTTCCGACTCTGATGGAGCAGCGAGAATTCTCCATCGTCATACACGGACGAGTTTTGGCGGTGTTACATAACTAGACATGGCTCTGTATAGTTCGTCTCTGTAAATGCTGTCATATGCAGCTTTGAAATCGATGTCGTATGCGGGTATCGATTAGGACTTCTTGGGTTTTTTTCAGGATCTAAGGAAGTGTGAGAATTTTATCGGTTATGGAATTTCCCGGCCTAAGACCACAATGATAAGCACCGATCTGGTTGTTTTGTAAGAGTTTTCAGGCATTCACAAATTACGGCAGATAAGATCTTGTAGCCGCTGTTAAGGAGAATTTTGCCTCTCTATTTGGAGCAGTTCAGGGAGCCTCCTTATTTGTGGATCGGGCAAACGATGTTGAGGTTCCATTCTTCTGGCATACTTTCTTCCGACCAGATTTCGCTTAGAAGTTGGTGGATGTTATTTACCAAGTCATCTCCGCCGGCCTTATAAAGGTCAGCGTTGAGTCCGTCATTCCCGAAAGCCTTATTAAGCTTGAGTTTAGATATTGCTATCCTCCCTTAAGCCTTATATGCACTTACGCCCCGACGAAGGAAAAAGATGATATAGCTAAGGATTTCTTCTACGAGATCTTTGACAAAAACTCGGAAGAGAAGACAGCTTTAGCAGTATTGTCTGAAAACATAGCCTACACGACAACACGTCTGGTAACGGCCTTAGGCTAATTGAATTTGCTACGGAACGAAATGCCTCGATATCTATAAGGAGACATGGCAGTCTCCAGATCAACGATCCGTCAAGCAAATCAATCACATTGCGACAGACAAGAGGCACGCATCCAGTATTTTAGATATTCGAACATTCCAAAGAGCTAACATCGACTCGGACTCGGAATATCCATCACGCCACCAATTAAAAAAAAGTGAAACAATGTAATGTCAAAAGACTGCAATCGCAGGAGACCGCCAAGAACTTCGCTCATCGCTAATCCCTTAACCTCTCGATTAAGACCATACCACCAGCATCGAACGTCAAAGAACAATGACAACGATGTCAATAAGCCATCAAATCCGCCGCAACTGATGTGCTAGTTTTCTCCCGCCTACCAGCCAGAAATATCTGGTTTGATGAGGAATGCCGACATATGCTCGCAGCCAAGAACGCGGCCTACAAGGCTAAGCTGCCATTGAGCTCTATAGGCAGAGAAGAAGGGAAGAGCAACGGCTTTTCAGAAAGAAAAAACAAGACCAAGAAACGCCTGCGATCGACGGTAAGGAGAGGTACCACTCCAGGAACGATGTTCGCAAGTTTTACCAAAGTGTAAAACGTCAAAGCCAAGGATACAAGGCTTGAACGGAATCTTGTTGCGATGAATAAAAAAATATCTTAGTTGAGACACAGTCGATGTTGAGGCTATGGAAAAACCACTTCTGCAGACTTTTAAACAGCGATGAAGAGCACCATTCCGCTGTCAGGCAGAACGAAATATTCAATTTTGGCAACAACAGCGAGAACTACCAACCACCCGACCTGAATGAAGTGGGGATAGGAATATCTGAACTCTAGCTTTATAAGGCTACTGGAAATGGCGGCCTTTCCGCTAAAATTTATAAAGCCGGCGGAGATGTAAAATCCACCAAATCATATGCCAAATCTGGTCGGAAGAATGTATACCTGAAGAATGGATCCACAGCATCGTTTGCCCGATCCACAAAAAAGGAGACCCTCTAAACTGCGCCAACTACAGCAGCGAGGATTGTGCAAAACTCCTGATCCAACACCAGAGGCACAATTTTCCAAAAATCGGTGCTACGACGACGTAATTGACATCATTGGTAGGACTCAACGTGATGTCATAGCCACGTTTGATAGTATAGGAAAGGAATGGGCTTAGCAGTAAATTAGGGCAAGACTTAGTATATGCTGTGACACAGAACATCGACGATCGGACAGAACGTCACCATTGACAGATATAACTTTGGGGTAGTGCGGGTCTTTGTCTAGCTCGGCTCCGCTATTAATTCTGACAACAACCCCTCGTCAGAAACTAAACGAAGAATTACTCATGCCAACCGCTGTTTCTTCGGGCTAAGGAGGCAATTCAGTAGTAAAGCCCTCACTCGCACTACCAAGGAGATCCTATATAAAACCCTGAACATCCCAGTCCTGCTCTACGGCGCTGAAGTATGGACCATCTCAAAAGCGGATGAAGAAATACTTGCTCGTTTCGAGATGAAGATTCTTGGAGATTCTTGGAAAAATCTTCGGTCCCGTTTGCGTTGACGGGCTATCGAGACGAAGATTCAACCATGGGTTGCGATTATTTACCACCTCGTAGGCGATGGCGAGTGCGGGTTGTTTATAGTTGCACAAGCAAAATAAGAATGTGTGTGTGGATTTAGCTGTCATTAAGTCACGGGAAAATTTGATTTCGAAAAAATTTCCACGTAACTTCGAAAAGGGATTGGGAAGTTTCTCAGTTGTCAAAATTCCGCAATGTATTTGAGTGGCGAGTGGCGATGGCGACTGCATTTCATTTGTTTATTTGCAAGACTGTGTTTATGTTCTTGAAAAACTCGTTTGTTTTTCACAAAATATCAAACCGCAGTGTTAAAAAAGTATTTACATGTGATTCTACTAAAAAAAAATTCTTGTGTTTCCAAGTGTTTTTTTTGTTGTTGTCAAATTTCACGGTTCTTTTGCATAGAATTTCAAGGTTCTTTTGAAAGCAATTGACTATTACCGGGTTGTCAAGAAAAAATTGCCGACGCAGTGGTTGAATTTAATTAGCTTACTAGGGAAAGATCTGAACCTGTTTTATGGTTGATTATTTCTGAAGTTTTTTCACACATACTACCATAAACTTTGAATTCGCAGTCGCACTCGCTTTGAAGGTGGTGAAGAATCGCTACCCTGGTCAAAAAAAATCCGAATTTGACGTTTAAGATGGCTACGACATATAGGATGAATGGACACTAATGGGAATCGTAGACTCTGCGAGCCGGAGTCCCCGCCAAACGTCCGGCGCAGTAGAGGAAGACCACGCCGTAAGTGGCGCGAACCGACCTCAACCATTGTTGTAAATGATCATCAATATAAATAATTATATTGCTGATATTTTGTGGGTGGCCGCGGTGTATAGGTAATGTGTTCGTCTGTCAGGAACGGTATCCCGGTTTTATACCACCGCTATCGTGACGCGCGGGACAAACGGCTAATCCGCGACGGGTATGTAGACAATGCTCCGGAGCTCCTCCGCTTTAGCACGGCGGTATCGGATCGCGACAGGATCGATGTTGCAAAATAGCGCACTGAATTCTGGTGGCTATATGAGGAAGGTGATTCTGCACTTCCTCAGTACTTTGCGGACTTTAAGTCCAACTTTATGTTTAATTTTGAAATTAGGAACAAGGTCTGGGGCGGGGCTTGTGCACCATATTGGCGTACAATATGGTTGAACGCAGGCTGCCGTGGGACCGAAATACGCAATCAGGAAGGCGACCCCTCGCGGCATGTGCAACGAGGGCTCGCCACCTCGATTATAATTAGGTTAGGTTTAAGTAGTTAAGTAGTCTTAAGCTAGGTTTAAGTAGCTTAAGTAGTCTTAAGTTAGGCTTAAGTAGTTTAAGTAGTCTTAAGTTAGTTATAATCTAGAATAAGCATTTTTATAAAACATTTTTTATATTTTTTCCTTGTAATTAAAAATTATATATAAAACCAAAAAACCGACAAATTTAAGCCTTAAGGCAAAATAAACAGCTAAATACAAGCTTACAGCGCCCACTAAGGGCCGATAAGTTAGATTAAGTAAACCAGTTATTGATAAGTTAGATTTAAGCATTTTTGTCTAGTAGTAAGTTAATATTTTAAGTAAATAAAAAAAGAATTTGAAAAAAAAAATGCGTTCGTCTGTTGAATGGAAGGTTGCGCGTTCAATCCCAGCCAAAATCCATTTCACTTTTATTTAAAAGAAATAAAAAAGGTCGGTGTAATACCTAAAATTATGCACACCATCTTGAATTTCTTCAAATTTAACGAAGAAAGCAAAAAATGACTCCCCGAAGCTAGTTCGGGCACACCCATGGAGTTGAAGTCTCCACTACATCCAAAATCTTTCTTATAACCCCTTGAGAGTGGTAAATTATAAAAAAAATAAACAAATATGGTGGGCGCAACAATATTAATATATTTTTGGTATTTTGTGAGTTTTGGTAAGGAAGTACCATAGAATGCGTCAAACGTGTTCCCATATGACTTTATACACCTAATATTGCTTGGAGGAAAATAGCTTTGATAGTGGTTTACCGAATCGAAATTTTTAGTTGGGTAGCTTTGTTCAAAATAACCTAAATTTACTGACTGGAACATCGTTATAAATTTTTCGATCAATAACTAGCTATCGTATAGTCGTATAGTTCGTTCCGTTGTCGCTTTATTAACTCATAAATTAGTATTGATTCGCATCAAGACCCAGATGAATAAATATTGCTTTTACATTCCTGCGAACAATCACAATTGCTAAAGAGATTTTTTTAAGGAATTTACTTATCGAGGAAATCAAATACATATTCCCTTAGAGATTTTTAATGACAAAAGTGCATATTCTTCACAATCATTTCATATAATTGCTGTAAAATTACAAAATTACATTTTTTCATCAAAATTCAATGAATTATAAAAGTTAACCTTTCATCCGCAACCACATGCCGCATTCCATTGAAAATATTCCATATGAATTATTTAAACGAAAAAAATCTTCATGTTGTCGATATTTCAACAGGATAATGGATGGATTCCATGTGAAATCACCTGTCAGCACGAAATGAAGATAACAAAAGTCCCTTTTCGCCTACATGCAGCTTATCAGCAATCTGCCGAATGGTGAATTCCCCGTAAAAAAAATGCCCTTTACATTTATAAAATAGTTTCTGTTTTTTCAATCACGTCAGCAGTTGCTGACAAACAAATAAAAAAAATTCCCATAATACCGTGATATACGAATTTTGCAATTTAATTAAAAACCAACCAACACACTGTCAACATTCGAATTACTAGCTCCTATAATATTTATAACTCCTTTTATGGGTGTCCTTATGATAATCTGATTTTCTTCCGCTAAAACACAAAAAAAAAGGATATTTCGCGGTTGACTGATTGTGTCAACATGAGATCATAAAAGGTCGCTTAACTTTTACGTGACGAGCATAAATCTCTGCAGTATGGTAGTCACAGGCTATTAAATTATGTAACTTGCCGTATTTTGGGGTTGTAAAGTTTATATTTATTTGTTTCTTGTTTGTTTCATTTTGCATATATCCCAAGAGGATGTGTTTTCAACATTCTCCGACAAAGAGGGCAGTATATTGTTTTCATAAAAATTTTCGACCTCGAGATTTCGATTGATTCGAAAATTGCTATGATAGAGGAAATCAAGAAAGAGGTTCCAGCGATTAAGTACGAAAATCCAAGCATCAGTTAAATCCATAAGAATGCACTATTTGGTGCGGTTTTATGGCAGAAATATGTTTGGGCCCATATTTCCTTGAGAATGAGGATGAAACGATTGGCGTTTCTGGCAGTTTGTCGTAAAATTTTGAACGACAGATTTTAGCGGTTAGTGGCGGAGAAGCATCCTGATTTGTGGATCGAAAATGAGGAAGCGCCTGCACATACTGCTACGCAAGCTATGGACCGACCTATTGCGAGACATTTTTGGCAAACGTTTGATTAAAAAAAATTAGATTTCCCTTGTCATCCCCGTTGACGTACGTAACGCAACTTTCACTGTGAGGTAGGAATACGATCAAATGCCAAGCATGCAAGAATTAACAATTTTCGAAGTTTGGGCAATAATTATGATTTTCCATTATTGGCCAAAGCTGAGAATCAGGTGAACGATAAGTTGGGTCAAAACTAATTATGTGGCCCTTCCATCCGGCTCAATCTAGCCTGCCGTCTCCAATTTCGCGCTTCAAGCAGTTGGAGATCTCCTTCTACCTGGTCGCTCCATCGGAGATAAGGTCTTCCGTGGTGCCTCTTGCACTCTGATATGGCGCCGGAGCATCAATGTTCATTCGCTCCACATGAATAATCCATCTTAACCACTGGAATCCGATTTTTTTTAACCTTGCTTACAACACGTATAGCTCGTTGTAGTACAACTTTTTTTTTCTATTTAATGAGTTTGGTATATTTTTTTTCAGATTTAACAGAAATGAATAACTGGGACACTGAAACAATAATTTGGATTGTACGCCGGTATCACGCACTGGATTTCGTAGTTTCGGTTCAAAGAGAGTATAGGCGCTTGGTGGCAATCCTCCGAGCAGATGGACCATAATGAGACTTGTGAAAAATGTTGCTGGGCATAGGGCAGTCGAAAGAAGACCTTGCCGTCGAAACCCTTCAGATCGGAAGGAGGAAACAAAGAACTGGCGGTGTAGCTGCTGCCAAACAAAACAATTTAAGAGTTTCGAAAAGAAGGTTATCTGGTTAAATGGGTAAGATCAGACAGTCTTACTTACTTACTTAAGTGGCGCTTTAGTTCGGAATGAACCTGGGCCTCAACCAACTTGCCTCTCCAACTAACCTGGTCCTTACATAGCTGCATCCAATTGCGCATTCCAAGCTGGTTGAGGTCGGTTTCTCTTGAGCGCGATACTTAAGGCGAGCTCTTCCTCTACTGCGTCCGACGTTTGGCTGAGAATCGAAGACTCTGCGAGTCGGAGTATTGGTATCCATTCGTTATACATATCCTAGCCATCTTAAACGTTCAATGCGAAGTTGTTTTTTTACCAGGTGCATGTTTCTCTACAGCTCGTAAAGTTCTTGATTGAATCTTCGTCTCCATAGCTCGTCAAAGATTTTTCGAAGATTTTTGGAAGAATTTTCCTTTTTTTCCACTTTTGAGACTGTCTATGCTTCAGCGCCGTAGAGCAGTACTGGGATGATCAGTCTAGGATCTCCTTAGCAGTGAGGGCTTTACTAATGAATTGCATTCTTATCCCGAAGAAACAGCGGTTGGCATGAGTCATTCTTCGTAGAGATGTTGCTGTCAGAGTTAATAGCGCAGCCGAGATAGAATAAGTCCCGTACTACCTCAAAGTTATATATGTCAAAGGTAATCCTCTGGGTTGACAGCATATACTTAGTCTTGCCCTCATTTATTGCCAAACCCATTTTTGCCGCTTCCTTTTCTATACTAGCAAACGTGGCTATGGCATCACGTTGAGTACGAACAATGATGTCAATATCGCCGGCGTATGCTAGTAGTTTTTTTTTTTTTTTTTTATAATTTACACGTACTCAAGGGGTTATGAATACCCTTTTGTATGTTACCATAGTACGAGCGTTAGAGAAGGGGAAGAAAGAGAGGATAGGAAAGATTTTGGATGTAGTGGAGACTTAAACTCCATGGGTGGTGTCCGAACTAGCTTCAGGGAGTCACTTTTTCTTGTGTTCATTAAATTTGAAGAAATTCAAGATGGTGTGCATACTTTTAGGTATTACACCGACCTTTTTATTTCTTTTAAATAAAAGTGAAATGGATTTTGGTTGGTTGTAGTTGCACCGATTTTTGGAAAATTGTGCCTCTTGTGTTGGCTCTCTCAAGAACCAGATTGAAGAAGTCACATGACAGCGCATCGTCTTGCCTAAATCCTTTTTTGGTATCGAATGTGACAGTGATGTCGTTCCCGACCCTGATTGAGCAGCGAGAATTCTCCATCGTCATCCTACACAAACGGACGAGTTTGGGTGGTATACCAAAATGCTGTCGTATGCGGCTTTGAAATCGATGAATAAGTGGTGGGTATCTATTTGGACTTCTTAGGTTTTTTTCCAGGATCTGCCGAAGTGTGAAGATTTGATCGGTTGTGAACTTTCCTGGCCTAAAACCACACTGATAAGGGCCGATCAGGTTGTTGGCAAACGGTTTCAGGCGTTCACATATTACGGCAGATAGAATTTTGTAGGCGATGTTGAGGAGACTTATGCCTCTGTAGTTTGCGCAGTTTAGAGGGTCTCCTTTTTTGTGGATCGGGCAAACGATGCTGAGGTTCTATTCTTCAGGCAAACTTTCTTCCGACCAGATTCGTCTCATGAGTTGACTTACCAAGTCATCTCCGCCGGCTTTATTAAGGTCGGTGGGAAGGCCTTCATTTCCAGTTTAGATATTGCTATCCTCACTTCACTCAGGTCGGGTGGTTGACAGTTTTCGCTGTCGTTGCCAATATTGAATGGTTCGTTCTGGCTGACAGCGGAATGTTGTTCGTCATCGCCGTTTAACAGTCTGCAGAATTGGTTCTTCCATATCAGCATCGACTGCGTCTCAACTACGATATTTCCTTGTCCATCTCGACAGGATTCTGTTCGAGCCTGGTATCCTTGGTTTTGACGTTTTATATTTTGGTAAAACTTGCGAACATCTTTCCTGGATTGGTGCCTCTCTATATCCTCGATCGCGCGCTTTTCTTGCTCTTTTTTCTTCTTTCCGAATAGCCGGTGTTCTTCCCTTCTTCTCTACCTATACAGCTCAACGGCAGCTCTCGTCTTCACCTGCATCTTAGCCTTGTAGGCCTCGTTCTTGGCTGCGAGCAAATGTCGGCATTCCTCATCAAACCAGGGGTTTCTTGCTGGTTGCGGCTGATCTAATGGCATGTTGGCATCTTTGCCATTGTTCTTCGACATTCGATACTGGGGGTATGGTGTTAATCGATAGGTTTAGGGATACGCGATGCGCGAAGGTCTTGGTGGTCTCTTATATATCAGTGCAATAGATACAAATAATTCGTGCCGATGTCTTTTAGATATCAAGGAACACTAAATACCTCAGCTGAATACCACCTCAAGTGAGGCTCACAAGTGAGAACTGACCTCAAATAACTTGAAGTAGTTATCTGGAGTCAGCTGGCACGGAATGCAACCCCACTTAAGCATACGTAATTACTGTCAAAAACATAACTGCGCCCAACATCGTCGATTACGGAATCATTCACCTAGAAAGACTGTTTTTATAGTTACTTTGATGATTTTTTTCGTCTCGCAAACACCTATGATTGTGTCAATACCACACAATTTAAACGCAAACCCAATTTACAAGTTGGTATACCGACATCCGTTATATAGGTAATACCTGTTGGTATTTTTTTGATATATCGAACACAGCATGAGCTTAGAACAAAAAAAAAATAATTACAGACTTCATCATCGAGTCACATCCCCCATGAAATTCCCTCGATTAAAATGATTCGAAGTAATAATCTTGCGGGGGGATGTAACCAACTAAAAGAAACTGGGAAATTATTTTTAAGGATCTAAGGAAATTCCTCATGGAACGGCATTCTATTTTTGTTGGTTTCGACACTAATCATTCTTTGAAAAGGAATTGCTATCCATGTGAATGTATGCGATGATTGTAAGTGAAATAATTTTCTATCTACCCAAATGCTGTACTGAATGCTACGTAGTGGAATGTCGATATATTTCTTCTTTTTTTCTTTCAAAATATGAGTTAACGACGATGAATGGTGAATTGATATTATAGGATGTCAGATAAAATCAATTTAATGAAGTTTTTGGGGGGTTGCTCAATGTCATTTACACGTATAAGGCACTGCTTGTGGTTTTCCGAAGTAAATAAATTTTTTCAAAAATCATACCAAGAACTGAACGTACAATTAGCGTCACTATTAGAAGGAATTTGATGAGGACACTTGGTAATGTCTGATAACTATAATTCAAATGAAAATGGTGTTGTTTGTAAACAAGTTGTTGTTGTAATTTCCATCACTTATCATTTTTATAATTTTTTTAAATTTTGTTATTTACTTGCAATAAGGCATTTTTATTCCAGCAGGTTGAAAAGATCTCTTTCAGAGGGTTACGACAGACACCTTTACCAACCAGAGTAACATTAATTTATTCGAGACTACAACCGATAATATTATAGTTAGAACGCAAAGATTGCCGAACTTAAACGGGAAATACAGAAACTAAAGCCTAAAAGAGCTCCGGGTTATGACCTGATTACATTAGAACTTCTTAAAATGTTGCCTCGGAAAGCATTAACTTAACTCCTGTACATTGTATATGCAGCAGTTAGATAAGAATACTTACCAAGACAGTGGAAAGTCGCGGAAGTGATTATGGTTATCAAACAAGGAAAATCACCAAATGAAATAAAACCTTTCTTCACTTCACTTCACTTCTTCCAATAATTTCAAAATAATTTGAAAGGATATTACTCGGTCGCTTACACCCCAATATTGATCAGAAACGCCTTTTACCTGACCATAAATTTGGGTTTAGAAGTAAACATTCGACTGTAGACCAAGTTCATCGAATTACTGATGTAATTGGGAAAGCTTTCGAAGAAAAGAAAATTTGCCCGGCCGTATTTCTTGACGTGTCGCAAGCTTTTGACAAAGTTTGGCATAGAGGCATTAAATACAAACTAAGACAAGCTTTGGCTGAAAAATTATATAAAATCCTAGTGTCGTATCTTGAGCATATCCTCTTCAGTGTGAAACTTGAAAACGAACATTCGGACTTCAAAGAAATATTGGCAGGAGTACCCCAAGGAAGCGTCCTTGGCCCACTCTTGTACCTCCTATTTACACGTGATATCACACAAACAATCGATACAGTAGGTACCATGTTTGTTGATGATACAGAGGAAACAAATATGAAATTATAAAACGCTCTTAACGAGGTTAATGAATGGACTTTACGAAAGCAAATCGATTCATGTAGATTTTTTGTTATAAACGGACAAACGATTTCCCAGTATTTCTCAATACGGTTCGAGTCCCTTTTGCAAATGAAGCGAAATATCTCGGAACGACACTCGATGCAAATATTTGAATGGAAGTCGCATGTAAAAAAGAAATGCGAAGAACTTAAAAATATATACAGAGAACTGTACTGATTACTCGGAAAATATTCAAAGATTAACCTTGATAACAAGCTGCTATTATTCAAGCAAGTGCTAAAGCCGGTAGGCCATATGGTATACAACTATGGGGTTGTACCAGTGAAACATATCTAAATATTTTACAAGCTTTTGAAAACAAAATGTTAAGATCATTCGTCAATGCGGCGTGGTATATAAAGACTGAATTCTACGAAGAGATCTAGGTACTCCCGCGGTTAAAGATGAAACGAAACATTTTAGACGCATACAAAAAAAAAACGTTTATTGAGGCACGTTAACACAACTGTCCTTCAAATTTTTGACTAAACAAATTTATGGCGGCGTCTTCAAAGAACTAAACACTTAAATTTGGACCAATTATACCGATTAAACCGCGCTCTATACTGCGGAAAAAGCAGGAACTCTCAAACGAATGTTACCTGCCAAAAATTCATTACTCGTGATGAAAAAATTCCTAGATAAGTCGCATAATTAGTTGCAATACAAATACAAAAAGGCTGGTGGATTTAGTGGGTTAAATTCTGACACTATTTTGGGCACGTGCTCATCGTGTCTTTTGAGATTTCCACCAGCCCACGAAACAAAAAATAAATATATTGGTTTTAGAAGGACCAAGGGTTATGGTTTCTTGGTAGTTAAGCAATGGATTAACATCAATATCAATATTGATTCTATAAACAGTCCATAATAGAAGAATACCCTCATCATTGGAGAGATTAAAAAACAACTCTCAACATCCGACTTGCAGTTAATTTTACAAGCAATACCTTCACAAACATTGGCGCTCCACTACCTCTCCTTCCATGTCTATCAGCCCGAAAAAGCCGATAACCACCCAAACAATACAGTGGGTCAATACATTTGTCAGAAAACCACGTTTCAGTAACACAGATTATATCAACATTAGGTTCCTCGAACACATCCCTAAATTCATCGATAATACGAAACAAGCTTTGTGCGTTGAAATGACAGATCAGTAGACCCTCCGTCTGACTGCTTCAAATTTCAATCATTGAGCGAAGAATTCCGTCATCACCACCGACTACGGAGACACCAAATTTGCTAGGATTCATAACTATCACACAAAAGCAGAAAAATAGCGAATGACTCATAGGTCGAAGAGGTAGCTCCACCAGAATCAAAAGCACAAATCTAAATAAAAAAATATTTTTTTTTTGCGCAACTTTGCACGATGGTGGGACCTCCTGTTTTATGTCGACTCCGATCGGCGAATTTGAGAAAAGCTTTTCTTGACAATTGATACTACTCGGATAATTTGTCAGATCATCACGAGAGGAGGGCCAGTGAAAAATCATTTAGGTGTTGCTACGGCTGGGAATCGAACCTAGACCTTCTCCGCGGCAGTTTATCGCACTAACCATCGCGCCACTGAGCCCGCACAAATCTATATACAAACATTCAAAAAAATGTATATAGCCGAAAGAAAGATCTTTTAAGACATTGAAAAATTAGTTGAGGACCTGCTTGCCGTATTCCAAACAGCACACTCCGTCTTAATCTGAACACCTCGTTTAACTATGAAGTATACCCATCCAGCCGTCTTCTCCTCGATTAGACACAGAAATGTCAGACCTACCATTAATGTTGGAGATAACAATGGTAGTACCTACACCCCCTAAAGGACTAAACAGAAACACAAAAACATTACTTAAATGGTAAACAGCTTTAATTAAAGTCGCAAAACTAATTTCAAATCCATTTATTAACCGCTCTAACTGCTTTAAACTTCCCGACTACATTGAAATATCAAACCACAAATCTGCTTGCCTTCTAAGCCAGCTTATGCCAAAATCAAATTACCTTCACACAATCTATATACTAACGTGGACCGTTTATCTACTCTGAAAGGGATTATTATTATTGACGATATCCCCTATCTGTAGCAATAAATACCGCCGCCATTAAACTTATTTGACAATTTAATCTTAGGCTTTAATCTACACAGTCCCATAACTAAGCTTCTTAACTATATACGCCGACTCCATAAAACCAGCGGAACTCCACCAGGAAAACAATCGTAAAATATTCAAAGTCTCTTGAATGGTAGGTTCCTGCTGGCAATTCAATATCCGTTCAGATCCAACAGTTAATTAAAAAAAAAAACGAGTTTTCCACTTTTCCGTATGTAAAGGATGCGATAAAATATAAACAGTAAAGGTGATGCGAAAATGGAAACGTCCTTAAAGCTATCAACGACGATAAAAAAAAAACATTACAATGCAAGACCCTCACGGGCATCAATTTGTAATAAACGTCATAAGCGATAATGGTCGTAAAAACTTATGTGTCGAACCAACACACACATAACTGGAGCATAACTACAAGGACGCACCCATAATATTAACACCATCGATATCGTAATGATTGCTGTTGCTGATGTTCCACAGAGTCCCTGCTATATACCGTCTAGGACGAGTGTATTTCTGCGGATTGGCTGGTATCAAATAACTTTGTTAATGTGATCGTATAGGGATTCCATGAATGTGCTTGCTCGCTCGTCTCGTGGCGTCATTCAAGCGTATTCGAGTGGAGGAAACCCGACTACGTACATCGTCGGATACAATATATCCGATATATTTGCGGACATCCAAACACACAGTTGTGATAGCGAAAATTTGAATTAATTTTTAAGGACACTTTACAATGCCCGGCCTCATGTAGTAGTATACTTTTGCGGGCCGCCATAACCACGATTCCGCATCGATATAACAGTTCGAGTGTATTGAGTGGTAATTTGCATATCGATTCGAATCGAATAAGGATCGAGACTCTTCGATTGAAGTAAATTGAGAATGCGAAGGAAGTGTGTTTCTTCTTCTGTTCTCCTTGGATGGAAGGGTGCGCCTGGCAAAGAAACAGATGAAGTCTCACTCAATTTAGATTACCATTAATGGGGTTTACAGTGTAGTCAACAAGAAAGATTATACGCGCACAAGTGGTTATGAGCTTTAAAAGGGTTGTACATTACTGGAGTGTGAACAGTTGGAGATAAGGGCGGCTATTGAGAGACGGTAATTGAGACTTACATCTGCCAACAATGTTTATCGATATGTGCGCTATTGAACTATGACGGATTTAGGCATAACCTCCCTTGGGAAGCGGTAATGGTGTTTGCTGTAGTATGCATATTAAACGATATGTCTTGTGTTAAATTAGCATGTGCAGATATTTAATATTTAAAATTTATGTTTACTGATGCTGCAACTTTTACAAATGGCGGCAATTGTGAGTTTGGTTTGGAGGTTGTGAAGTAAAGAGGTGCAGAATAAACGACGAGGAGCAAGGGAATTCAGAATAGTACCCGTTACTTTTCTTACGGATTATTTGGTCATTAATAACTTCCTTACTTACTTAAGTGGCACTAAGTCCGGAATGAACATGGGCCTCAACCAATATTCCTCTCCAATTAGCCCGCACTCCAAGTTGGTTAAAGTCAAGTTCTACTTGTGCGTGCCACTTAAAGCGATGCGTTCCTCTACTACATCCGACATCTGGCTGGGAATCGAAGACTCTGCGAGCCAGAGTTTTGGTGTTCATTCGTTCTACATGTCATAGCCATCTTAAACGTCCAATGCGGAGTCTTGTGACCAGGCGCATGGGCTGTACAGCTCGTTCTTGGTCGAATCTTCGTCTTCGTAGCCCGTCAGCGCAAATGGGACCGAAGAATTTTTCTCTCGAATCGACCAAGGATTTCTTCAGGACTGGGATGTTCAGGGTCTTATGTATACTTAATAGCCTTCTTGCACCGAAGAAACAGCGTTTGGCAAGAGTAATTCTTCGTTTAAGTTCTGAAGAGATGTTGTTGTTAGGGACAGTCCCGTACTAACTCAAAGTTATATCAGTCATTGGTGACGTTCTGTCCAATTCATTGTGATGTTGTGTGTCCTTTCGTTTGACAGCACATACTTTGTCTTGCCCTCATTTACTGCTAAACCCATTTTTACCTCTTCCTCCTCAATACTAGCAAACGTGGCTATTACATCACGTTGAGTACTACCAATGATGTCAACATCGTCGGCGTATGCTAGTAGTTGCACCGGTTTTTAGAAAATTATGCATCTGGTGTGCATCTCAAAAATCAAATTGATGAAGTCAGATGAGAGCGCATCATCTTGCCTAAATTCTTTTTTAGTTTCGAAGGTGTCGGTGTTTTAATAAACGTCAGAAGCTAGTCACTGATTGGCTACTGAAAGCTGACAGCTAATAGCTGACAGAAGAGGGAGCCGAAGAATTCTTCACCTCTCGTTCGGACGAGAATATCGCTGATTATCTGAAGACCAGACAACGTGACACGAAATTGCCCATTACACGTTTGTCCCACGTCTGCAGCGTATTTAAGTAAAAGACTTTAGGTTTCGGTCACAATGCATGGGGGAAATTGATTTTTAGCTAGAACTGCTCCCAGTTGCTCCCTGCAGAACAAATGTAAGAATTTTTTAAATCCGCTCAATGCCACCGTCCATCGTCTTTTTCAGAAAAGTTTAGTTTTTGGCAAAACCGTAAAGAATTTAGAAAAAGTCTCTCAACAAGATAATTTCTGTATTCCGTCAATTTTTTTTCACGGTCACTTTTAGGGGTGGGAAGGTTTTAAGTAAAACACCGTTTTCGGTAAAATTTCACGGAAAAAATACTTCGATAGTATTTTATACAAATCTCACGTCTATAGATCCTTTTCACCCACGCCAAATTTCCCGGAGCGTTTTGCATAAAAAAAATTATCCTTATGGAAAATAATGGGGTTTTCAATAAGAGCGCTACAAAAGTTTTTTTTTTAAATAAAACAAAAATGGTTTTGGATATCAATGAAATTATTTATTCCTGTGAAAGTACGTCCGATACCATTATATATGGACATCGATTTCTTTCGTATGGCAACCACGGGTACGCTTGCAGAGGGCCAAACACTGAACCCGATTTTCGACGGTTTTCAACGATAAATCGGCCGATACTGCTGCAATTTCACGTTCGATATTCGTACGAAGTTCATCAATCGTCGCTAGCTTGTTGGCATAGATCATAGACTTGACGTAGCCCCACAGGAAATAGTCTAACGGCGTCAAATCAGACGACCGAGGCGGCCAAGCGACTGGACCATTTCGTGAGATAACACTTTCCCCAAATTTGGTTTCCAATAAATTGATTGTAGCATTCGCTGTGTGGCTTATGGCGCCGTCCTGTTGGAACCACATGTTCTCCAAGTCCATATCATCCAATTGGGGCCAAAAATATTCGGTTATCATTGAACGGTAGCGATTCCCATTCACAGTAATTCACAGCTGAAATTGTGCTCAAGTCAGAGTGTCAGCCAATATTCCGTAGTGCTTACGTAGTGCCTTATAAATTGCGTGATAAAGTGGAAGACGAACTAAAACGGTTGTGTGATATGAATATTTTGAAGCCAGTACGGTTTAGTAAATTCGCCTCGCCGATTGTGATTGTGTCCGGGCCAAATAAAGGCATACGGTTTGTTTTTTTGCCTTTCGGTATATCTAGTGCGCCATCAAATTTTCAGTGAGTGATGGACCAAGTCTTATTAAATATACGAAACGTGGCTTGTTATCTTGATGATATCCTTTTTGGAGGTCAGGATTATCAAAGTTTTCAAAAAAATTTACACCATTTTAATATAAAAATCAATTTAGAGAAATGCCGATTTTTTTGAAAAAACCATGATTTATTTAGAATATTGTATAAGTCAATAGGGAATCTTTCCAAATCCAAATAAACTTAGAGCCATAAAGGAAGCCCCTGTTCCAAAAAATCTCCAAGAACTACAGTCTTACTTGGAAATGTTAAACTATTATGGAAAATTTATTAAAAATGCTGCAAATGAATTGCACGATTTATACCAGCTCCTTAGAAAAGAAACTAAATTTGTCTGGAATAAAAAAGTTAACAAGTGTTTTGAAAATTCAAAGAAACTATTAGCTGAATGTAGTGTTTTGGAGTTATACGATCAAAATAAGCCGATAGTGCTTACATGTGATGCAAGCCCATATGGTGTAGGCGCTGTATTATCGCATGTAGTAAATGGTTTCGAAAAACCTGTTTTATTTGCCTCAAGTACACTTTCTCAAACGGAAAAAAATTATTCCCAGTTACATCACGAAGCACTCGCCATTTTGTTCGGAGTAAGAAAATATCAAAAATATAATTATGGTCATAAATTTAAGATAGCCAAGCGTTAAAAGAAGTTTTCAGTCCAAAAAAGGGAACGTGGAGTTATAAATATACGACTATGATCTTCCTTCATGATCTTCCTTCAAAACAGAACTGTCCCGCAGATGCAATGCCATTACCAGATAATACAGGCATTGAATACATGGGTATGTTGTCCACCGGTATTGATAATCCTGTCGACATAGAAAAAGTAAAATTACATAATGAAGGAGATGAAGTCTTACAAATGTTTTGAAATATATAAGCGGTAACGTTTGGCCTAAGGCTATTGCACCAAGTCTCAAGCCAATCAAGGGAGATCTTTCGATAGATGATGGGTTTCTTTAATATAGAGGCAGAATAGTTATTCCTGCGTCATTGCACAATGACATTTTGCAAATAATTCATGCGAACCATGACGGTATAGTTCGGATGAAAATGATAGCTCGAAGTTTTGTATGGTGGCCAAATTTTGACAAAAGTATTGAAGAATATGTACAAAAGTGTCCAGGTTGTCTTTTTTTCACTTTTTAATTAATTTTTTTATTTACTTAAAATAATAACTTAATATTAGACAAAAATGCTTAAATCTAACTTATCGGCCCATAGCGGGCGCTGTAAGCTTATAACTAAAATTTTTCTTTTGCTTTTTAGCTTAAATTTGTCATTTGTTTTTTATTATTAATATTAAGACATTTAATTGATTTTTCAAAGAAAAAATTAAAACTTTAAACAGTAACATTTATTTTTTGTTTTTTATAAAAACTTAATCTAGACTAAAACTAACTTAAACTACTTAAGACTAGTTAAAACTAACTAACACTACTTAAGACTACTTAACTACTTAAACCTAACTTAATTATAATCGGGGTGGCAAGCACTCGTTGCATATGCCCCGAGGGCTTGCCATCCCGATTGCGTCATTGGGTCCAGCAAGCATCTATGCAACCATATTAAATAAAATATTGTGCATAAGCCCAGCCCCAGACCGTGTACCTCAATTTAATTTACTTAAGTACTAAGGAGTGGACTTAAAGTCCGCAAAGACCTTAGGAACTGCAGAAATACTTTCCTCGTTTAGCCACCAAAACTCGGTGCGCTGCTTTTCAGCGTCGGTCCTATCGCGATCCGATACCGCCGTGCTAAAGCGGAGGAGCTCCGGAGCATTGTCGACGTACCCGTCTCGGATTAGCCGCTTGTCCCGCGCGTCACGGTAGCGATGGTATAAAACCGGTATACCGTTCCTGTCTTGTATTAACCCTAACGAATCGATATAAATGAATGCCTCTGGTGGAATAAAGCCGGACATGAGCGCACTCTCCATGTACATTTCATTGGGGTAATAAGCCCTGTATATCAGGCTGGTGTCCAGGTTGTCAAATGACTTCATATTTTTCAAATGAAATAGTCAGTTCTAAATGGCCATCTGGTCTGTAGGTACCCTTTCCAAAGAATCCATTTAGATTTTTTTTCATTTTGATGGAAAAACCTTTTTTAATTTTAGTCGATTCATATTACGATTATTGTTTAGAACCTTTGGTTTTTCGAGTGAAATCGTTAGTGATAATGGTCCTCCTTTCAATTCCTAAATATTAAATGAATTTTGTACCCAAAATGGAATTAAATTAACAAAAGCACCTGTCTATCATCCAAAAAGTAATGGTCTAGCGGAGAGAGGAGTTCAAACAATAAAGTCTATTTTAAAAAAATATTTTTGCGATTCGAAACTAAAACATTTAGATATACAAGCCAAGCTCGATGCAATCATTATGAGTTACAATAATACGACTTCTACAACAACTAAGAGAACACCTGCATCAATAATTTTTTCTTATAGTCCCCAAACAAAACTACTACATTCCTTAAAGAAAAAAGAATCGTTTTATTTTGACGAACGTAAAAAACAGTAAGAAAAGTGAAAATTAAAATAAATTTAAATTTTATAAGTTCAAAGAAGGTGATAAAATATTTTATAGGAATCATTTTAAAGAAATTGTAAAATGGATTCCAGCAGTAGTTTATAAGATGATAAGTCCCTTAACCTATTTCAAAAATGTAAATAATAGTATAAAATATGTGCATCATAACCAAACAAGATTTTCAAAACTAAATGACAAATTTCATCCGGTTTGTAAATCTGATGAATGGACTAATTTAAAAAATTCAAAACCCGAAGTTTTAATTCAAAAAGAATTTAATAATACACCTGAATTAGAAAATGCTTTTCATGCAAAAAGCAAACAGTTGGTTCTTAGAAGAACTGCACGAATAAGAAGCCAGCCTAATAGATAGGTTTATAAATAAATAATAGTTTTATAAAACCTACCCAAAACAGATATACAAAAACTATTTATATATAATTAAGTATATATATTTGAAGTTATTAAATAAGTTGTTATGAGTAAATAAACTTGAAATAAAAGTGGGAAGATTTTATGTATTAGAAATCTAGTACTGAATTAAATTACTTGATGTAAGCTAGGTTTAACTATATACAAAAATAACTTCCTTATCTTTGACAGATAAAATAAAGCACTTCCTGTTTAAGTTGTAAGGTTACAAAACGGCTGTAATTTTGATCCACATTTAACTGGCGAAATACAATAGTCGGTAGTTAGAGAGAGAAGAAGATTCGCCTTATTTAAGGACAGGCTGGACAAATGCTTTTTCCATCTACTCGAGAAGAGTCCTGATGAGTAGGACAGATAGATAAGCTTAAGCAGTGGTTTTGCGTGGAAGAACATCTCTTCATAACTATGGAGCAGATGCCATCAGAAACAAACGATCTATAATAATACTCTTGCAACTGTACGAGTACGGAAGTATATTAGTCCCATAGAATTGTGTACGTTCTTAAGCACAGGAGGAGACTGGACACAATCTGGCAACGTGGAACTGGCTGCAAAATTAGCAGCGAGTAGATTGGCTTTGTCTATAGAGGTGACAGCTGGAATGTCATTGTAAATTCCAAGGGGTTATATATAAATAAGAACTGGCCTGCAAATCTAATTTATATACACTAGCCCAGCAGTTTCGTCGCTGTAAAGCAAAAGTAAGACCACATCTAGATTACTGTTCTCAAGTTGGGAGTTTGCTTCCAAACGATAAAGTGAAATGATTGACCTGTTTCAGAACCGAGTAACTGGCTTTAAAGACGTTTCTTCATTTTCCTCAAATCTCCTGCTTTAGCTATGCGCATACTTGTAGGAGTTCTTGCTCTTTATTGCTACTTGTATAGCAATTTTTCAGAAAGATTCCATTTAAAGTCGTATAAGAAGACTTACATGACAGGCAATTGTAGGCATATAATCCAACTAACAATACAAAAGGTATGGTATTGTTAGTTGGATTATATGCCTACAATTGCCTGTCATGTAAGTCGTCCAAATCTTATTGAGGAAGAAAATAACGACCTGTAAAAATATAGGTATCCATAGTCTAAAATTCACAACAATTTAATAACCGAGCTATAAAATTGTCGCGGTAAATTTTACCGCAACAAGGCTTACTCTCTATTCCGCCTTAAATCATTTCGTTCCCTCTTTTCATTGTGGTCGCAAACCCAGAACTTGGAGGAAGTGGCGGGCAGCCAGGGTTCCATCAGCCACTGGTCCGCGACCTTCAGATCCGGGAATGCAACCAATAACAGGTACAACGAGTGCGACAGAGGAGCCCACTCAGGAAAAGATTGCCCAACTCTGTTCGGTGCAGCCCTAGGGAGATTAGGGAGACTCACGACAGAGCAACGACACGCAAAACGTGCGACAGGAGTCCACAAGGAAACGCCGTCGTCGGAGCCCAAAGAACGTGGGAGACTCGCGACGGGCAGCATCGGACAGGAGCGTTCCGAAAAGTTCGATGGGTGAGGGAGGACGATCCCTAGTCGACCCTAACACGATGATGACGGGTGGGGGAGGACGATCCCTGGAACCTACGCCCCATCAAATCGTTTGCAAACAAAAAAAATACGATGGCATGGGGTAGACGTTCTCCTATTTCACCCAACGAGGGAGCAACGGAGGAGCAGAAGAGGCTTGTTGCGGACGTCCCAAAAGACACCCCTCCAACAAAGTCGCAACATGGAAAGATAGGTTCGATGGCAAAGAGAAGACGATCTCTTTCCCCCAACGCTGGAGCAACGGAGGAGCAACATGGCGGACGGCCATGTATAAACACGCTCTACACACTGACGGACACCAAAGACATGGGACATCATGTCTAAAGACAGTCTAAAGACAACCGTCAAAGTGTCCAATGGCAGCTGTCATATTACCCGACAGCTGTCAAAACGGCAAACGGCTGTCGAAAGGGACAGCGAAACGTGTCCAAACACCATCGACACCCAAATCAATGGCCTAGAGCCCAACCTAAAAATAATGTGAAGATGGCCTCCGATTGGAAATCCTTGACCCCAAAATCTGCACGCGAAACCACCAGCATAGTTCGCGGAAAATTTGGTTTTTGATAGTTCATCGTTTCCTCCTACCTCAAAGCTCACTGCTTCTGAGAAAGTGCGGTGCCCTCCTTCCTTCCTTCTGACATTCAATCTCCACCATCGTAGTTCGGATTTCGTATTGGTCGCGGTCAATCAAACATAGGCAGTCGGGGCAAATGTTTGATTGTCAGAAAATGGTTGTCCAGGATTGACACCGGGGTTTTCCTAGGACACTGTAGTGACTACGGAAAAACCGGTGTGAGTGCTATCCAATGGGGGTACCCAATTGGAATGAGCAAATGGGAGGTGTCTGGCAGCAATAGCTCGCGTAGGGGAAATATCTGACGTCGATGCGTTAAATGCGCGGTAAGACCAGTCACGTGTGAACGCGGGTATCTGAAGACTAGTAAGCGCGAACGCACTTTCCAGCCAAAGGGCAGAAAGGGTGAGAAGTCGCAGTGGGCTTACGAGTGGACAGTACTAAGTGTGAACGTATGTGTGAATGCAAAACGGGATCGGTTCTGGACAACAGAATCGTGGGAACAAAGAGAATCCACTTCTTGGATATCTAGCGGATCGGTTAGACGTGCGTTTTTTGATAAGAAAAAAAAGAAGAAAATCTTCGCGGATAAATCTTCAATTAGTTCTTGTGAGAATTTTTTTTTTTTTGAACAGGAAGGGAGGAAAGAAAAGGAAAAAGAGGTGGGGAGAACAGAAGAGCGGAGGAAGACAGGAGGAAAAGAAGGAAAATAGATAAGTAGAGTGATTAACAGTGAAAAATCGAGTAGTGCAGAATAGTGTTAAATTAGTTGGTTGTTACGCGGCCGACAGGAATTCCCGAGAAAAGACAGCACACGCGATCCATGTTAAACTAAGTTCTTTGCAAAATTTCGAGAGAAAGTTTCGTTCGGGGGCCATCTTCGTGGTCCGCCATCTTTCCTTGTTTGATATACTTAGTATCAAACACCAAGTTCATCACAATAAAATTTAATTGGGCTTACCACCCCCCTTTATCATAACTTGAGTAAAATATTTTTTTTATTTTATCGGTTTTTTTTTTGGCTTGCTTTCTTTTAATTTTCAGGTTTCGTAATTTCCCGAAAATTACGTGGTGTCCAAAAAAAAACTTTTTGAGTTTCGTGTGAACACGAAATTCGAACCCACCCCGCACGCTGAGTCAAGGAGGCTCTCGTAGTAAACACACGAGAAGTTGTGAATCTTCGTGTGAGTGATCTGTGTTTGACAGTTCGCTCACATAGGAATTTTCGTAGCAAAATGTTTGGAAGAACATCGAAGCGATAATTTACCGTTCTCTCACCTGAGGGAATGTATTCTAAAATTTAGCATACGTTGCGTTTAAGTGGCATCAATACCATGCATCGAGTCCCAACATGTTCAGGAACATGATTGATATATGCAATTCTCCAGATCGGACTGATGCTACTATAAACTACAAATAAAATGGCGAATTGTTATAATTCAATATAAAGTAAGCGTTTGTTCTTTTAATCTGTATCAACATCAATATTTACGACTTTGCCAAGAACTGTGTTGCACAGACGTTGAAACGATGCTACCGTCATTCTTTTGATAAAAACCTTAACTCAGCTAAAAGTCGCGTTCCACGTACGGATTTGTTTTACCAAGGTACCTGATACTTTTTGCTTCAATTTGCTGATAACAAAATTTGTTGGATTTATCTTTGTCCTCACCCTTTCTGCTAAGTGAATACTGCTGGATGTTTTTGACGTTACGGGAAGAGAATTCATCAATATTATGTGCTACAAAGTAGGGATATTGCTGTGACCTAAAAAAATCTCTTTAACCAAGAATGATGTTCTACATAATCAGGAAATCTCAATGGAGGACAATTTTTAAAGTTTTGTTAAGTAAAATTCAAAACTTGTGGAACTAACAAAAGCAATTATTCTCGGAATCAAAAACATCGTTTAGTTTAACGTTGATATGACTTAATTAACATTCATAGTCGATTACGGCACGTAGAAAACATACAGGGTACGCCATATCCTATAAACATTAAAGAACTTTGTCAGCTATCAAGCGACTAAGATGAGTAAAATTATTTCCAATAGTCAATTTAGTAAAATATTAACCATGAATTGTCTGACATTGAAACAACGTGCTGACGTAGAAATGCTGTACATTAAAAAAAGTCGTTTAGTTGTGGTAACATGCACATCGTATAAAATATCGTAGTCAACAAGCAGTGTCTGACAATTTAAGTATATTTCGTCTATACTTGAGCCAATATGTTCAACTACATAAATAATCATTGACGTAAAACTCATGTTCATTTCCTAAGATTGGTGATATCAAATTTTAAAACCGCATTTACAATTTCATTTTAAATGACCTAGGATCCTTTTTATTGCAAAAACCATACAGTAAAACTTTATTTCCTGAAATGTGTGTTACTGAAATAAACACCTCTGTATCTGTTGTATGAAGTTATAGCTATCCCATATTATATTTCTATAACACAATCCAACACAGGTAAAACTAGGAGTAGTTATAGCAAATTCCAAAATTCCGTTTACTCCTTGAACGTTTCCCACATAAACGGGGAACAGCACCGTTGGATGAAGTTTACAATATATATGTGAGAAGTTGATGCTGCTTTAAACACAATGTAACTAAGTATCTAAAAGTTTTTAGTTTTTTTATTAGAAAAATTGTTTGTTCAAATTAAATTACTTTATGTGGAATGTGTTGGTGTTAATGGGGTTGTTATCTATTTAAAAAAATGGAGTGTGGGTTCTCACGCGTTAGAAGTGGAACTGTTTCCTGTATTTCTCTCTCACTTTCTACCAACCACCTTCATACTCCATAGTGTCATAGAAGCTGACATATTGGTAATTGCATTGGGTACTTTTTGAAAATTCGCAAGCTCGTGGGCTTATGTGAGAGTTCTATGCAACTGCATTGATGTTGACTGATCGAATCACAAAACACATATGAAAGCCGAATGACAAACAATTTTGTTCACACTTTTTCTTCAGCACAAACTAGGTTGAAGAATTTCAATTATTTTATAGTCCGAACCTCAGTTTCCAAGCCTACAAGACCTTTTTTATGCCGGTACAACTCATCGGAGTTCACAAGCGTTCCCATTTCTAAGTACTAACCGCGACCGACGCTGCTTGTTTTCGGTGATCAGACAGCAACCAATATTTTGTTTGACTTATTTTTCGTTACACTTTTTCGGTTCATTGAATCAAGTTTACAACGTTCCAAATGTCACAATTAATCCCTTCTGCAAGATCTCCAGTGTGAATGTATTCTCTCTTCATTATGAGCACCTCACAAAATCCAACAAAAGCTACACGCTCCACATTTGGGAAAGACTTTCAAATATCGATAAAACCATTAAACATTCAAAAGGCAATCTTAGCCAAAAGTACCGTTATACAACTGAAACAGACCAAATACCAATTCTCATCTTCAACTTGCAGCCTCTTGTATAATCTGTCCTTTTCAAAGAATCGCAATCCTTACACCCACAAACTTATAAAAGGCGTTCCGGATATCTATCAGCTCGTTTTAAAAATGTCGACATACGAAAAACCCCGTCCTTCCTTAAGGCAACACTCCAATTCCAAAAATATATCTTCATTATCATTAATCACATGCACATCGCAATTTTAATAAAATATTTCTATTTGAATTCAAGCTTTAACTGCAAATTCCAGACGTCAGACACACACCTCTGCTAAAACACATTTGTCACACCAAAAGAAAGGCAGTACCTTCGATCAGCTGGCATTTCAACATTCAGAGGGAAATTACCATTTAAGTCACCTACATGTTACCAAATGTCGCATCCATATATATAGCAACTTCGCTTGATTCCTGACAACAATATATATTGCTTCCCTAGAGCCACTAATAAGTTTCATAATTTTATCTTCCTGACACACAATCCCACATACCCAAATTTACTTATTGTCGTTCTTTCTCTCACCAACATGCCAACAAACTCTTTTTTGATTGCACACCAATAACCGCCAGAGCCCAGGGGAGCTGAAGCTTAAGTCTGAGTCAGAAGTTAAAAACAAGGCAACTTGTAAGCGCTTACACAATGTGTATCTTCGTGAATCTGTAGCTTGAAGTTGAATGGATGGCACATTCGTGCGAGAAATGTATCACTCTTATGACAGCGATACAAGTTACGAGCTAAAGATACACTTTCTGGGCACTTTAGTTGCAAGTACAACTGTTCAAACACACGATCAAACAGCCACACAACAGCAGTCCAAAAAATTTGAATTTCAAACAATTGAAATAAACCAACATAACGTGATCACCGACATCAAGCAGCGTCGGTTATGGTTAGTACAAGATGGGGCCCAAAGAGATCACCCTATTAGAAGATGCTCTTATTTTTGCAAATGGCCGCCAATGTCAAATCTGTTTTGACGTTTGTGGAGTAGACAGATGTAGAATACAAGTGAACAAGCCATGGAGCTATACACTCCCCAAGAACCCGAAATAATCGAAGTGGACGATTTTTCGACCAAAATCATAACGACCGATGAGGCTCGTTTCCACCTCAGCGGGTACGTGAACCAGAAAAACTATCGCTTCTGGGACACTGAAAATCCACGAGTACTGCACGAGGAGACATTATACCCACTCAAAGTTACTACATCGTGCGCTGTTCACGCTGGTCAAACGACAACAGTAGATGATGTGCGCTATAGGGCCATGTCAACCGAGTTTTTTCTGCCGCAATTGGACGAATTAGGACTGGAGGACTGGTTCCAACAGGACGGAGCAACGGTACACACTGTGCGAGCCAAAACCAATATTCTGAAGGCCAAACAACATCGGATGATTGCTTTTGGCCCACCTTGTACTTGGATGGTGACCCTGATCCGGTGTTTGACGGTGTTCTCATCGTGATGTTTTTATGTTTCACAAAATCTAATTCACACCGTAAAAAAAAAGTTTCACTGACTACGCGTTCCACTTCATCTACCCCTGCTCCCCGCTACTTGAGCTGAGATTGTTTCATTGAATTGAAGAACATTCTCACCAGAAGAAGTTTGGTGCGTATATGTGGCGGATGGAGTTCCACATGCGAATGGCACAACCTGGAACGCGCATCATAACACTTCGCAATTCTCAAAGCATTACACAAATGTCACGATGACATTCAGAGGTCTAGAAATTTCCACACGTTTTAATGGAATTTATAGCAAATGATCGCGAAGAATTGCTCTCGCGCTTTCCTTAGAGTCGACTAAGTACGCAAAAGCCTAAAACAACCATACGAAGGGCCGTTTATTGTAACAAAGAGTATAGAACTTCAAAGAGTGCGCATCTCATACAACGAAAATTTTCTATGAGGGTTACTGGTATTGATACCCCAGTGTTTAAATTGCTACCCCAGCATCAGGCAACAGCATATTCGACGCATACAACCGACGAAATTTCGCCTTCGCACTTATCGCCAGCGACTGAAATGGCTACAAAACTTTTAAATGTGATGCGTACTCTATGTAGTTCAGTGTTCTTTGATTGTACTCAACCGAGCCGAAAAATGTTTAAAATTCGTACCAACGGCAAACAATCATTTATTGCAATTGACCGATAAAACCCGATTTTACCGAAAGCGCAGATAAGGACACTACCGAACAAATTAAAGCAAAACCAACAACCATCAAAATGGTTTCTTTTGCTTAAAACCACACGTTTGTAGATCCAGATCAAAAGACGCGAACAGGGTGCACTATACTACGCCCAAGTTGATATCACCGAAGAACAATGTGAAAATCGTGCTGGGAGATTTGAACGCAAAGGTAGGAAGAGAAGATATTTTTAGCAGTATTTTCGGAAAACATAGCCTACACGGTAAAATGACTGGTAACATCTGCCACTATAGCCAGCACACGGTTTCCTCACCACGATATCCCTAACGGGACATGGCGGTGTCCAAATCAATGAACTGCCATGCAAATTGTCACATTGCGAACAGGCATCCAGTATTTTGGATGTACGAACATTCCGAGGAGCTAACATCGACTCGGACCAGTACCTTGTTGTAGCCAAGGTTAGAATGCGGATATCCACCACGCCACAACAATCCAGAAGTACTGCAAAAAATTTAATGTCGAAAGACTGCAATCGCAAGAGACCGCCAAGACCTTCGCGCAACGCGTATCCATAAACCTCTAGATTAACACCATACCACCAGCATCGAATGTCGAAGAACTATGGCAACGATGCCAACAAGCCATAAGATCAGCCGAAACTGATGTGTTAGGTTTTTCGCGCCTACCAGCAAGAAACCTCTGGTTTGATGAGGAATGCCGACAGATGATCGCAGCCAAGAACGAGGCCTGGAAACCGCCATGCCCCCTTATGGATATCAAGGCGAGGAAACCGTATGCTGGCTATAGTGGCATTTCGTTCCGTAGCGAAGTCAATTAGTCTAAGTCCGTTACCAGACGTGTTGTCGTGTAGGCTATGTTTTCCGACAATACTGCTAAAGATGTCTTCTCTTCCTACCTTTGCGTTCAAATCTCCCAGCACGATTTTAACATCGTACTTCGGTAGTCGCTCACAGGTTTTGTCAAGGAGCTCATAGAAGCAGTCCTTAGTTATATCGTTGCTTCGTTACCGTTAGATTTTCCATGATTGGGAAGTTAACGCGAAGCACAACCCCCAACCTGGAGGGCCAGGTATAATTTATTAGATACCCTTAGGACACGGGGCCATCAGTATCCACTATGGGATTGAGCGCTGCCGTTGGCCTTTCGGTTCATCCGCCACCAGCTCTGTTCAAGGGGCCTGACTAACCCTTGAAATTCCTTGTAGAACGAATGGACACCAATAATCCGGCTCGCAGAGTCTTCGATTCCCAGCCAGACGTCGGACGCAGTAGAGGAGGACCCCCGCTTAAGTGGCGCGCACATGTAGAAACCGACCTTAACCAACTTGGAGTGCGCAACTGGAGGCAGTTAGCTAAGGATCGGGTTAATTGGAGAGGCATGTTGGTTGAGGCCAGGGTTATTCCGAACTGTTGCCGAACTTAAGTAAGTAAGTAAGTAAGTGCTGTATGCCAGGATTTAGTCTATTCCTTGACCTCGTTAAGTTCGTAGTTTAATGCTTGTTTCCTCTAATGTTGACCCAACTACATATTATGATGGTTTATATAAGTCAAAAAAAATGTTGCGATCCAGCATCAGTAACAATCTCCTGATCGCAGACTACACAACCCAGACTCCGGACGACATACATTTTATAAAACTTCTCTTTTGAACTCAAAGTACCTCAAAGCATAAGAATTCGTAAGAATCTCAACTTCGAATTTTCGCGCCATCACAATAATTCCCTAGTTCTGGCGTAGCAAAACTAAAATATCTGGAATTAGGTCCTCACAGCCAGCTTCTCGTTCATTAATGTGTGCGAAGGTTTTATTTTTGCCGGATCCTAATTCCAAATTTGAGATACTTCTCATGGCAGTGTTACTCATGGATGTTTTTCAGACTTTCTCAAGAGATGGAGCAGTTGAAAATCATAGGTGTTGTCACTTTACACACGCGCTTATTAGTCCAACCACTGCACCCACAATCAAGTAAAAATTAACGATAAAGTTTGCGTAGGAATTTCTTTAACTGTGGAGCACAAATTAAATACAAGTTGCCAACCCAATTTAAGGAACTTTGAACTTTGCGTCAAATATATTTAAACCTTGAATGATGGAATATTTAAAATTTAATTGAACATCATATGCATTTTTAAAACCAACAAAAAATCTTAAAATCATCCTTCATGCATACCTCTGCGTCTAAAATATACCCTTACACAAGGTATGTGAGCATTCAAATTGATTTTAGATCGAGTTCTGTTAAATCTAATCTGTCAGTTGCCAGTCCCATCAAACTTGTATTATATTATGTAAACCGCACATGTCACACTCAAAACTCAAACAGATTTGACGAATCCTTTAATCACACCAACTTGCGGCAATACAATACTGGGCATGCGAAAAGTGAATAATCCACAGACAAGCATCATCATCCACACCTCTGAGAGGAATAAAGGTGTCATCACTTTAATCCTTGCCATACTCATACCCGGTCACTGTGTGCCAACAAATATTGTTTATTAATAATTCAATCTTCCCTTTGTTATCCTCATACCCAAACGGAAAGTGTAAATCATTCTATTTGCCGGCACATATCCTGCACATCCTTGCCATAATTTAATGCAGGGCAAATGTTAATATTTAATAATCGGGAACTATAAAAAAAAAACTGAGTTATCATGCGGTCAGCTTCTTCCGTTTTGGCTGCGTGCATTCCCTTCTAAATAATTCATGTCGATTGAACCAAAAGTTCAAGCTAGAGTACGCCATAAATTCAAAACAAGTTCGTATGTAAAATTGAAAAAAATGCAAAAGATGTATCTGCAGTGTAAAACGAGAGCGGTTTCGTTCCGTTTTTGTATTAAACCCCTTCAATAGTTAGTCTAACTATTCCAGTAACCAGCAAGACCATACCATCAGCATAGTAAACACCCTCCCCAAAGAGGCTATAAATCGTACCAAAGTTGGCAGCTTGTTTACTGTTATCGCGGATTATTTCCCTCCCTTCACAAACACAATCACATTGGAATGCATACCAAAACAGTGTGAGAAGCAGAGTGGAATCAAACTAAAAATTTCGCTCAAGATTTGGTACTCAGATTTGAATTTGAATGTCCCCCCCGCACCTAAAATGTTTGCATACACATCGGACTCTCTCCATTCATCGTTAGATTGCGGCCAGTTAAACAAGGGCAGACCAACAACCCGCGCCATTGATAGCCGGTCATAGCGGCACACTAGACTCTCATACTCGTGCTCGGTTCAGAAACCGCTTGCAAATTGTTCGGATGCGGTTTGTTGTAAGCCCTTGACTGCCCTCAGCAATGCAAAGGAAGACCACCACCAGCGGATGGACGATGAGAGAAGGCACTCCAAGTAATTTGTGGAAAATTTCATTTCCCCTCTTACAGCCCTCCACTAGGAGAGCCCTCCGCCGGCTTATATCAACAGCCGTGCTTAAGTAAAAACAAACGCAAAAGTTTGCGGAAAAAAACAATCGAGCGGTGCAAAAATAGAGAATAAAGGATCGGAAAAACAGAAGGAAAACGGAACTCGATGCAATAAAGAATGAAAAAATGCTGTGCGATTATATGTATGTGTTAGTAAAAAAAAGTTTGGTTAAGCACTTTCAGCGTTGCAAGGCTTGCAACTACAGTAGATAGGTCATGTTTTCAAGGACTTCTATTGTTATAGCTTCCGTGCTGTGCAGGTGGGTTGCTAATTTTTGTTCTCTTACTTAATGCTTAAGAAGTCATCGTGTCATGGGCAATGGTTAATGGTAGGTGAGGTTACAAAGGTGAGGCTTTAGCTCAGCGGCATGTAAAACAATAAAAAGTTGTGATGTAAAAGGATTCAAAATTAAAATATCGAGAAAAATTGAGATTCAGCACGTCAATCAGTGCCTAACGAAAGGCTTTCCACTTGAAATTATTTTACAGTAATTGAGCTTTCAGTGGTGCAAGATGCACTTTGCAGTTTCAAGAATTGATTATGTAAATTAAGTGGTATCCTATTTTAAACTAAGATTAAATCAGTTGCGGATCGATATGCTGCATATCTACGGTATGTAACACAAATTGAGGGAACGTTGTTCATTAAGGGCCACTTGCAGGCACATCAGTTTTTGTGTGCTCGACGTTGGGTAAACATGGCATCTACGGGCTGCAATTTAACATTAACTTAGCCAGCCTTTGTAACTATTACTATGAACTGAAAGACTTATGCCCCATACACTCTAGTTCTCCTAACACCGCGTCTCCACGAGCAATATTTGATAGCTTACTTACTATCCATCACTGATGGTTGGGTGTTGTAGAACGAGGGTAGACTCGTTCTGCTTTAGATTGGCAATACCCAGTGGTTGCAACTCTGACTACTCATCAAGTACTTATTTTTAACCTCCAAGTGGGTAACCATTGGGTACCGCTCTCATCCAATCGGATTTGACTTGCTAAATGATAAGCGCGAGTGTTGATAACACGACGAAAAACGGCAACACTACAAACAGCCAGGTCAGAATGGCACGGAAATGAATACCCTGCCTGATGTCCCAGGCGAAACTAAGCAGTCTGCTTCGACATATTCGGACAACAGGTTGTCTAGGAATTTCAAGGGTTAGTCATTCCCCTTGAACAGAGATGGTGGCGGATGAACCGAAAGGCCAAAGGCAGCGATCAATCTCGTGGTGGATACTGATGACCTAGGGGTATGTAATAAATTGGAACTGCCCCTCCAGGTTGGGGGTTGTGCTTTGGATTAACTACCCAACTATTGAAAAAAAAAACATTTATTACGAAGCAACCAATGGCCTCAGAAAGGACTGATTTTGTTTTTGCCGAGCCTGCTAAACGAAAATAGGAAAACGACGTCCGTATCTGCATCTGCAATGTGAGAACATTAAACAGGAGAGGTGCAAGCGAATAACTAGCGGAAGCCCTGAATTGTTACAAAGCAGACATTACTGCCATCCAGGAAATACGATGGGATGGGCCGGGCAGATGGAAAAACTGTGATATCTACTACGGACCGCGTTTAAGTGAACAGAAATATCAACTATTCGAATGCGGATTTGTAATAAGTGCCACACATAGGCAAGAAGTCTTATGTTTCTAAGACAAAAGCGAACGCATTGTAAATATCAGCATCAATGCCAAATTTGGCAACATAAGCCATATATGCGCTAACGCCTTGACTGAGAAAAAAGATGATAAAGCTAAGGATTTCTTATACGACAAAACCTTGAAAACCCTATCAGCAACTACCGAAGTACGGTATTAAAATCATACTGGGAAATTTTTACTCAAAGGTAGGAAGAGAAGACATCTTTAGCAGTATTGTTTGGAAAACATAGCCTACAAGACAATACGTCTGGTAACTTACTTAGGCTAATTAACTTCGATACGGAACGAAATGTTACTTTAGCCAGCAATCGCAAAATCCCAATAAGACCTTCGCGCAACGCGTATCCCTACACCTCTCGGTTAACACCATACCACCAACATCGAATGCCGAAGAACTATGGCAACGATACCAACAAGCCATTAGATCAGCCGAGAAACCAAGCAAGAAACCCCTGGTTCGATGAGGAATGCCGACAGATACTCGCAGCCAAGAACGAGGCCTACAAGGCTAAGCTGCAGGTGAAGACGAGAGCTACCGTTGAGCTCTATAGGCAGAGAAGAAGGTAAGAATACCGGCTTTTTAGAAAGAAGAAAAAAGAGGAAGAAAAGCGCGCGATCGAGGATATAGAGGGGTGCCACTCCAGTAACGATGGTAGCAAAATTTACGAAAGTGTAAAACGTCAAAGCCAAGGATACAAGGCTCGAAGAGTATACTGTCGAGATGAACACGGAAATATCGTAAGTGAGATACAGTCGATGTTAATGGTATGAAAGAACCACTTCTGCAGACTGTTTAATGGGGAGGACGAACAACATTCCGGTGTCAGACAGAACGAATCCTTTAGTATTAGGAACAGCAGCAAAACTGCCAACGACCCGACCTGATTGAAGTAAGGATAGCAATATCTAAGCTCAAGCTTAATAAGGCTGCTGAAAATGACGGCCTTTCCGTTGAGCTTTATAAAGCCGGCGGAGAAGACTTGGTAAGTAACAGCCACCAACTCATAATCCAAATCAGGTCGGAAGAATGTATGCCTGAATAATGGAACCTCAGCATCGTTTTTCCGATCCACAGAAAAGGAGACACTCTAAACTGCGCCAGCTGCAGAGGCAGAAGTCTCCTCATCATCGCCTACATGATCCTGTCTGTCTTAATATATGAACGCCTAAAATCGTTTACCAACAACCCTATCGGCCCTTATTAGTGTTTTCGTTCCAGGAAAGTCCACAACTAATCAAATCTTCACACTTCGGCAGATCCTGGGAAAAACTCAAGAAGTTCAAATCGTTACTCAACACATATTCATCGATTTCAAAGCCGCATACGAAGGCATTTACAGAGACGAACTATACAGAGCCCTGTCTAGTTTTGGTATACCGCCCAAACTCGTCCGTTTGTATAGGATGACGATGGAGAATTCTAGCTGCTCCATCAGGTTCGGAAACAACCTCAGCGACACACTCGTTACTTAAAAACGATTCAGGCAAGGCGATGCGCTGTCATATGCCTGCTTAGGTTTGATTCTTGGGAGGATTGTGCAAAACTCCCAAGCTAGCAATTTTCCAAAAATCGGTGCAAGTGCTGGCACACGCCGACTTTACAGACATCTTTGGTAGTACTCAATGTGATGTCATAGCCACGTTTGCTAATATTGAGTAGGAAATGGGCTTAGCCGTAAATAAGGGCAAGACAAATATATGTCAACACGAAAGGACAGCACGTCACCACTGACGTGCTTCGGATCTGCTATCTTCTCTGACAAAACATTTCGTCAGAAATTAAACGAAGTATTACTCTTGCTAATCGCTGTTTCTTTGGGCTAAGTGGTCAGTTCAGTCGTAAAGCCCTCACTCGATCCTTTAAGGAGATCCTATATAAGACCCTTATCATCCCAATCCTGCTATACTTTTACTCTTGCCTAACGCTGTTTCTTCAAGCTACAAACGCAATTCAGAAGTAGATCCCCAACTCGTACTGCTAACGAGATTCTATACAAGACACTGATCTATGGCAGTGGAGCATGGGTCGTATCATAAGCAGATAAAGAAATCCTTGGTCGTTTTGAGAGAAAAATTCTTTAAAAATTGTTGATTCCATGGAGGGGCTACAGGGACGAAGATTTAACCATGAGCTATACAGCGACATACCCCTAGTATTCCAGCCAGACGTCAGACGCAGTAGATAAAGACCTCGCCTTATATGGCGCGATCAAGTAGAAACTGAACACAACAAACTTGGAGTGCTCAACTGGAGGCAGTTAGCTTAGTCTAATAATAGAGGTGTTTTGGTTCAGACCCAGGTTCGCTTCGGACTGTGACTGTTTTGCTAGGTTATCTCCCTTTTAAAGAGTATTCAGAATCCCAGATTGTCATCTAACAACATCTCTCTATTCATTCAATTTAATTAAATTTAAACATTTACTTGTGTTAACAATATCCTGGCTGTTCCTCAATTTTAATAAAAGGAATTCCTACATAGATATGCATAAAAGAGCATGAATCGCACCTGTAGTAAATTATCAATACAATTTAAAACATAACCTTGTAAAAGGAGTTTTCTCAAAATTAAAAACGTTATAATCAGTATCATAGAATACTTGGTATTGTTACTTTATATACACCCTTGATACAAAAGTCTGCTACCTGATAAGTGTTGTTGAAAAATGTAGAAATTCCAAGATTGCTTGTGTTACAATATTGAAATGTGAGGATACATTCCATGATTCCTGGTGAAGATATTCAAATGTTTTGTTTGTGCTCTTATAGGACGTTTGTTGAATTTGGAATCCATAGGAGAACTGGTAATGGATATATTCAATACACAATGAGAAGATCGATTCCCTTCCATTTGATTAAATAAAGCCCTACATCTGTTTCATTAATATAATTATCTCTGTGAAATGCATACATTTGCATACAGACAGTTGGATAATTTTAGGAATTGCTGAGAAGGCATTAAACTACTCACCGAACATTTGTGATATGACATACAGTTGGCTAAATAATAAACTCAATTCGTTATGCGCTTACCTAGAAAAGAAAAAAAAATTGTTGTTAAAATTTTAATCAAACATTTGTATGTAAAATTTATGAAAATTGCAGACGTGAGGTTAAAGCATTTCTGATTCAAATCCCGAGAGTAGTAAACCCTAAAGTCATTTTCAGTGTTAAGTAAAAGTCTTATAGGTATTCCAAAGTATGCGTCAAAAGAAGCTTCCATTTATGATTATTACATACATAATGAAGGCAGTGATTTATTTAAAGCTCATGATTTACTTACTAAGCGCTACAGTCTATAATGACCCTGGGACTAAGCCAACATGCCTCTCCAATTAGCCCGGTCCTTAACTAACTGCCTCCAGTTGCGCACCCCTAGTTGGTTGAGGTCGGTTTTTACTTGTGCGCGCCACCTAAGGCGAGGTCTTCCTCTACTGCGTCCGACGTCTGGCTGGGAATCGAAGACTCTGTGAGCCGGAGTATTGCTGTCCATTCGTTCTTCATGTCCCAGCCATCTTAAATACCCAGTGCGGAGATTTCTGACCAGGGACATGTAGCTGTACAGCTCTATAGTTCTTGGTTGAATCTTCGCTCCAGAGCCCGTCAACGCGATTGGGACCTACGATTTTTCGAAGAATTTATCTCTTGATTGACCAAGGATTTTTTAATCCGCTTTTTGGCTCGGGAAATTTACACAATCCTCTCAAGAATCAAATTGAAGAAGGCAGATGACAGCGAATCGCCTTGCCGAAATCCTTTTTTGTGTTGGTGTGGTCGTTTCCGACTATGATGTAGATGCGTTAATTCTCCATCTTCATCCTACACAAACGGACAAGTTTGGGCGGTATACCAAAACTAGCCATGGCTCTGTATATTTCGTTTCTATAAATTCTGTAGTATGCAGCTTTGAAATCGATGATTAGGTGGTAGGTATGGATTTGCACTTCTTAGGTTTTATCCAGGATCTACCGAAGTGTGAAAATTGGATCGGCTGTAAACTTTCCTGGCCTAAAACCACAACGATAAGTGCCGAGCAGATAGTATCTTGTAGGCGATGTTGATTAGACTTATCCTTGTGTAGTTTTCACAGTTTAGAGGATCTCGTTTTTTGTGGATCGGGCAAACGAGGCTAAAGTTCCCATCTGAAGGCATACTTTCTTCCGACCAGATTTGTCTTTTGAGTTGGTGGATGTTTCTTACCAAGTCATCTCCGCTGGCTTTATAAAGTTCAGCGGGGAGGCCGTCATTTCAGGAAGCCTTATTAATCTTAAGTTAAGAAATTGCTATCCTCACTGCGACCAGGTCGGTAGGCTTTGAATTTTCGGAGTTGTTTCCAATATTGAATGGTTAGTTCTGCTTGACAGTGGAAGTCATCATCGTTTAGCAGTCTTTAGAAGTGGTTCTTTCATATCCTTAGCATTGGTAATCTCGACAGGAATCGGTTCAATAGTATGACATTTAACACTTGGGTAAAACTTGCAAACATCCTTCCTGGAGTAGCACCTCTCTATATCCTCGATCGCGCACTTTTCTTGCTCTTTTTTTTTTCTTTCTGAAAAGCCTGTGTTCTTCCCTTCTTCTATACCTATAGAGCTCAACGGCAGCTCTCGTCTTCACCTGCAGCTTAGCCTTGTAGGCCTCGTTCTTAGCTGCAAGCGTCTGCAGACATTCCCTATCAAACCAGGGGTTTCTTGATGGTGGCCGCGAGAAACCTAGCACATCAGTTGCGGCTGCGATTGCAGTACTTCGACGTTAATTGTTGTCAGAGTATTTCTTACTTGTTGTGGCGAATGGGATGTGGATATTAGCAATCCTACCTTGGCTTCAACAAGGTAGTGCGGTCCGAGTCGACGTTAGCTCCTTGGAATATTCAGACATCGAAAATACTGGATGCGTGCCTCTTGTCTAGCGCAATGTGATCAATGCAATGTTAACTTGGAGAACGCCATGTTTTCTTATGGATAACCGGAGAAAATCGAGTGCTTGTTATAGTGTCATTTCGTTCCGTAGTGCAGTCAATTAGCCTAAGTCCGTTACCAGCCATGTTGTCGTTTAAGCTATATTTTCCGACAATACTGCTATAGATTCACTTTTTACCTTTGATTTAGTGTTGAGAACATAAGACTTCTTGCTTAAGTCTGTCACATAGAACAAATCCGCATCCGAATAGTCGCTGTTTCTGCTCACTATAACACGGTCCGTAGTAGATGTCACAGTTTTTCATCCTCTTTTTGCCGGGTTCATCCCATTGTATTTCCTGGATGGTAGTTATGTCTGATTTGTAGCAGTTTAGGGCTTCCGCTAGTTGTTAGCTCGCACCTCTCCTGTTTAATGTTCTCACATTTTAGGTGCAGATGCAAATATCGTTTTCCTTTTTTCCTTTAGCAGGGTCGTCCACAATGAAATCCGTCCTTTCCAAGGCGATTGGGTGCTCCTTAACAATGTTTTTTTAATAATATAATGTCAATATAGTTCCAATAAATTTTATACCCCTAATATACGGGCCCATCAGCATCCACTACGAGATTGAGCGCTGCCGTTGGCCTTTCGGTTCATCCGCCACGATCTCTGTTCAAGGGGCCTGACTAACGCTTGAAATTCCTAGACAACCTGTTGCCGAATATGTCGAAGCAGTTTGTCTATGTACAGTGTTTCTGTTTTTCATTGTGTTATCAACACTTGCGCTTATCGTTTAGCAAGTCAAAGTTGATACCAGTTACCACTTGGAGTTGCTACCACTGGGCATTGCCAAGTTAAAGGCAATCAGAGTATACCCTCTTTCTACAAAACCCAATCATCTTAAAGCTCATGATGGGTCGATAATAATTGAAAAAAACTTAAAAAAATGTAAAATTTTTAATAGAGGGGCTCGGAGTTTGTCAAGAGTCAATAGTAACGGCTCAATTTTCCATTAACCAGATGAACAGCTTAGACAGATTTTATACAGAATATTTAAAAATAGGTGGAGGAGTGTTAGTATTTGTTGTTTGTTCAAATAAATGAGCAGATGTGTGAAAAAGAATTTTTGATTATAATAAGCTATATTCCATCAAATACCTACATATGAGTATATATAAGAATATGTATAATCTGGGATATATAGAATCTCTCCATAGATGTATAAAAAATTTTCAATTTTATGAGTAATGAACTCTCAATAAACGAATTGGAAACACACATCCTCAGGAATCTTTTATAAGAATATTTTTGAATATTTTCTCTGTCAGTAAATAAATACATTTCCCATAAAATGTTTTTAGCTTAATCTGATGGACTGTTAAGTGAGTGCTCAATCGTATTATTCGGACTTGCTGTCACGTCTTTTGATTTTACAACAAAATCTATAAAAGGGTACCCCATATAATGGGTGGTTAAATTTTAAGGGCCGATGTTGAATGTGAACCACACCTACACTTGAAGTTTTTTTTTTGCATTTCATTTGACATTTAAGACTAACTCAATTTGACTTATGGAAAGAAAAATCGAGCAACGCGATAAAGTTATTCAGGCTTATAATGAAAATGGGCGTTCAAAGAAAAATGCATATCGTGCACTTCGTGATTTTTCGGTCAATTTAATCGTCCAAATGTGCGTACAATCAGAAAAATCGTGCAAAAACTTGAGCAAACCGGGTCTGTAGGAGATGTGAAAACACCAGTGCATGCTCGTGCAGCTCGTATTGCAGAAAATATTGCTGCTGATCTCGATTGTGTGGTTGAAGAGCCGTCCTCCTTAACTCGTCGTCGTGCTCAACAATTGCACCACCGCGCTCGTCGTTGATGAACATTTTGCATAAAGACTTGCATTTACACGCTTACAAGGTTCAATTGGCTCAAGAACTAAAGCCTCTGGAACATTCCAAGTGTCATCAAAGGTCAGAATGGTGGCCAGAAATGGCAACAGTGGATGATCAATTTTCGAAGAAAATCATCTTCACACATTTTCACCTCAGAGGATTCGCCAATCAGCAGAATTGCAGCATTTGGGCGAATAATATTGACATTGACATCACAGTACTTCGCACATGAATGCAACGAACAACAGACACGTAACAGCGGTGACGACTGACGCCATCGGCTGGGATAGATCAAGACATTAATACAACAGAGAGAGACAGATAGACACATATATATATTGTCTCAACTTATCGCACAGGTGGCCTGAGATAAGCTGGCAATTTTCATAGAAAACAAATGCTGCCGAAGCAGTGGCTTGAACCCGCTGCGTTTGGCTTAACAGTCAACTACGCATTCCTCTGAGCCATGGCCACCTGCAAATAATAATCCAAGAGTGATTGTCAAAAAAACCAATGCACCCAAAAAGAGTGACTGTTTGGTGCGGCTTATGGGTTTGCGGTATCATCGGGCCGTATTTTATCCAAAATGAGGGCGGTCAGGCAGTTACTGTGAATGGTCGTCGCTTTCGTGAGATGATAACGAACTTTTAATGGCCCAAATTCAAAGATATGGATGTGGACGATATGTGGTTCCTACCGTGTGGTTCAATGGCCGTGTTATCTCACGTATCATTATATCATTGGCCTCCAAGATCATGTGAATTGACACCGTTGGACTTCTTTCTTTGGGGTTATTTGAAAGAAAAGGTGTACGTCGATAAGCCAGCAACAATTCAAAAGCTAAGGGATGAGATAATTCGGCACATTAATGCCATAGAACCTCAATTATGCCTCAGCGTCATCGAAAATTTGTACTTTCTTTGGGGTTATTTGAAAGAAAAGGTGTACGTCGATAAGCCAGCAACAATCCAAAAGCTAAGGGATGAGATAATTCGGCACATTAACGCCATAGAACCTCAATTATGCCTCAGCGTCATCGAAAATTTGTACTATCGGATGGAGGTGTGCGGCCGAGGTCGATATTTTGTTCCACACATAATTGAACCAAACCAATAATTTCATAATAAGAAGAAATGACCGTAATTTCCTAAATAGTTTGTGTTTTGTTCAAAATCAACATCGGCCCTTAAAATTTAACCACCCTTTATTTACTTCAACAGCAAATACTTTTTGAGCATTTGATAACTTAATATCGTTTGCTCTTGCAACAGGTGATTTTAGTGATAAAATTTTTGGAACAACAAAAGACTTAGTTGTTTATATTTATTTGCCTTTACCGCCTTAAGGGAATCCAATTTTTCTAAATATCTGTAACATTTTACAAGTTAACTTTGAATTATTCCAACAAAATTTAGATATTTCAAGTATTAATTTAAGGACCCTTTTCATTTTATTAAACAACTAGATGTAAAAATTCACGGAGTACGAAAAAAAAAACACCAAACCACAATTCCAGGTAACAATAACATAAATACCGAACTGACATGACGGGTACAAACTTCATGAAACCAACGAAAAACAAAAACAGACGAGAAACAGGAATTCATTTTTCTTCCTCGACAGTTAGAAAGAATAAAGTGAAACCAAATTTGCGTTAAATTTTAAGTAAATTAAATATATTTAGGTTGACTGTAAGGTATTTAAGGTCTTTAAACAAATGTGAACCGAGGAGTACGGGAGTACGAAGGTGTTGAAAGTAGTACAATACTCCTATGGGAGTACTTTAAGCAACAATACTAGGTTGGTGTACAATTTTATTCATATGATATATGAAACGTGAGCATGTCCTTTATAAGCACCTTCTCTGCCTTTTATGGAGTGTATGATCTGAACGCGTGCACTGTTTTATTCATACCACCGCATGTTTTCCTCTGTATAACGATGTGAGGAAACAGTGTGCACTCTGCAGGCTATTGTGGCATTTCGTTCCGCAGCGAAGTCTATTAGTCTAAGTCCATTGACAGAGTGTTTTCGTGTAGGCTGTGTTTTCTGACAATACTGCTAAAGATGTCGTATATCCCTTCCTTTGCTTTTAAATCCCCCAGCACGATTTGAACATCATACTTCAGAAGTCGCTCAGTTTTGTCAAGAAGTTCGTAGAAACAGTCTTTCGCTATATCACCTCGTCAGAGTACATTATATCACTTCATCAGAGCGTGATCGCATAAAATGCTTATGTCATTGAATTTGGCCTTGTTGTGGATTGTTCAATGGATTAGCTTCTTGCATTAGTCTGGCACTTATAACAAATCCACATCCGAATAGTCGCTGTTTCTGCTCACTAGTACACGGACCATATAAGATGTAATAATTGTTCATCCCCTTATTACACAGCCCATCCGATCGTAATTCTTGGATTGTATTTGAATGTTCTTGGGAAAATTCAAATAAAACCTTCAGATAAATTAGCTAACACTGATGGGTCCCCAAAATAAAATTTCTATCAAGCAGCGGGTAGGTTGCTCTTCAGATCTTGTTGTAGCATTACACGGCATAGAAATATTCAAAACGACCAGAAAAACAAATCGTAAGGGGCCGAATCGGTGGAGTGAGCTGACCTCTCCAAATCGCCACATATTTTGTTTATGCGCTCTGGGAAGAGTTCACCCAAATCAGCCATTTCGGTGCCCTTTCAAGGTTAACCATTGCTGCTTGAAACAGTTACCAACAATCCGAACTGGGGAAATTGCACACCACACTGTAACCTTTAGGTGAATGCAAAGGCCTTAGATGCATTTTTTGTTGGTTGGTGTCAACCCAGTAGTGCAGTTTGTTGACAAAAAAATTCTTGGATTCAAGACTGAAATCATTGCGTTCAGTGGAACTTTATATGTGTTTGAAGTTCCGTTTACAGAGTTCCCGCAATATCGTCAACTTGTAAGGATGGTATAGGTCATTTTGAAAAATTCGGCTCACCGAACGACCGCAAAGACCAAGTGCATAAGCATGTTTGCGCGCAAAATGCCATGGGAATTAAAAATTGTTCGCAGATAATCTGATAGATCGAGGAATATCAGGTCCTTGTCTTGTCAAACTCGCGATTTGTCTGAACGAAGTTATCCTTAATTGATTTGCCGGCCAAGTAATCATCACCTAAAAATTGCGTCCTCTTCAAGGTCTAACATATGCATTCCTTCGAAAAGTGAAGCCGGTGCGGAGAGTTTCTGCACAATCGGCGGCTTGTGCTGTTTGTAAAGTTCATCGCTCTCAGTTTTCACAGATCTGATGGGCCAAAGGACTACAGTCATCATAAAATAACTCACGCACCTAACTGTTACAACCCATGATTGCGACTGATCGTGGTAGTGATTAAATCTCCTGATGCCGATTGGAGAGCACTCCCAACTCGCTCTGACCAAAATGGGGCGAATTTCAAAAATCGAATTTATTTCACAGGACCATGTGTGTCTCTGTTTGTTATCCATTAACTATTTTTGTCCCAGCATTGACCATAGGAAAACAGTTTCTTCAGAACAAAGGATCTTCCATTAAGCGCTTCTAATCATTAAATTTCAATAAAAATAGTGCGTGTGTGAGATATAACCGAAATGTATGGAATATAACATCGTTCCAATCTTCGCCGCAGCTTTTTTAACTGACACGCATCCGAAATGTGTAATTTTTCTTGAATTTCGCGCATAAATAAATCTGTATTTGAATTTTTTAGGTTGGCTTCTCTCGTTTTTGGCTTATTCGTATAAACATGCGACTTTAGAAGACCAAAAGTTTTCCGTTCATGATCTTGGCGTACAGTTTACATCACCTCCACAAGAGACGACCATTAACTCGAATATGAATACCAACGACATGTGATCCGTATCATCTAATTCAGACAAAAAGAAGTTGGTAATCTTCAAACTAAAGCGCTCGTCGTTTAAGGTGAAGGGCTGGACAATGTCGTTCTCAAAGAAGTATGGGCCGATAAAGCACCCAGCTTAAGATCCACAACAAACAGTGAGACGCTTTTGGATCTAATGTGGATTGGTTTCGTGCCAAACTTGCCCTACCCACGAAGGTGAAGACGAGAGCTGCCATTGAGCTCTACAGTCAGAGAAGAAGGGAAGAACACCGGCTTTTTAAAAAGAAGAAAAAAGAGCAAGAAAATCTCGAGATCGAGGATATAGAGAGGTGCCACTACAGGAACGATGTTCGTAAATTTTACGAAAGTGAACAAAGAAATATCGTAGTTGAGACACAGTCGATACTGAGGATATGGAAGAACCACTTCTGCAGACTGTTAAACGGCGATGATGAACCACATTCCACTGTCAGGCAGAGCGAAAAATTCAATATTGGCCACGACGGCGAAAACTGCCAACCAACCGATCTGAGTGAAGTGAGGATAGCAATATCTAAACTCAAGCTGCCGGAAACTACGGCCTTCCCATTAAGTTTTATACGGCCGGCGGAGCCATTTGGCCGTCCAGCCAAATCTGGACGGAAGAAAGTATGCCTAAGGAATGGAACCTCAGATCGTTTTTCAAACAAGGGGATCCTCTAAACTGCACCAACTACAGAGGCATAAGTCTCCTCAGCATCCCCTACAAGATCCCATCTGCCGTAATATGTGAATGCCTAAAACCGTTTAGGAATGGAACCTCAGATCGTTTTTCAAACAAGGGGATCCTCTAAACTGCACCAACTACAGAGGCATAAGTCTCCTCAGCATCCCCTACAAGATCCCATCTGCCGTAATATGTGAATGCCTAAAACCGTTTACCAACAACCTGATCAGTGTGGTTTTAGCATAGGAAAGTCCACAACCGATCAAATTTTCACAATCCGACAGATCCTGGAAAAATCTCAAGAAGTCCAAATAGAGACCCACCACCTATACATCGCTTGAAAATCCACATACGACAGCATTAATAGAGATTTTGGTATACCGCCCAAACTCGTCCGTTTGTGTAGAATGAAAATGGAGAATTTTCGCTGCTCCATCAGGGTCGGAAACGACCTCACCGACACATTGGACACTAGAAAAGGATCTAGGCAAGGCCATGCGCTGTGTTGTGAATTCTTCAATTTGATTCTTGAGAGGATTGTGGAATACTCCCGAGCCAACACCAGAGGCACAATTTTCCAAAAATCAGTGCAACTGCTAGCATACGAGTTAGGCTGCTGAGCTTGTAAATGCTATTTTACTTGCTATGCTTGCGAAATAGCTTACAATAAGTTCTTGTGTGGTATATGAAATCTACCGCCTCGGATTCTCCTGCACAATCTCACGGACAGCGGCGATGTTTTCGACAGATCTTTTTTGTTGGCTTACCGTTTACTGAACCAGTGTACTCAAATTTATCCACCACACTGCAAATAGTCCTCTGGTTAGGACGATTATGATAACCGTATAGTGGTCGACGGAACGTTAACCGATCAGTACAGCCATTTTGATATCAAAAATTGTGATTTGGAAACACATGCTGAATAAATGACAATTCGAGAGATGTAGCTTCAACAATATGACCGCTATCAAATGTCAAAGTTCGGAAGTCCCTTTTGGAAGACCTTTACGAATTTGAGATACATTTCGAAAAATAACTTTACTCACTTTTAATTACAGTCTGAAGGCTCAAAGACGGTATAAGATACTGAGAGGTGAAACCCCTTCTACTCGTAGCTGAGTTCTCATAAGTGTATCGCAGGCATTAACTTACGGCTCGACCTTTTAAGTAGGTGGTTTGATGAACATTTCATTCTATATCGACGGTGAAGGGGCACTGTCGAGCTCACGAAGGGCTTAATATTTTTGTTCATTTAGGTCTGCTAAGTAGTTTAACTTTATGATCGTTTTGAGATGTTGCTTGAAAAAAAATTGTTCTGGTGTATTAAAGGCTTCGCAACATCTTTCCATATTGCTTTTGCTGTATGAAATAAACTTCTTGACAATTTGACAGAAGGTCGTGTACATAATCACCCCTAAAGTAAGCAGACCACATATATTATTCGTATTTCTGTTTTGCATGATATATTTGTATACTTGAAGCAATACCGACACATGGGACCACTTAAAGGTTTTCAGAACTGTATACTGAAACCTTTCCAGTTTCCACACATACACATTTTTTCTTTCGTAACCACTCAATTCGTTGGCATGAACAGACGGAATTCTCCAATATTAAGCACGTTCACAACCAAGCCAGTCTTTAAATTTCTCTTAAATTGAATTTTAAAAAATCAACGAATTAAATTGATTTCCCTTTCGAAAACCACCAAATCGAACAGCAGCTGCAAAAGGACGACCTACAAACACAAATTAAATGCCCGTCTGTGAAAAAAAAAATCAAAATAAATCCCAAAAACCGACAATCATGTTTATTCAACATATCCGCCTTGTCTACATTTTCATTACGTATTTACCCACACAAGGCGTTCACAAGTGGGACCATAAAAGACCATCAATTCGTATGCAAATATCGGATGCCTATATCGTGAAATAACGAAATGAGCATTTAATGTTCGGCCTGTTCTGTAGGAGTCTTTCTCGATTTGTCTACTTGTAGTTGTGTTCGGCTCTGCATTGCGACCTTTGGTTATGTCGAATACTCGGAAACCTATACGAAACGAGAATTTAGGGCGGAACGACAACAGAGGGTTAATTTGCCGACAATCAATTTATGATATTTTTCTATGAATAAAATTTGAATTGTACATCGGTTTGTTTGTGCACAACTGAAGGCCGCACATATACATACACATGGTCCTTTGATTATTTATGCAAATGTGGAAATCATATAAGAACGTAAAGGAATACGTTATCAAACAAAATTAAATAGCATTTAGGTTGGAAATTCATTTTGGAATAGTTGAAGTTCTTGAAGTACTTGACGACTTCTTTTTCGGGGTAAAGAATTATTAAGTCAAACTCTCGAATATATTCCTTGTTCTACCATATCACGTACTCTTTGAGTCATACATATAAGATTTATTCCTGTAAAATATAATTTTTTACTTAATAGATACCATTTCCATAGGTACACAATTTTTCGAAACTTACTTTCTTACTTAGTATGTTCTACAGAACAGAATGAACCTGTACCTCAACAAATATGCCTCTCTAATCAGGCATGGTCCTTAACTGCCTCAAGTTAGTTCAGGTCAGTTTTCACTTGTGATTGCCACTTTATGCAAGGGGTTCCTCTATTGCGTCCGAGCTTAGGTTGGGCATCGAAGACTCCGCGAAGATGCTTTTCTTCATCTAGTGCCCCTGGATATCTACTGCAAGCAGAACGAAGCTTGTGCAGCTGTAAGACTGAGAGCCTCGTCACAATAGACACCCAATCATGGTGAACATACAAAGATTCTGAATCACAGTTACAACACAGAAACCATCAATCACACCAATACCCAACCAAGTTTTGAGCATAACTTCAGGACAACCATTTCCAGTCGCCTTGAATATGAGTCGGATGCGATCGGAACCAATAACTTCATTCCCATCTATAAGGACGATTCTAAAACAGAATCTGAAAAGGGTGGATGCGTGTTCTCCGAGGTGCTTTACCTAAACCAAAGATTATACAGCCACACAGTCTAATCTGCCATACAGTCTAATCTGTACTGCGTACAAGAAAAATGTTTCTATGGCGAGTCGTACTGGCAGAGCACGCCATATATTTGGATCTTGTTTCTCATGTTTGCACGTGCATACCGCATGCCCGTACCGTACCGCCCGAGTTCAGAGGTGGCTGAATACAATCATGTCCTGCCTTGAACCCAAACCTATTCTCTGGTATAATATTATTATCCTCAGGCCACTTGAACAGACCTCTATCGAGAATTTTTTCGAAACCTTGCTGATCATCGGAAGAAGACTTATCGACCGGTAATTTGCCGGATTTTTCGGGAGAGGATGAGCCACCGCCGCCGTCTTCCACCGCTCTGGATAATATGCATTATTTAGCGCGTTGTTGAACAGCGTGGCGTAAATGTCCATAGCTTCAGGGAGTAAGTTTGATGTATGTTTGATATATCATCGACTCCTGCTGACTTTTTTTTATGGAAACGAAGATGATCTGGAGTTCCAACTTCGAGATTAACAGGGGACAAGACCCACTTCGCTCGGCGACAATAGCGTTTGCCAAGTTTTCGTCGTAGAATCGGGTAACACCACGGTTCTCAGGTTGCCATTGCGTTATGTCGTTTCGGAGATAGAAATGATGGAGCGAGGCACTGTTTTCCAGGACACGGTTAGGACGAGGATCTCGTTTCTCATGTTTGCACCAGCGGGCAATAGCTTGTACCGTGAATGTGATGAACAAGTTTTTTTTTTGTTCTTTATACGTCATTTGTATGACTTTATAAACTTTGCCTAAACACACCCTTTCGCCTTCTCGATCATTGTAGCGTTTCTCAGGCGTTTTTCATGCCAAATAAAGAAGCCTAGATAAAAAGGCATGTAATATCCACGGAGATTGCCAAGCGGCAATCAAATCACTGGAATCTTTCTCGTTCAAATCAAAATTAGCAAATGAATGCTGACTATCTCTTAATGAGATGGCAGAGCATTTCACCATTCACCTCTTCCTGATGCCGGGTCACAGATTCATACCATGGAACTGCAAGTCTGCAAGGCGTATGTGCTTGCCTGACAGGGCACTACCATTGGTATTCTACCATCAGTATATCTGTTGGGTATGTGCCTCGCTATATGAACATTTTAGACCGAACTGGATGTGATCAAGAAAGCAACGTGCTAAATATCCAGGCAACTCTGTCAGAGTTGCACTATCTTTTGGACAATGCGGAATAGATCAAGCATCAGCACCATAATCGACGTTCTAACACGACATTCTCATATACGCCTAGACACTAAAGACTGGGTCTCTTTAGGAGGGGGAAAATATTCCACACCTCTTGTCCTCTTGTTTAGCTCTCTCCGACAAAAGAAAACTCTTTCTGGGTCACTAGTTCTTTGAAAATCTAGGTGAGCTGGCTAATATTAGTGTCGGAAACCTCCTAGTCAGCTCTGAAAGGTTCAATTGTGCCAACGAGTATAAGGAAAGTCGACAGACCGACGTGATACGACAGCGAACACGTATAATTCTTAGTGAAAGATTTGGTGTGTGGAAGACGAGGAGTACCTGGTGGAGCTATAAGCAGACAAAACCATCGATGAAGAATTTTCCTTGTATTACAAATCCAAAACCTTGAAACTTCTTTGTTTTTCATAGCTACTGGCCATAATTGCTGAACACAAAATACGAGGAGCCAACAATTTAAAAATCCACACTCTAATTACTCTTCACTGCCCAGGCCATTTCAGTCAATTACGAAAATTAGGTAGAGGAAATAATTCCGTTTTTATACCCTATCCCATAAGGGTATATCAACTGTCATGCAAAGATTGTAACATAGTGAAACAATTTAGCTGGATGTACCTTGAAGTGTATAAATCGACTATAAATTACTAGCTGAGTCGATGTCCATACGTCACAAGTTTGTGGGCCTTTAATATTGAGCCAGAATTATGAAATTTGGAACACATAATCTTTGTTGCTCTCAGCAGTACAAGTCTTAACATTTTTCTAAATCTGCCCCGCAACATTTTCTACGAAACTACCAACCACCTGATCTAAGAGTGAGGATAGCTTATATATATTATAAACTCAAGCTTAACAAGGGTGTCAAAAATGACGGCCTTCTTGACGAGGTTTTTAGGGTCTGTGGAGATGATTTAGCAAAATATATCCACCAACTCATAAGCCAAATTCGGTTGAGTTGAAGTAGGCCTAAAGAAGGGAACCTCAGCATCACACGCCAAAGCGTGGCCATGCCTAGATCTTCCTTGTTATCGAATATGTCGCTGAGGTCGTCTCCGACCCGGAAAGAGCAGCGGGATTTCTCCATAGTCATCCCACGCAGGTAGACTAGTTTGGGCGGTATATCAAAACTAGACATGGCTCTGTATAGTTCGTATCCATTAATGCTGTCGTATGCGGCTTTGAAATCGAGGAATAGGTGGTGGGTATCGATTTGGACTTCATGAGTTTTTTCCAGGTTCTGCGGAAGTGTGAAAATTTGATCGGTTGTGGACTTTCATGGTCTATAACCATACTGATAAGGGCCGATCAGGTTGTTGGTAAGTCGGTTTCAGACATTCACATATTACGGTTGATAGGACCTTGTAGCCGATGTTCAGGAGACCTATGCGACAGTGTCTCAACTACCATACTTCCTTGTTCATCTTAACAGGATTCTGTTCGAGACTTGTGTCCTCTGACTTTTTACCCCTTTGGAAAACTTGCGGACATCGTTTCAGGGGTGGGACCTCTCAATATCCACAATCGCGCGCTTTTCTTGCTCTTTTCTCTTCCTTCTGAAAGGCCGGTGTTCTTTCCTTCTTATTTGACTATAGAGCTCCATCTCAGCTCTCGTCTTAACCTTCAGCTTAGCCTTGCAGGCATTATTATTGGCTGCAAGCATTTATCAGCACTTCTCATCAAACCAGGGGTTTGTTGCTGGTGGGCGCGAGGATCCTAGCACATCAATTGCGGCTGATCTCATGCCCTGTTGGTATCGTTGCCTTTGTTCTTCGACATTCGATGCTGGTGGTATGGTGCTAATCGAGTGGTTAAGGGATACGTGCTGGACGAAGAACTTGGTGGTGTCTTGCGATTGCAGTCTTACGATATTAAAATGATTCTCAGTATTTCTGGATTGTGGTGGCGTGGTGGATATTATCATTATTACCTTGGAAGCAACGATTTAGTGTTCCGAGTAGTTGTTAGCCCCTCGGAATGTTCGGCCATTCAAAATTATGGATGCGTGCCTCTTGTATATCCGTTCGACCGTTCGTTAATCTGGAGACGCCCGTGACCCCTTATGGATGTCGAGGAAACCATGTGCTGGCTATAGTGCCATTTCGTTAAGTAGTGAAGTCAATTAGCCTAAGTCCGTTACCAGACGTGTTGTCGTGTTGGCTATGTTTTCCGACAATACTGCTCAAGATGTCCTCTCTTCCTACCTTTGCATTAAAATCTCCCAGTACCTCTTTCGGAAGTCGTTCATAGGTTTTTTCAAAGAGCTCGTTAGAGCAGTCCTTAGTTTATCATCATTTTCTTCCGCGGGGCGTGAACGCATATAAGTTTTGTGTTGGACAATTTGGCCTCGATGCGGATTATTACAATACGTTCGTTAATGTCGTGGAAACATAAGATTTCTTGCTTAAGTCTGACAAAGAGTTAATTCTAAATTGAATTGTTTTACTTGAGCCCACACTCCAGTCATTATTCAAATTCATGAAATCATTAAACTTCAGCTCTACGCATAGCATTTATGTCGACAGTAATTTTATTTTCCTACAAGTATTGAAAGTAAATCTTATTCTATTACCCCTGTCCTAGGACACGGTTGGGCTATCTGCTAAAATATTACCCTTGGGATAGTTCAAAAAGCATATTTAACATGCAAAGTTTCCCATACTAAAATTCTATGAAGTCCTTTTTAGTTTCCTTAAACTTATGCAGTTTATATTAATAAAAATTATGCATCTACCTACTTGTACACACATGGATCATATATATAAAAAAGTTTGAAGTTGCTAGATATTTTGATGTTTTCCGAAAATGCAATATAGATACTCTCATACGAGGGCGCATATTGAGCGTAGTAACTTGAAAGTTAAATCATTTTATGCACTACCAAAGTTTTATTAATCGTTCCAAGGATTACGTAAGGGAGTATACATAGAGTTGGCAGCTTAAGTAACTGAACAATATTCACTAGATGCACTTATGGCGATGCATGCATTTAGTTTAATAATAAGTCTTCTTTGGGGATTATCAAATACTATACGGTATACACATAATTTTGTGAATTTATATGGAAAAGGTTTACCGTACAATTAATTGGTCTATATGCTGATATCGTTGCATTACTGAAAAGAAAAAAAGGGTGTTCTTTTTTTAGACGTATAGTTTTTCCGATGGGAATAACTGTCAAACTAGCTGTCATACTAATGAATTGTGTTTGTCTTTTTTTTTAGTATACTTTGGAAAATCACTATAGAAAGACTTATATCAGGACAACATTTACAAATCGTGAAAATTTATTTCCAAAATTCGGGCTCCGTTCGCCAAACGTATGGAGCTAATACGCAGTGCTGTGCTTCGATCCACATTTTTTCATTCACTCAACCAAATTGAGTCCGTACCGTGCGCATAGAATAAGCGATCAACGCTGTAGACGCATGAGTGTGAAATAATACCCGAATTTATCAATCCGACGCCGTTCTCAGCAACTTGGTCTCTGCCTGTCCACTACTTGGAAATTTTGAGGATAGGTCTTGGCCTTTATTCATATCAGATCCAACTGGTGCAAGAATTAAAGCCAGCGGACCACCAATTGCGTCGTCCATCAACTCGAAGGCGAACAAGATTGTTATCGCCAAATCATTTCTGTCTGGACGGGCATTATAACAAGCAGAATTGTGCGCACAATTCTCATGAGATTCCATTACATCCCAAAAAATCACTGTTTGGTGCGGTCAACATACCAAAGACGTCGTTGGGATATTTGTCTTTTAATCCAATACTGGGTACTGATAAGCCAGCAACGATTGATCACTTGGGTCCGGTTTATCAGTGCTGAGTAAACCCAGAGTTAACTAACCCCGGAATAAAATTAGTCTTGAGTTAACTCATGAAGCAGTTTTTCATTGTAGGATTAAATTTGACTCCGTGCGTGGTGATAAAATTTGGTATCACTCATTATTTATCGATTTTGCTGTGAAAAAGTTACCAGCTGTTTGATTTCCTTTTTAGTCGCGATCTTTCAAGTCTTTTACTTCCTAAGACAGTTACACTTACTATTTAAAACAATTTCGCGTTTCTCAGATCTGAATCTGAGAATATCGTACACTTACTTAGTTTCTAAAAATATCCACATAAATTCAATGGAAAATAATTGTTCGCTTGGTGTTTAATGATCAGTCAAAAACATCTGATCATTTAATCCCAGGATTAACTCACCAAACTTGCTGGGTAAATTCACGATTTGAATTGACTGAAAAACTTATATCTCAAGTTAATTTCCAGCATAAAACCGAAACTAGGATGATCTTGTATTGGAAAATCGGGCCTTAGAATCCAGCATTCAACGCACAATTGCAAAAATTATACCGTTCGTGTTATTTGACACCATGTGATGCAACATTGGAGTGAAGATTGGCGTTCATTAAGCGCAGTCTCGAAGGTCACAATCCAAAAATTAATTTCAAAAATTAAATGCCATGAAATTTGTGACCTAATTAAGCCAACGTTTTAGTCATTCCATTAAATTTGTTATGTTTAATTAAAAAAAAAAGTTCTATGCCTGTAAAAAAGCTATATTGCAATTTCAATATGAGGTCCTTTTCGAATTCCACGGAGCAAATATAAAGGCAAAAGATAAACAATAAAGAAATATACATTCAAATGTAACAAAATCTTTAAAGCCCTCCATGTGTTGTGCTTTGGGTTAACTACCCATTTGTTGTTAAACATTTTTTCCAACCAAAATTCAAACGAAATAAGGACAACCACGTTCGTATCTGTACTTGGAATGTGAGAACATTAAACAGTAGAGGAGCAGACAAACAACTAACCGAAGTCTTAAACTGCAACAGACTGCCAGACGTTACTGCCATCCAGAAAATACGAAGGAATGGGATGGACGAAAACATGGTGAAAAACTCCAACATCTACTACAGACCGTGTTATAGTGAGCTGAAATAACGAATATTTGGATGCGAATTTGTTAAGCACGAAGTTTTATGTTTTCAAGACATGAGCAAACGCATCTTCACAATTCGAATCAAGGTCAAATTCGCCAACATAAGTCGTTTATGCGCTCCCGCCCCCGACAGACGAAAAAGGTGATTTAGCTAAGGATTGCTTCTACGAGCTTCTGGCAAAACCTATGAACGACTACCGCAGTGCGATGTTAAAATCGTAGTCAGAGATTTTGACGCAAAAGTAGATAGAGAAGCAGTATTTTCGGAAAATATAGCCCACACGACAATACATCTGGTAACGGATTTAGGCTAATTGACTTCGCTACGGAACGAAATGCAACTACAGCCGCACACGGTATCATCACATCGATATCCATAAGAGGACATGGCAATCTCCAGAACAACAAACGGTTAACCAAAATTGATCACATATAGACAAAAAGCACGCATTCAGTAATTTGGATGTCCAAAGATTCCGAGAAGTTATTATTGACTTGGACCATTAGTTTGGTGCTTCTAAGGTAAAAATGTGGAATCTATGTTATAATAATGTGAGCATATTTAGTGTCGAAAAACTGCAATCACAAGAGACCACCAAGTCCTGCTAAGAACGCGCAACCCTTAACCTTTCGAGCAAAGATTATTAGCTAATGTATACAAGAAAAATGGTTCTATGGCGGGTCGTCCTGGCACAGCCCGCCATATACTCGTATCTCGATTCTCATATGGGCACTTGCACACCGTCTGCCCGTACCATGAAGCTGTTGATCAAAAATGTCTGTTTTTTGTTCTCAATGCGTCATCTGTGTAGTTTTAGAATGTCAAGATGAACAATGAAATATCGAAGTTGAGACACAGTCGATGTTGAGGATATGGAAGAACCACTTCTGCAGACTGTTAAACGTCGATGATTTCCAAACAGACAGCGAAAACTATCAACCACCCGACCAAAGGGAATATCTAAACTCAGGCTTAATAAGGCTGCCGGAAATTACGGCCTTCCCGCTGAGAATTATAAATCAAACGAAAATGACTTGGTAGGTAACATCCGCAACTCATAAGCCAAATCTAGTTGGTTGCCTAAATAATGGAACCTCAGCATCGTTTGGAGATTTTCTGAACTGTGCTAACTACAGAGGAATAAGTCTATTCAAAATCGCCTACAAGATTCTATCTGCCGTAATATATAAACGCCTGCAACCGTTCAATAACAACCCGATCGACTCTTATCAGCGTGGTTATAGGCCGGGAAAGTCCATATCCTATCAAATGTTCAAACTTCTGCAGATCCCGGAAAAAACCCAAGAAGTCCAAGTCGATACCCACCACCTATTCATCGATTTCAAAGCCGCATACTAGAGCATTTATAGAGACGAGCTATACAGAGTCATGTCTAGTTTTGGTATACCGACCAAACACGTCCGTTTGTGTAGGATGCCGCTGCTCCACCATGGTCGGAATCGACTTTACCAGCACATTCGATATCAAAAAAGGATCTAGGTAAGGTGATGCGCAATCTTGTGACTTCTTCAATTTGATTCTTAAGAGGATTGTGCAAAACTCCCGAGCCAACGCCAGAGGCATAATTTTCCGAAAATCGGTGTAACTTCTAGCATACAGCGATTAAATGGAAATCATTTTCAGGATTCAACCTGGTGTCATATCCACGTTCGCTAGTATAGAGAAGGAAGCGGCAAAGTAGGTTTGGCATTAAATCAGGGTAAGACCAAGTATATTCTGTCAACATGAAAAGACACACAACATCTTTGAAATGAACAGAATGACACCATTGACAGATATAACTTTGAGGTAGTACGGGACTTTATATATCTCGGCTCCGCTATTAACTCTGACAACAACATCTCGTCAGAAATTAAACGAAGAATTACTTTAGTCAACCGCTGTTTCTTCGGGCTTAGAAGGCAATTCAGTAGTAAAGCTCTCATTCGAACTACTAAAGAGATCTTATATAAGACCCTGATCATTCAAGTCCTGCTCTACGGCGCTGAAGCATGGACCATCTCAAAATCGGATGAAGAAATCCTTGGTCGATTTGAGAGGAAAATTCTTCGAAAAATCTTCGGTCCCGTTGGCGTTGACAGGCTATATGGACGAAGATTCAACCAAGAACTATACGAGCTGTACAGCGACCTACCCCTAGTCAAAAAACTCCGCATTGGACATTTAAGATGGCTAGGACATATAGAACGAATGGATACCAATACTCCGGTTCGCAGAGTCTTCGATTCCCAGCCATACGTCGGACGCAGTGGAGGAAGACCTCGCCTTAAGTCGCACAAGTAGAACAGGCGCCAACGCTAGTACGTTGGTCGTAACCCCGGCCTAAATAATCTTTTCCTTCACAATTTATGCTGCCTTTTAGCAAAAACCCGTTAATACATAGTCTGAACAAGTTCGAAATATTTGTAAAAACAATTTTTTAACTAAACCCATTCATTTGTTTTCGAGATAAATGCAATTTTTGAAGACTAAAGCCCAACTAAGCAATTCACAAAACTTGGTTAAAATACTTTGTGTTCCAGTATCACTGACTGACTTCAGATCACAGAGTCCAGATTCCAGATGGTAGACAAAAGTTTAAAAAAAGCACAAGGCATAAAGCACCCAAAAGTCCCCATTTCATTGGCCTTACGATATGTTCATTACGTTTAATGTAATTATGCTGACCTTTAAATTCTACCTTCAGCTTCCACTTAACTTTTTTTAAAGGGCTTTATAAAGTACTCGTGTTGTACGTACAGCGTTAACGCCAATCTGCGTTTCTGTAATGAAGTGGTAGAGAATTATTTAAGCAGTTTGTTTAGTTCTTAAGGCCATAATTAATTGGTACTTTAAAATATTTTTTTTAATTAAATTTGTTCATACACTTCTTCAAGCTTTGCCCACTTCAAGATTAACATATTTGTTAACTCTGCTTTTTGTACGTTTAATTAAATGAACGGTAGATAATGTACTTGACCTACATTTTAAAAATGGAAACGTTTCACAAAATAAAATAACGTACACCATTATTTTTATGAAAAAAAAAGTTTTCTAATCAAACACAAAAATAAAAAACTATCTAGGAATTAAAAATGTTTATCTCAGCGACTTGGGCAAAAGTATAAATACCTTTCTTAGTGATGGTAGGAAGTTTTTCCTGCTATCCATACGCATGTCCTTAGTTTTGCTATCATGCCAGGCTTTTATCAGGTTCGCTAAATTGCATCAATTTTCGCAATCATCGATTGTTAAGGTTAATTTTTTTATGAGCCAATTACACCGAGGTAATCCGCGACTGCTTTGACAACTGAGATTCAATTGGAGTAAACCAAATTTGATCGCCATAGTCAACGTCCGGAGATAATTTTTTGAATAATTCTTTGTCGCCGTATAAAATTATCTCGCAAAAAATATTTTATTTCTGATAGCCTTCTGAGTAAAATTATTTTTTTTAATTTTATACACAAGTATTATTTTTATAAATTCGGTAAAGTTAGAGTTTGTGGATGTATCACGTCAGCCATCTGAAGATCGGTTGACAAGTTCGACATTAATGATTATGATTATGTGATAACACTTTTGCAAAGGTCAGGGTAGTTTTTTGTTAGTGCAGCCGGTCCCAAACGCCTAGAATACTTTGCCCAACCATTCCTTTTTCAGCTAGATACCATAATATAGTCCCAAATTTATACACAACAGCTGGCGACAACTACAGCAAAATAATAAAACAGTCCTGTCCATTATTCCAATATTTTTATGTAGCTCCTACGGGATTGGAGAAAAATGAGACAGCATCTGAAATAGGAGAAGGAAAGAATCCACATCCGGCTAACTCTGCAACCCAAAGTTCATTGTACGATAGGGATGTGAGTTCTGCTCACCATACTAGAAAAGCAAGATCCGACTGAGGAGGGGAATATGCGGTTAGTGAGACCACTTTGCGTATCAACGATTGTGCAGAAATTAATGCAGATTTATGCACCCTGATTTTTCATGGATAGCTACATTTCCATCGCCGATATCTAACAATTGTTTCGAGAATGTGTCAGCGGATGGTTATTGTAGCATTTTGACTTACATACTTTTTAAGTGGCGATAAAGTCCGGACTGAACATGGGTCTCAACCAACATGCCTCTCGAATTTGCCCGGTCCTTAGCTAACCGCCTCCAGTTGAGCACTCCAAGTTGGTTGAAGTCGGTTTCTAATTGTGCGCGCCACATAAGTCGAGGTCTTCCTCTACTTAAGACCGACAGACGTCTGGTTGGGAATCGAAGACTCTGCGAGCCGAAGTAATGGTGTCCATTCGTTCTACTTTTCCTAGCCATCTACAACGTCCAATGCGGAATTTTTTGACCAGAGCCATGTCGCAGTACAGCTCGTAGGGTTCTTGGTTGAGTCTTCGTCTCCATAGCCCGTCAACGCAAACGGGACCGAAGATTTTTCGAAGAATTTTCCTCTCAAATTGAGCAAGGATTTCTTCGTCCGCTTTTGAGACAATCCATGCTTCAGCGCCGTATAGCAGGACTGAAATGATCAGGGTCTTACATAGGATCTCCTTAGTAGTTTGAGTGAGGGCTTTACTACTGAATTGCCTTCTAAGCCCGAAAAACAGCGGCTGGCACGAGTAATTGTTCGTTTTATTTCTCACGTGATGTCGTTGCCATAGTTAATAGCGTAGCAGAGAGACAAAATCCGGTACTACATCAAAGTTATATTTGTCAATATTGACGTCCTGGCCAATTCGTCGATGTTGTCTGTCCTTTCGTGTTGGCATCATATACTTTCACTTGAACTCATTTACTGCTAAACCCATTTTTGCCGCTTCCTTCTCTATACTAGCATACGTGGCTGTGACATTAAGTTGAATCCTACCAATGATTTCAACATCGTCGGCAGGAGTCTTGCACAATCCTCTTAAGAATCAAATTGAAGATTTCACACGACCGCGTATGGAATTGCCTAAATCCTTTTTTGGTATCGAGTGTGTCGGTGAGGCCGTTTCCGACCCTGATGGAGTAGCGAGATTTCTCTATCTATGAATGCTGTCGTATGCGGCTTTAAAATCGATGATTTGGTGGTGGGTATCGATTTGGACTCCTTGGTTTCTTTTTCCAGGACCAGCCGAAGTGTGAAGATTTTATCGGTTGTGGACTTTTATGGCCTAAAACCACACTGATCAGGTTGTTGTTAAACGGTTTTAGGCGTTCACATAATTGTTATGGCAGATATGGTATTTTGGGCGATGTTGTGGTGACTTATGCCTTTGTAGTTGGTAAAATTCTGAGAGTCTCCCTTTTTGTGGATTGGGAAAACGATTCTGAGGTTCCTATCTTCTGGTATACTTTCATCCGACCAGATTTGGCTTATGAGTTGGTGGATGCTACTTACCAAGTCATCTCCGCTGACATTTTAAAGCTCAGCGGAAGGGCCGTCAAATCCGGCAGATTTCTTAAGCTTGAGCTTATATATTGCTATCCTCTCTTCACTCAGATCGGTTGGTTGGCAGTTTTCGCTATCGTTGCCAACATCGAAAGTTTCGTTCTGCCTGACTGCGTGTTGTTCGTCATCGCCGTAGAACAGTCCGCAGATGTGGTTCTTCCATATCCTCAGTATTGACTGTGTCTCAACTACCATAACTCCTTGTTCAGGATTCCGTTCGAGCCATCTATCCTCAGAAGTCTTACATTTTGGTATGACTTGCGAACTTCGTTCCTGGAGTGGCATCTCTCTATATCCTCAATCGCACGCTTTTCTTGCTCTTTTTTTTAAAGTTGGTGTTCCTTCTTCTCTGCCTATAGATCTCAATGGCAGCTCTCGTTTTCACCTGTAGTTTATCCTTATAGGCCTCGTTCTTGAGTGGGAATAAATGTCGAGATTCCTCATCAAACCAGGGGTCTCTTGCTGTACGGCGCGAGAAACCTAGCACATCAACTGATCATTCCATAAGATCAGGCATCTTTGCCAGTGTTCATCGACATTCAATGCTGGTGGTATGGTGTTAATCGAGAGGTTAAGGACACGCGTTGCGCGAAGGTCATATTGGTCTTTTACGATTGCAGTCTTTCGACATTATATTTTTCGCAGTATTTCTGGATTGTTGTGGAGTGGTGCATATACGCATTCTTACCTTGGCTACAACAACGTAGTGGTCCGAGTCGCTGTTAGCTCCTCGCAATGTTCGAACATCCAAAATACTGGATGCGTGCCTCTTGTCTATCGCAATGTGATCAATTTGGTTGACTGTTCATTGTTCTGGGCACGGCCATCCCCTTTATGGATATCGAGGTGAGGAAACCGTGTGCTGGCTCTAGTGGCATTTCGATCCGTAGCGACGTCAACTAGCCCAAGTCCGTTACCAATCGTATTGTCGTGTAGTCTATGTTTTCCGACAATTCTGCTAAAGATGTTTTCTCTTTCTACCTTTGCGTTATAATCTTAGAGCATGATTTTAACATCGTACTACGGTAGTCACTCATAGGTTTTGTCAAGGAGCTCATAGAAGCAGTCCTTATCTATATCATATTTTTCCTCCGTTGGGGCGTGAGCGCATATAAGGCTTATGTTGGCGAATTTGGCCTTGATGCGGTTTGTTACAATGCGTTCGCTAATGTCTTGGAAACATAAGACTTCTTCCCTAAGTCTGGCACTTATAACAAATTCGCATCCGAATAGTCGTTGTTTCTGCTCACTATAACACGGTCCGTAGTAGATGTCACAGTTTTTCATCCAATTTTTGCCCGGCCCATCGTATTTCCTGGATGGCAGTAATGTCTGCTTTGTAGCAGTTAAAGGCTTCCAATAGTTGTTCGCTTGCATCTCTCCTGCTTAATATTCTCACATTCCAGGTGCAGATACGAACGTCGTTTTCCTTTTGTGGTTAAGCAAGGTCGTCCGCAATAAAGTTAATCCTTTCCGAGGCTATTGGTTGCTTCGTAACCGTAAGTTCTTTCCATGGTTGGGTAGTTAAACCACTCGCGCTTATCGTTTAGCATGTCAAATCCGGTTGGATGAGTTGGAGGTTAAAAATAAGCACATTTAGTCAGAGTTACAGCTACTGGGCATTGCCAAATGAAAGCCAAACAGAGTCTAACCTAGTTCTACAACACCCAACCAAACAAAGTTGTGTTGACGAAATACTGATTTTCAGAATGTCTCAGAGATCTTTAAGTTCTTTTTTTTTTAGAAACCAATACCATGTCATTTGTCTAATCTTGTCAAAATGATGTCCTATTTGACATATTTAAAAAATTGTGAGGAAAATATAATAAGTCAGCAAATACGTTATTTTGTTGGGTTCCAATATTTGTTAAAATAGCATCTATCGGACCTGAATCCTAGGTGATGCAATTTTGCATTATATTTAGTTACATTAATGTTCGAACATTTGCCCAATCTTTATAATGTTGGCAACTTTCAAAAGTATATTTTAGCATTTTCTACAGCTAAATAGTAAATTAATAAATTATTTGCAGTACACAAATTAAATATTTAACTGTCACCAATATTACTACTTTAAATTATATAGAAACATGTAAACCGACATTAATCCATTTCATTGGCATGCAACTTAAATGGATTTTTCATTTCTGAAAGAATACAAATAATTTAAACTCGAATTATTATTACGTATGTAGAAACGTACAATGCACATGCCTAGTTGTAAACCATTTTATATTCCTGCATATGAAAATGTGCGTAAATTTAACTACAAAATAAACATTCACGTAGATATGTAAATATTCATTAATGAGCATTAAATTAATTCAGATAAATTTACCATTTCCACGGACATGTATCTAGAATGGTCAGAAATACAGAACGACCTGTATTTGATTGTTTTTAGTTTTATTTGGTCGCAATTATTTACGATAAACAGATAATTAATTATTGATCCTATGGCTTGATGGTGGATGGATACTCAAATACCAAAAGTTGTACTATATAATTTTCAATTTGATTTCGGAGTGTGAGTGAATTCCTTTGGAAGGAATATCCGGGAGGCATTATTATTGAATTAGCATTTGAATGAATATGTACTGGAATGTAGGCAAAAGTGGAATTGGAATCACAAAAACAACTGTGACCACAACGTTAGATGTAACGGATGACAGTTTGGCAACAGGCGGGACATCTAACACGGTTCGATTTTCACCACCCAAAGGAAGTGTAGATCTTCTTAAAACGTTGGCACAGAGATAGCTCAGAGGTATATTGGCAACGTTTACATGGAGGACTATATTTGGACTGACACGAGTCGCTGTATACTTTTGTAAGTGACTTTTATGTTTACAAGGTGATGGACTCAGTCTAGGACTAACGCCACCTATACGTTATTAGACAGAATTTCCATTGATATTAAAATGTCAAATTACGAACAGCTATGAATTTAATTGGATGGGTGGGTGTTGCAGAACGAGGAGAGACTATGATAGGCTTTAACCTGGCAATGCCCAGTAGTTGTGCCTCTGACTACACATCAAGTGCTTATTTTTACCTTCAAGTGGTAACCATCGGCTACTGGTCTCATCCAACCGGATTTGGCTTGCTAAACGATACGCGCGATTATTGATAACACGACGAAAACAGCAGCCAGGTCACAATGGCAGGGAATGAGTACCCGGCCTGCTGTCCCAGGCGAAACTAGACAAGCTGCTTCGACATATTCGGACAACAGGTTGTCTAGGTATTTCACGGTTTAGTCAGGCCACTTGAACAGAGACGATGTCAGATGAACCGAAAGGCCAACGGCAGTATTCAATCTCGTAGTTTATACAGATAACCCCGTGCCCTAGGGGTATCTAATAAATTGGAACTGGCCCTCCAGGTTTGGGGGTTGTGCTTTGGTTTAACTACCCAACCATGGAAAGAACTTAGGATGAGGATTGATTTTATTGCGGACGACCTTGCTTAACCACAAAAGGACAACGACGTTCGTATCTGCACCTGGAATGTGCGAACATTAAACAGGAGAAGTGCAAGCGAACAACTAGCGGAAGCCCTAAACTGCTACAAAGCAGACATTACTGCCATCCAGGAAATACGATGGGATCGGCAGGGCAAAAATAGGATGAAAAACTGCGACATCTGTCCGTAGTGTTATAGTGAGTAGAAACAGCGACTATTCGGATGCGGATTTGTCTTATGTTTCCATGAAATTAGCGAACTCGTTGTAGCTATCCGCATCAAGGCCGAATTTTCCAACAAAAGTCTTATATGCGCTCATGATCTAATGGACGAAAAATATGATATATCTAAGGATTTATTCTACAAGCTCCTTGAAAAAACTTATGAGCGATGTTAAAATCGTGCTGGAAGATTTTAACACAAAGGTAGTAAGAGAAGACATCTTTAGCAGTATTGCCGGAAAACATAGCCTACACGACAACACGTCTTGTAACGCACTTAGGCTAATTGACTTCGATACGGAACGAAATGTCACAATAGCCAGCACACGCTTTATCCCCCTCGATACCAATTAGGGGAGATGGCGGTCTCCAGATCAACGAACGGTCACTCAAAGTGATTACATTGCAATACATCCAGTATTTTGGATGTCCGAACATTCCGAGGAACTAACATCGACTCAAACCACTACCTTGTTGCAGCCAAGGTAAGAATGCAAGTATCCACCACGCACCAACAATCCAGAACTGTGAAAAAGTTTAATGTCGAATGACTGCAATGGCAAGAAACCGCCAAAATCTTCGCGCAATTCGTATCCCTTAACCTCTCGAATAACTTCATACCACCAGCATCGAATGTCGAAGGACAACGGCTATGATGCAATTAAGCCATTAGATCAGCCAAAACTCATTTGGTAGGTTTCTCGCGCCAACACGAAGAGCGAGGCCTACAAGACTAAACTGCATGTGAAGACGAGAGCTGCCATTGCGCTCTATAGGCAGTGAAGAAGGGAAGAACACCGGCTTTTTAGAAAGAAGAATAGTGAGCAAGAAAAGCGCGCAATCGAGAATATAGAGAGCTGCCGCTCCAGAAACGATGATCGCAAGTCCTACCAAAGTGTACAACGTCAGAGCAAAGGATACTCGAACAGAATCCTGCTAAGATGAACAAGGAAATGTGGTAGTTGAGACGCAGACTATTCTGAGGATATGAAGGAACCACTTCTGCAGAATGTTGAATGGCGAAAACGAACAACATTCCGCTGTCAATCAGAATGAAACGTTTGATACTGGCAGCGACAGCGAAAACTGCCAAGCACCCGACCTGAGTGAAGTGAGCATAGCAATATCTAAACTCAAGCTTAGTATGACTATGACGGCCCTTCCGCTAAGCTTTATAAAGCCGGCGGAGTTGACTTGGAAAGTAACATCTACCAACTCATAAGCCAAATCCGGTGGGATGAAAGTATGCCAGAAGAATGATACCGCAGCATCATTTTCCCGATTCACAAAAAAAGGAGACCCTCTGAACTTTTCTAACTACAGAGGCATAAGTCTCCGCAACATCGCCCAAAATATCCTATCTGCCGTAATATGTGAATGCCACAAGCCGTTTACCAACAACCTGATCGGCCCTTATCTGTATGTTTTTAGGCCAGGAAAGTCCACAACCGATCAAATCCTCACATTTCGGCTGATCCTGGAGCAAAACCCAAAGAGTCCAAATCTATGCCCACCACCTATTTATCGATTTCAAAGCCGCACACGACAACATGTATAGAGATGAACTATACAGAGTCATGTCTCGTTTTGGTACACCGCCCAAACTCCTCCGTTTTTGTATGATGATGATAGAGAATTCTCGCTGCTCCATCAGGGTCGGAAACAACTTCACCCACACACTCGATACCAAAAAAGGATTTAGGCAATTCCAAGCGCGGTCATGTGAAATCTTCAATTTGATTCTTGAGAGGACCGTGAAAGACTCCAGAGCCAATACCAGAGGCGATGTCATAGCCACATTTGCTTGTATAGAAAAGGAAGCGGCAGTAAATAAAGCAAGACAAAGTATATGCTGTCAACACGACAGATATACCTTTGAGGTAGTACGATACTTTGCCTACCTCAGTTCCGCTTTTAACTCTGACAACAACATCTCGTCAGAAATTAAACGAAGAATTACTCTTGTCAACTGCTGTTTCTTCGGGTTCAGAAGGCAGTTCAGAAGAAAAGCCATCACTCGAACAACTAGGGAGATCCTATACAAAACCCTGATCATCCCAGTCCTGATCTAACTACAGTCCTGATGGACCGTTTCAAAAGTGGATGAACAAATAATTAGTCGATCCTAGAGGAAAATTCTTCGAAAAATCTTTGGTCCCGTTTGCGTTGACGATCTATGGAGACGAAGATTCAACCAATAACTATACGAGCTGTACAGCGACATGCACCTGGTCAAAAAACTCCGCATTGGACGTTTAAGAATGTTAGGACATTTCGAGTGATTAGACACCAATACTCCGGCTCGCAGAGTCTTCGATTCCCAGCCAGACGTCGCACGCAGTAGAGGAAGACCTCGCCTTAAGTGGCGCGCACAAGTTGAAACCGACCTCAACCAACTTGGAGTGCACAACTGGAGGCAGTTAGCTAGGGACTGAGCTAATTGGAGAGGCATGTTGGTTAAGGCCCAGGTTCATTCCGGACTGTAGCACCACTAAGGTAAATAAGTAAAATCAAAGCTTTCAATAATTTGCCCAAATTATGAAAATCGCCAAGCTCTTGCATGCTTGATATTTGATTTTTCGCCTACCTCTCAGTGAAAGAAAAAGTAACGTACGACCAAGTCGTGCACCCACCACTGATTTTAATTGTTTTAGATAACTCTAACAATATCAAAAACCATTTAAAAACGAGAAAACAATCAATTCTGCACAATATATTAAATAGTTTCTGTAACCTACGTGAAATAATTACAATGCCTGCGCAATATTTTTGTGAGTAAGAAATAATTAATAATGCTTACATGCACATAAACAAAAATAAACTGCTATCATACTGCTATCGATATCCGGAGTGGAACGCAATCTCTTTTTTTAGTTATCGTTACGAATGTGTTTTGAATTTCAATTAAATAGATTTTTTAGGAACTCAGGTATAAATGTTTAATAATTATTGGTGTGTATGTGGGCCCATGTTTTTACGACAAAGGACATTAAATCAGCTGATTTTATTGTAAACATGAATTAATGACTTTTTTAGAATTCCAGTATAATTATGATTTATGACTTCTGCCTACGGTTGTATGGATATAATTTTTAGTATGCACTTAAACAAATTTTCAAATAACTATTTAGTAATACGATTTACGCGGTTTGTTTTAGTGCAAAATTAATTATGGTTCGATTTCATTTTTGATTTCAAAACGCAGAATTGAGAATGAAGCTGCGGAAGGGAATGGAATGGATGGAATGGATGGAATGGATGGAATGGATGGAATGGATGGAATGGATGGAATGGATGGAATGGATGGAATGGATGGAATGGATGGAATGGATGGAATGGATGGAATGGATGGAATGGATGGAATGGATGGAATGGATGGAATGGATGGAATGGATGGAATGGATGGAATGGATGGAATGGATGGAATGGATGGAATGGATGGAATGGATGGAATGGATGGAATGGATGGAATGGATGGAATGGATGGAATGGATGGAATGGATGGAATGGATGCAATGGATGGCCCACTCTGTATTTTCATTTTTGTGCAAAGTTCAACGCATTTGTAGATTTTCAATGTTTAATGTTCTTAAGAAATTTTTATTTTACCAAAACCAATATATTCGTAGTAACGTTCGTTTTATACATGATGAGTATATATAATGAGCATAAGTTCAAAGTAAAGCGGTCCAGCCACTTGCAGCCGCATTTGTAAAGACATTCTAGAGGTTGTTTAGCTTTCAAGGAATGTATTTCAACATTTCAACATGGATTTGTTGCAAAAAAATCTACAACTACCAATTTTGCAATTTTTTTTCAAGTTTTGTTCTTAATAAATTCGAGGAAGGTTTACATATCGATAGAGTTCGATAGAGTTAGTCACTTAATTTTAACCAATAAATTGCAGAGAATAGCATTTAATTCAAGTATCTTGAAATGGTTAGTACCCTACTTGGAAGGTCGTATTAAATTTGTAGCTTTTGACCAAATAGTTTCAAATCTCGTAATGGTATCATCAGGAGTTGCCCAAGGAAGTCATCTTGGTTCACTTCTTTTTCTTATTTTCATCAATGGCATGCCCGAAATCTTTTCAAATTCTATTCAACTTCTGTTTGCAGATGATTTAAAATTTTCCAGATGCATTGAATCTATTGACGATTGTCTTCTCTTACAAGATGACCTTCTATGGGTAACAGAATGGTGTTTAGTCAACCAATTATTCTTGCATGTCTTTTCGAATACAAAACAGAGAATACTGTCCTTGAAAGAGTATCAGAGAAAAGAGACCTCTGTGTAGTTTTTGACTTAAAATTAAACTTAATTTAACATGTTGAGTTTATTATACGTAGTTCGAATGAATTTAGGCATCCATATAAATTGTGTTTTTTAATGGTTTATTATTCCTATAGAGATAAAACTGAGCGTTTTTGATCAAATCGGGCAACTCTAATGTCGTTTATGTTCAGATTGGTTTACCAATTCATCATGAACAGGTTGACAAAGGAACAACGCTTGCAAATCGTGTAAATTTATTTCGAAAATAATGGTTCAGTTCGCGAAGTTTACCGCAAGCTCCGTTTATTTTATGATCGACATAATCGTCCATCACAGCAATTAATTCGATTAACCATGAATCGTTTTCACACTACGTTTACTATGATAAAACGCATCCGCAGGGACGTCGAACAGTGCGCACCGCAGAATAAATTGCCGCTGTAGACCTAAGTGTTAAATAGGACCCGAATGAATCGACTCGCCACCGTGTACAGCAACTGAAGCTTTGTCCATCAATTTTATGGAAGATTTGGCACAAAGATCTTGGCTTACGGCATAACAAGATCCAGCTTGAACAAGAATTAAAGCCGCGAGACCATGATTTTGGTGTATGCGCCGAAAATGAGATTGATCTCGATGCTGATTTTTATCGCAACATTTGGTTCAGCGATGAGTCTCATTTTTGGTTGAATGGCTAAGTCAACATGACAAATTGACGCGTTTGGAGTGAAGAGAATCCCCATGACACCATTGAGACGCCATTACATCCACAAAAACTGACTGTTTGGTCAGCTCTATGGGCTGGTGGAGTCATTGTGCCATACTTCTTCCGAAATGATGTTTGAGAGTCAGTTACCGTTAATGGAGACCGGTATAGAGCCATGATAACCGACTATTTTGTTCCCGAATTGGATGGCATGAATGTGGATGAGATGTTGTTCCAACAAGACGGTGCTAGATGCCACACGGCATACGTCACAATCGATTTATTGAAGGAAACAATCGATGAGCGCATGATTTCGCGGAATGGACCTGTCAATTGGCCACCAAGATGGTGTGATTCGACACCATTGGATTATTTTCATTTGGGATATGTGAAGTTGCTCATCTACGTAAACAAACCAGAAACGTTAGGGGGGTTGGAAGCCCCAACATTCGTTGCGTTATTGCCGACATACGGCCCCAAATGCTCGAAATAATGGTTGAAAATAAGACCTCTGGACTTGGCTTTATTCGAACCAGCCGCAGCAGCCACATGCCCGAAACAAATTTAGACATTTGTGGCATAAAATTATACTTCCAATAAAGCCAAATTGATGGACAGTAAAACGATTTGTTTGTGCTCCATTTCAATTCGTAGTTCTATACCTATAAAAAAAACACCCATTAAGGAAAAGACGTTTTGATACCAGCAATGCCTCCGATTAACTTGCTATTCCATTTTAATAGCTTGCAGTTTCCGGTACGGCCTTAATTCGAAATGACTATTAGCAAATTTCAAGAGCAGTCATTGCGGTATTCGGGCCCAGTTAAAGCTCTCGTTTAAAAGCCTCACTAGAAATTTTCTTAAACATCTTGCAACTTTTTTATAAATTCCATCATTGGTTAGTCGGTGTCAAAACTTGGTGAAGTTTTTGAATGAAAGCTTTAACTGGGCCATTAACCTTGAAAGTACATGCTTTTCGCATGGTCAACTGTATGTCACTTGTTACCATTTTAGAGGGCATGTTTTGCCGGGTGAGCACGTTATGTAAATAATTCTCCCAAAAGCAAGGTAAAGATATAAATCTTGTATTGAAATACAAAAAACAAAATATTGTTGGTGCACCACTTTTGTTAGGTACTAGGAGGGAGGCACTATGGAGGGATCTCCTGTTTTACGCCGAATACAAACGGCTGAGGTGAGATAAGCTTTTTTGGATAATTGATACGTTTCAGATGATTTGTCAGACCATCGAGAGACTATAAATTCACATGGGATCGTTGTTACGATGATTAGTTAAATGAACTGTAGCGCATGAGGTCTGGGTACGATTCCCAGCCGTTGCAACACCTAGATGATTTTTCACTGGCCCCCCTCTCGTGATGATCTGACAAATCATCCGAGTAGTGTCAATTTTCAAAAAGAAACGTCTCCCAAATTGACCGTGCGGATATGGCGTTAAACAGGACGACCCGCTATCGTACACCGCCAAGTACACTCCTACGCATGGATGGCTGTGAGAATGCTCGGCCCTAGATACTAACGAGCCTGTTGTGCCATAATTATGATTTCCTTTCATGCACTGGTGTTATATATGAGTCGGGCCGAAATTATCGGCGATATGTCTTGCAGCTCTGTACAACACGTGTATAGGGCTGCCTTCTTTTATATCTCTATATGTATATAGTTAAATCCTTTTTCTATTTTCTTCAGTTTAAACATTTTCTTAAGCCAACGGATTAACCGGGAGTATATCAACGCTTGTTGGATATGACATTTTCCGGTTTCGATTATAGCACTTCTGTGCCTCCAAATAATTTGTAATTCCATCGATTAGGCTTTTCGTCGATATATACAAGGTGGCGCAAAAATAACCTTCCGATGTTTTTTGGCTGTAATTTAAAAAAAAAAAGAAAAACTTTGATTCTTCTTGTGGATTATTTTTATTCGGTCTTTTAATTTTTTTTTGTATCAAGTCGAGAATATGATGTCATGTTAATGGCCGCCGCCACAGTTGATTGTCATTTGAGCCCTTTTTATGGCATTTTCCATCACTTTGGCCAAAACTTCCGGCGATAGGTCCTCACATTCTTGACGGATATTGTCTTTAAGAGCTGCAAGAGTCTGAGGCTTGTTGACATAAACCCGCGACTTCAAAAAGCCCCACAAAAAGAAGTCTGAAGCGGTCAAATCAGGCGATCTTGCTGTCCAGTGCAAATCGCCAAAACAGGAGATTAGGCACCCGGGAAATGCATCCTTCAGCATATCACTTGTGGCACGTGCAGTGTGTGCCGTTGCACCGTCATGTTGGAACCACATGTTTTCCAATCCCAATTCATCAAGTTGCGGCAAAAAGAACTCGTTGATCATTGCTCTGTAGCGCTCACCATTCGCAGTAACCGTTTGGCCCACGACGTCTTCGAAGAAAAAAGGTCCGATGACTCCTCCAGCGAAAACAGCACACCATACAGTGACTTTGAGCGGGTGGGTTACACGCGGATTTTCAGTGCCCCAGAAGCATAAATTTTGCTTATTTACGTACCCGCTAAGATGGAAATGGGCCTCATCACTCATGATTATTTTTGATGAAAAATCATCTTCCTCTTGGTGGTGATTAAGGATGGCTTGAGCGTATGTTAGACGCGATTGGCGGTCAGCAGGTAATAGATGATGCACCGTCTGGACTTTGTACGGAAACATCTTCAAATCTTGTACCAAAATTCGCTGTAAAGACCGTCGACTGACGTCGTCTGGTCGATGTCGACGGCGCTTCCATGACATCTTCGGCTACAGCAGCAATATTCTCTGCAGAACGGCTACTCCGGGGTCTGCCACGCCTGGCAGCATCTCGTGTTGTGCCAATCTCTTCGAGGCGAGCGGCTAAACGTCGCAGTGTTTCACCAGTAGGCGTTGGACGGCTAGGAAATCTGCGACGAAATTCACGTTGTGCCAAAGTCACCGACCTATTATTGCTCAGATAAATAGTCACCAATATTAGCTGTTCTGGAGCAGTGTAGCGTAACATTGTTTATTAACTACACAAATGTCAAAACAGAACTGACATTAGGGGCCAATCGCAAAATTTATAGCATTTTCTGATAGGAGGATTACTTTTGCGCCACCTTGTATGTGTTTGAAAGCTCTTTAAAGAATGTCGATAGCATGTTATTAAACACCATTACTTTTTGACGAGGAATTAGTTAACCGATTTGTGCATGGTATCTAAGTAAAAAGCATAATTAAGGCTTAACAGAACTTGGTCTACCGATAAACTCATTAATGAACTGGTACAGCCTTTTTTCTCGAATCCTGGTTTTCAATCAAACATCTCAAGCAACGTTGTGCAAAAAAAACAACAAATTTACCTTAGTCCAGGATAAAAAAAAAACGTTTAGTAACCTCAAATCTTCGTTCCCGTTTCGACCTTACCAGTTGTGAGATAGGCAGTAATCAATAATGAACTCAGAAAAGAAATCAGCGAAATTGAATTAATTTGTTCATTTCGAATTTATCTCTTTCATTTTATTATTTCTGCGATAAACTTAATGAGCTGTTGTTGTGGGTGATGGTGCGTGGCTCTGGATTATTGAAAAAAATTGTAATTTAATCCTGCAATTGTTAATTAAGGATATTTGATGCAGATCGTCAAGAAAACAATCCCGCGAAACGTGATTATTGAGATGAAAGCTGGTCCGCACTTGTTTGTATCTAATCATGAACCTCTTAGATAGGGAGGGTTTTAAAAACGTTGTCACGTTTGTTAGGATGACTTGTTGATTCCTTCCTTGTGATGAAATCTTAACGAATTGTTGAAGGTCATACTATGAACCATTTAGTTTATTGCGCCTTTGAAATCGAAGATAAAGCAAAGGTCTGTTCCCGAAAGTTTCATTGGTTCAAGACTTTGAACATGAAATGCTTTAATCCTCTGGATCTATTCACAAATCAAAACTTGTTTACTGCCCCGCATCTGCTGGGATACTTTGAGATCAAACAACTTGAGTAATTTGTTTACATTGTATTTTTTTTTAAATACCCTTTACTAGGATAAACAGTCAGTTGTCTATTGTCCTCACATTATGGGGAGTCGGGGAACTTATTCATGTTAACATAAAAGAATAACGACAAATCGCTTAAGGATACATTTTTTTTGTTGGATTTAAGGCAGAAAAATCTGTGCTTTGCAAATTTTTTTGTTGGTTCGCCATTGTGACTGTTGCTGAACCAATAATGTACATTTCAAAAGCATTCACCCGATTTAGTTTTGAAATATCTTTGAAATGAAGAAAAATACTTTGTTTGAGTTTGAGTTTTGAATGGCTGCGAAAAAAGCTACGCCCTGGATACTTACCAACCTGTTGCCTCGAAAATGGCTAAGGAAAGGTGAAATACTTCAACCACAATTTTACTAGCACTTTCATTATTGAACGAAGTTGCATAATCGGGACCAAATAAGAAGATGAATCTTAAAACCCCTTTAACCCACTAAACGGGTCACAGTTACTGGACCTCAGTAAAACGATTGCTATAGGTGCCTTTTTGGCAACTGAACACACTCTAAGAGATAAACCACGCAAAAGAATTGATAGCGATAGAACCTGTAAAGCAGGTAGCACTAAATGCTTAAATAAAGGCGCCTGCAAGACGACTGGGAGTAGCAAAAAGGGGAGCATCGATATTGCATTATCGAGGCAGTCTAAATAGAGGGAGATGAGTTTGCTTAAATTACGAAATTCCGAGTTATTAAAGTTTAATAGAAGGAGTACAGCTAAATTATAAAAGTGAGGCTTATTTCATTGCTATTATTTCTATTCGGATTAAAGCGAGAGGAAGACGTCTCCTTCCATATAATGTTAAGTATACTTAACGTGATCACCTAGCCGTTACAGTTCTTATTATATTTTGTTGCGTGCTGGTTCCGGTTTTCTGCTATTCGGAGGTTTTAGACCCTTGACTCGGTCACGTCACAAAAATCATGCCAGTCTTGTGGCAAAAATATGACTATTCGCCTGCGGGAAAATTGTCTTACCTAACCTACCTCGACCTCCATACTCGCCTCGAAGGTCCCTTAATATGGCATCTTCAATTCCTTGTTCCATTTCACTTCCTTGCCACAATATCAAAACCATAGAAAAATGTTGGTAAACACACCAATGAGGGATTCATTACATTGGTGCAAGTTTGAAAATCATATGTAAGCACGAACTTCATCCTTGATAAGGACCGTTGTCCATCTAACAGTTCTTGCATCCCAAAGTCTATCACTCCAAAGACCTCAGAATATCATACGTTCCCGCAAAGTCGGGTAACAACAACCACCATGAAACTCCCAAAAAAGGGCCAACCTCTTTATAAACCTAAGCCATATAACCAGAGGACTACATGATTTCGTGACTCCTGATTCCCGTGGTACCAGACTATAGCCTCTCGTCAAGCTCCAATCACGATCATATTTATGAGTTCTTTACAAACCGGTCCAGAGATTAGTGATCAGCATCAGCCCCAAGAAACTTTTCCAACTTCGTGAGCTCATACTTTTTTATACCCTATCCCACAGGGGTATATTAGTTTTGACATTAAGTTTGTAACATAGAGAAATAGTTTCGCTAGATATACTTCAAAGTATATGGATCGACTCTGAACTCAGAACGACTCAGACTCTAGCTGAGTCGATTTAGCCATGTCTGTCTGTCCGTCCGTCCGTCTGAGTGTCACAAAATTTTGGGCGTTAAATTTTGAGCTAGTGTTTTTAAATTTGGTGTAAAGACTCTCTATTCGACGAAGCAGAACAAGTGTAAATATTTTTTAAATCCGAAAACTGCGACGTCCCCTTTTTAGAACAACTTAGGTTTTGGCCAAACCGTCAGAATGTTTGGAAAAGAGTTTGAATAACATATACAGACAATTCTAATGACTATATTTCGTCAATACACAGTTTTGTCAGTAAAAAATGGTTTCCGGTCAAATTGTAAAATATTCGAAAAAACTTTTGATGCAAAATCACTGGTACTGATAATATAAACATTTCGTCTATATGTCTATTGAGCCGACGACCACTTTTTGGAGACGATTTTATGCAAAAACCGTTTGTATCTCTACCCCATCTCCATAGCATAATCAAGCGAAAATCGTTGTTTTTGTCGAACCAGAAGAGATTTTGATAAACTGTCTGAACAATATGTTGTGACACTGACCTTTTCTATATTTTATCGACATAAATTCCACATTTTGGGGATAATAATTTTAAGGATGGAATAGGAAAGACTATTAAACGATGTTTTTATTGCCATTGTAGACGTATTTGCGTCAAAAGTTATTTTGGAATTTCTTTTAAATTTTGACAAGAAACCATTTTAATAAAAATGGTCCCAGTTTATCTAAATATCTCGCTTAGATGGTTTTTAAAATTCTTAACCGTTTGAACAAAACAAAACGGACGGACAAGGCTCAATCAACTTAGCTAGCGATTCCGATTCGATATATATACAAGAAAAATAACATATGAGAAGGCTACAGTCAGCTGTGCGGATCGTTTAACATCCTATCCCATTCCATCCTTAAAAAAATTATCCCCAAAATGTCGCCTTTATGGAGATGAAATTTAGAAGATGTCACAACATATTTTTCAGACAGTCTATTAAAATGTTTTATGGTTCGACAAAAAACAACGTTTTTCGCCTGGTTTGAGGAAGTGTATACAAATCGTTTTTGTATTAAAACGCCTCCAAAAAGTGGGCATGGTTTAAATTGATATATTAAAGAAATATTACCATAGCCAATGAATTTGCATCAACATTTGGATTGTGTAGATACGTTGTTCAGACACTTTTTCAAAATCTCTAACGGTTTGGCCTTAAGCTACGTTTTTCTGAAAAGGGGGCGTGGTACTATGCGGATTTCAGAAATGTGTACACTTGTTCTGCTGGGAGCAACAACAAACATCTGTACCAAATTTCATTATTGTAGCTCAAAACTTAAGGCCAAAACACTGGTGACGTACGGACAGACATATGATTTTGATAAACTGTCTGAACAATATGTTCTTACAATGACATTTTCTATATTTCATCGCCAAGAAGCCGACATTTTGTGGATAATTGTTTTAAGTATGGGATGGGATAGGGTATAAAACGATCCACACAGTGGATCGTAGCATTCTCATATGTTTTTTTTTGGTAAAGCAATTAAGACGTTGCAACAGTATAATTGTAAAAAATGTCCATCAACACGTCCTTATCATTAAAGAGTGTTTTATTAATTTCATTTTGAGAGTTTGATCCATTTTTCTTTAAATAAAAAATTAAAAGGAGGTAAGAAAACCCTTTAAAAATGTTCTCAGGAAATTTTCTAAAGTATAATTTTTCACCCAAAGCCTGAGGCATCTCTTGATAAGGTTGCATTTGAGTTCGTGTATAATTTTGCCAGTGACTTGAGGCTGCTTCGATTGTGTAAAAAAAGCCCTTAATGTCCTCAACGATTGTCTCAGCATCTCCCGTAAGACGCTACTCGTAGTTTATTAAATACACATTCTACGATTCATCAAATAGTGCAGTCTGTGCTGGAAAAAAATTTAAGGTCATCACTCACGCGCTCAGTGAATCATTCACAATCACCAACGGTCTGTGCGAAACCAGGTCGGCACTCATTTGCACATTTGATTACATCGAGAATTGCTCCAGAACCTCCTGTGAAACGCTACCAGAAATTCAAAAAGGCACATTTCCACTAGAACATGCAAAAGCCAATGCAGTGAAGCAAACCTCCAACTGAGAAACATCAAATTCCGAGACATCCATCACGTGCAATCACGTGCAATCACGTGAGCAATAATATAGCCACCCATTTTGAACATTAGTCCAGCCGCCACCTGAAGAAAGGGAACATTCGAAGGATCGCAGTACACCTGGTAATATTTACCACAACGATCTTAACATCATTTGCTTGATCAACATCATCATCGTCAAATTCAATTTGTAACGTTTTGAAAAAGAATAATTTGCTTTTCATAATATGGTAAAATGTTACCCTTTGGCGCCAAGGAGTTATGACATTACATAGTCTTCACTTGTGGGTGGGCTACCCTAATGAGAAAGACGCCTATCGATTAGTGCAATCTCTTCTCAGTCAACAACATCTGACATTTCTCTACCTTGTTAATAACACTCTCCTTTAAATCCGTTCTTTTTTTATCTTGTTATCCCTTCTGGATAAGCAATAGTAATAATACATGATCAAAGGTCTATGAGGTCATGCATTGCTACAATATTAAATAGGCACTACAATTATTTGTAGGTAAGGTTGGTAGTAGAAGATCCCCCCTCCGACGAGCTGTCGCCGTGCAACCACTAGCGTGCCACTACTACTACCGGGGAAAAACAACACCCAACAAATCCCCCCTCCAATTACAAATTTCAATAAGCAATTTCTTCCATAAAGCTCTTTTGTACTTGTGCTGAGAAGTTAAGCATGTATAAAAACTCTTTAAGATAAATTCACAGACTTTATTGAAGATTATTACGTATAACGAACAATTCAATAGCTTTAATTGCTTCCAAGGCTATCGGAGCTGTGAAGATTTCTTCAAACTCTGCATCATCTGCTTTAATATTTATACCCTATCCCATAGGGGGATATTAGTTTTGATACATAGTTTGTAACATAAAGAAATACTTGAGCTAGGTATACCTCAAAGTATATGGATCGACTCAGAATCGATAGCTGAGTCGATGTAGCCATGTCTGTCCGTCCGTCCGTCCATCCGTACGTCACCAGTTTTTGGGCCCTAAATTTTGAGCTAGGATGATGAAATTTGGTACACGTTTTTTTTTTGTTGCTCCCAGCATAACAAGTGTAATCATTTTTGAAATCCGCCCACTGCCACGCCCCTTTTTTAGAAAAAACATAGTTCTAGGCCAACCCGTTAGGGATTTTGAAAAGTGTCTGAACAACATACCTAGACAATCTTAATATCTATATTTCGTCTATACAAAGCTTTTCGCCAAGCCCAATTTTTGGGTTCGTTTTCCGTAAAAATCATTTTTCGGTAAAATTTTAAACATTTTGGGAAAATAATTGGTTGTCGTAATATAAACATATCTTTCATATATCATTTTTACCCACGCCTACTTTTTGGGGGCGTTTTCATACGAAAACCATTTGTATAGCCTTTATCATACCATATGGTCGAACCATACAAGTTTTTGATAAACTGTCTGAACAATATGTTGCGAAAATTTCAATTTTAGTATTTCTTCGTCATAAAACCCACATTAAAGGGTATGAATTTTAAGTATGGGATGGGATGGGATAGGGTATAAAACGATCCACACAGTGGATTGTAGCCTTCTCATATGTTATTATCTTCTTGTTGTGTTAAATGTATCTCCTAAACAATTTCATTATCAGTTTGCAGTGGGGATATCAATGCATTGTCGCAACAAAAAGTTAGTCTGCTCATTCCGAAATTTGGTCGTTATATCCGCCGTCTCGTTATATAGGGTGATCCATTTCGAGGTTCCCTACTTTTTTAAAGGAAAAAACACAGAAAATTCAAATTTAATGGAGAATGTTTATTATAATTTGAAAGAACATTCTTTGGCATTTATTTTTGGAAGATTATGTCTATCAAATGTTGGCCGTTGCTACGTCGCAGATGGTCCATCCGTTGAGTCCAATTTGCGATCACTCGTTCGAGCATTTCGACTGGTAACTGGCGAATGACACGCGTGATGTTTTCCTCCAAGGCCTGAATCGAAGCGGGTTTGTCGGCATAAGCTTTTGACTTTACATATCCCCACAGGAAAAGGTCTAACGGTGTGATATCACACGATCTTGGTGCTGGGTCTCAAAATGGGTGAAGGTGTTGCGAATATTACACTCAGTAGGCCGATTATGTTGACCATAAGTTGAGCGAAGTGCACGAAACACAAGTGAATTTTCATAATAAAGTTGAACAATTTGTAAACGTTGTTCACGCGTAAGTCTTTCCATTATGAAATGCCAAACAATACTAAACAAAAATAACATGACAGCATGACACGACTCACACGTGATCTGTCAAAAAAGGCTATTGAAAAAAGTATCTCTACTTGGATCACCCGTTATATGACGACCTTATATCCCACGGTAGAATAGCTTGAAACATAATGAAACCAACCAACAGGAATGTGGACGTTATAAGCATGTGGTCGTTATAAGCGAGGTCGTTATAAGCGACTTCCACGAAGTTTGATTTAAATCTCGAATTCGATTTCTTTATTTCAAGAAACCAATAAGCATTCGAAATTCACATTATCGCGTGACCATTCATACATACTTTACTATACATAATAAATAATAATACCTTTGGCTTGTTAAAAAAAAAATCTTCAAATGTATTCACACGTCAACCCATCTTCTTTACGTTCTTACGAAGGTCATGAAATACCAACATGCAGCTACCCAGTGTCTATTACAAATCCTAAATAACACCCGTGTTAGGGTCATCTTATACAGTAACTCCGAAAATGGGTCATTAAGACTTTATCTGACCAGTGCTGATATAACACTATACACTAGCATAAGCCGAAAGTCCCATTCTTAAGATTAAGTTAAGTGACAAAAGCCGTAAATAGCATCAACCTAAAGACTTTTACGCCCACCAAATGCTAAGCATTTCTATTACCCCCTCGATCACACACCACATCTTACCATGTGATGGCACTCGTGTGGCTTATCCATTATCTTTATCCGAGCAAGTAGTCGGGGTTAGGAAAACTCTGTTCTTTGTTCACATGAGTTTCCAATTACGGAACACCCTTTCTCCCCAGGTACTTTTGATTTATATTCTTTCTGACCCGCTTAATAAATCTAATGCCGTCATGACCATGAGTAACTTTTTAACTGCTAATGCCGCATTTATTATGCTATCTCAAGAATTCCATCACTCAAAGACTCGCTGAAAAACAACAAACGGCCTTATTTTATAGTCCCGACATAAAGTTGTTTATCATTAACCCGCAAAGGAAACTACCCACATTACAACCCAGCGCTTTGCTATGCCGTGTAATCCTTTTCGCTGATGCTTCGCATGCCTTTGGTCAAGCCCAAATGTGCTGCCACATGAAAACAAGGATAATATTAATTTAATTATTTAAAATCCATCATGCGTCCCTCCCTCGGCGGGTGTCCCCAAGTACCCTTGTACATCGGGTGATGGTCGTGTACTTGGCATGCACTCTCACAGCTGGTGGCCCATTTGTTTGGGGCTTGGCCGTTGTAAAAGTGCAACGATAGGAAAGAAAATAGTTTTCAAGTGAAGAATTCCCAGGCGAGCCGGGTAGTCGCACCCCTAAAACATATTCATTTACCGCACGGTTTGGATTCCATTCACCACCAGTAAGGGGAAGATGTGGCCAACCACCAACTTGTTCTCCACCATTTTACTTACCCACCCTTAAGGGACTTTAGAGTGAGCATTTGAATGTTTGGCCCACAAAACTATTACTATCGGCACAAAGGGATTCAAAAAGAGATGCAAACAGTGCGGCCGGAATAAGCAGCAGCTACACTTTAATTTAATTCTGACAGCACGAAGGCTGCTTTTCAGCATGTAAACCATGAAATAAAAACGGTATTCCCGCAAGCAAATTTTTGACGAAAAAAAAAAATGCGTTGAAGTTTGCAAGAATTTCTCATCCACTTTTAGTTTTCTTCCTGTTTGCCGCCTCCTTCCATCACATCGCAGTCATTTTTTCTACTCTTCCCCTCTGTATACCGCTGAACATCCTTTGTAATTAGGCATGTGCACTCATCCAATAACGATGTGTGGGCCTTTGAATGATGTGAAGAGATCCTGCTGCTGATAAAAGAACACCCACAAAAAGTATCTTGGCCGGGTGGGTTGCTTAAATTTAATTAAAATACTTTCAGCCATTATCTTTCGTGGTCATTCAATTGAAAAGTTGCTCCTTTTAGTTTTTGTTTGGAAGCCCGGCAACTGGCACACAACTATTGGAAAGTCGTGCGAAGTCCTTTTTACGTTTGAATGGATGGAATGAGGTTAAGCAAAACACAGAAAAAAAATCACGATCCTGTTTTTCTGTGATGAGCACCTGAGCTGCAGGCGATAAAGGTTTCCACTTGAATGCGAAAAGGTAGGTTGGCGTTAAAATTGTGTTGTTGTTGTTATTTGTGTGTGTTTGTGTTTTTTTTTGTAGAGTTTTGCCGCAGGTGTGTTTTTGCTATAAAAAGCTTTTGGTGGTTTCCCTCCCGTTCTATGGGCCATTGGGAAACTTGTGAGCGGTGCAAAGAGTCATTTGTTTTATGACACCCCGCATAGAGTGCGGCTATATAGGATAAAAACTGAAATTTGTTTTAAACGGATTTCGTGCAACAGCGGCTTTGGTGTCATTGTCCTTGCTCGATGCTAACTTTAAAATCACTATGTGTAGTGTATGTGCGTATGTGCATAGAGAACATCTGTTAATTATTCGTTTAGTGAAGCATACAATACCAACAGGTGACAGTTGGTAGGACAAATGAGTAAATATTGGTCAGCGCCGGTCTAGTTGGTATCTATGTTGCAGAAGTTGATACGAAAAAAAGGATAATGCAGTATCTTTGCGTTCGCTAATAAGTTTATCCTTTTGAAGTTGGGAAGTTCCACCTGGGTGAGCCGGTTTTTTTTTTTTTTTTGTGTTTCCCTTTATGGTTGCACACTGCCAGATACACATGGTTGGTGGATTTGTAAATATTAGGGAGGAGGCATCTGTTTAAGTTTAAGTTGCACAATTGGGTTGCGATACGAAAGGATTAAGCCATAAAAGGAAATGATTTCTGTTAAAGCTAGTGAACAGCTATCTAACCTAATACGTAGTAGTAGTAGGGACGGTTTTAAAGGTAGAAACTAACTTTCTACGGAACGTGGTATTGAGCAATATCCGCGAATATTTGGATGTGGACATGGAGTACCGTGACATAAGCAAATGCGACAGGACATGTTTTGAAATACGGACGTATTGAGCTTTATCAAAGTGCATTTGCTATAAATTCTTTTTTTTTAGTTGACTTAAGCATCACATAACTTACATTTCCAATCAAATTTTTCGCCACCGCCCATGGTGCGGATTCTTCAATCTAGCTGGACAAAAGTCAAAAATCAAAGTTAAGTGAGACGATCTAAGATGATATTTACTTCTTACTACAATTGGTAACGGTAATCCGCATTTTGTTTTCGTATTGCTTCCCTGATTAGGAAAAGTTGGCCTAGAAAGTATTGTTGACTTTCTAGGCCAAAGTATTGTTGACTTTCTAGGCCAACTAGCTAGCTCTGTTAGAGACACCATCGAAGGCAAGAACGAGGCCTACAAGGTTAAGCTGTAAGGGCAAACGAGAGCTGCAGTTGAGCTCTATAGGCAGAGAAGAAGGAAAGACCACCGGCTTTTCATAAAGAAAAAAAAGAGCAAGAAAAGCGAGCGATCTGTGCCACTCCAGGAACGATTTTCCCAAGTTTTACCAGTCAAAGCCAAGGATACAAGGCTCGAGCAGAATCCCACCGAGATAAACAAGAAAATATCGTAGTTGGGACACAGTCGATGCTGAGGATACGAAAGAACCACTACTGCAGACTGTTAAACGGCGATGACGAACAACATTCCGCTGTCAGGCAGAACGAACAATTCAATATTGGCAACAACAGCGAAAACTGCCAACCACCCGACCTGAGTGAGGAGAGGATAACAATTTCTCAAGCTTAATAAAGCTGCCAGAAATGACGGCCTTCCCGCCGAGCTTTGTAAAGCCGGCGGAGATGACTTTGTGAGTTATATCCACCAACTCTTATGTCAATTCTGGTCATAACAAAGTATGCCCGAAGAATGGAACCTAAGTATCGTTTGCCCAATCCACAAAAAGGAGACCCTCCAAAGTACGCCAACTACAGAGGCATAAGTCTCCTCAACACCGCCTACAAGATCCTATCTGCGGTAATCTGTGAACGCCTGAAACCGTTTACCAACAACCTAATCGGCCCTTATAAATGTGGTTTTAGGCCGGGAAATTCCACAAACAATCAAATTTTCACATTTCGGCAGATCCTGGATAAAATCCATGGAGTCAAAATCGATACCCACCTATTCGACGATTTCAAAGCCTCATACGACAGCATTTATAGAGACGAACTATACAGAGCCATGTCTAGTTTTGGTATACCGCCCAAACTCGTCCGTTTGTTTAGGATGACGACGGAGAATTCTCGCTGCTCCATCAGGGTCGGAAATGACCTTACTGACACATTCGATACAAAAAAATCTGATTCTTGAGAGGATTGTGCACAACTCCCGAGCCAGCACCAGGGGCACAATTTTCAAAAATCGGTACAACTACTGGCATACGCTTACGATATTGACATCATTAGTAGGACTCAACCTGATGTCATATCCACATTTGCTAGTTTAGAGAAGGAAGCGGCGAAAATGGGTTTGGCAGTAAATGAGTACAAGGCGAAATATATGCTGTAACACGAAAGGACACACAACATCGACGAATCTGACAGAACGTCAGAATTGACAGATATAACTTTGAGGAAGTACGGGACTTTGTCTATATCGGCTCCGCTATTAACTCTGACAACATCATCTCGTCAAAGATTAAACGAAGAATTTTTCTTGCCATCCGCTGTTTCTTCAGGCTAAGAAGGCAATTCAGTAGTAAAGCCTTCACTCGAACTTCTAAGGAGATCCTATTTAAGGCCCTGATCATCCCAGTCCTGCTCTGAAGCATGGACCGTCTCAAAAGCGGATGAAGAAATACTTGGTCGATTCGACAGGAAAATTCTTCGAAAAATCTTCGGTCCCGTTTGCTTTGACGGGCCATGGAGACGAAGATTCAACCAAGAACTATACGAGCTGTACAGCAACATGCCCCTGGACAAAAAAAAACTCCACATTTAACGTTTAAGATGGCTAGGACACGTAGAACGAATGGACACCAATACTCCGGCTCTCAGAGTCTTCGATTCCCAGACAGACGACGAACGCAGTAGAGGAAGACCTGGAGGCAGTTTGCTGAGGAGAGGCATGTTGGTTGAGGCTCACGTTCATTCCGGACTGTAGCGCCACTTAAGTAGGTAAGTAAGTAAATGTACAGATATGAATTTACAAGCTTTATTTTTAGTAATTACACCTGGCTGTAGAAAATATAATAAGGGCAAAGGATTTGACAAACACCAAGCAGTCCAATCTACATCATTTGGTGTAGACATGAACATCATTCACCAGCAAATGCTACTATTGCAAGCAAATAAATATGGTTCGTCATAATGCCTTATTAGTTAAAACAAAATCGTAAAAGCAAGCATCAAACTATGTGACCAACATGTGGTTTCAACAAAACTGTGCCACATGCCATACAGCCAGAGAAACAATTCACCATCCAGATCTTGCGATGTAACACCATTGGACATTTTTTGGGGGGTTTTTTGCAGTCAAATTTCAACGCAAACAAACTCACGACCATCAACATCTTGAAGTAGGAAATTGGGCGGTGTGTTATTGAAATTCTGCCACATTTATTTATTTTATGAAAAGAGTGCGTAGATACTTGACAGCCAAGCAGTGGAGGACATTTATCCGATGTGGTATTCCATACATAACCCCAAACTGGATACTCTAGGAATCGATGCAACATTCAAGCTTTCTGATTAAAAATCTTTATTTTCTATAAAAATTAAATTTTGCGTGAGTTGTGGGACACTCTTCACCTTATTCCATAACTGTTCAGCTCCAATGTTTGCAAGTCTTTTAATCAAATCTTCGATAAGCTTGAGGGAATTAATGTTTCTTTTGACTATCTGATGGTTCATTGACCTGCGAATGTTTCTGAAGTGGAATAATGATTCTGAATTGGAATACCCACTATATGTATCTGTAGGTATGTATCATATTAATTTCATTCATAGACATGTCAATTATCAGTTTGCGTGCTTATGTGTATTCAATATTTAGTTTTCTAATATTATGGCAGTCTTTAGCTGCAAATTCATTTCATAATTAATGACTAACGCTTTACATAACTTACATATCCAATCAATTTCTCGCCACCGTGTTATATATCCGCAACGTCATATCATAAAGAAACAAAGTTCGCCAACTTGTACTACCACCACATCGAAGTGATACTACACGTTGTGGTTTAACTCTTTGATTTGTGGTCATTTGAATCTTGAATTCCTGACTGCGATGCGACGCCACAACCACCGGAACGTGTTCTATTTCGACCATTATCCTGCAAACTTCACCCGCAGAGGTAATGCCCACTGTTGAAAACAACCGCCATTCTTCCACTACCTTTGACAAAGCAATCCGACTCGATCCTTTCGGATACGCGCTATGCAAACTATTGTCATCGTAAATTGGTATATTGTGATAGATAAATTAAATTCCTTGTACTTTGAGTGATGCGATACAAATTGGATTACTCTGTTTCAAAGAGCTTAAGGATGAACTTATCGCAAGTTCGTCGTAGTTGGCAGTTTGCTTTCATGTAAGTGGTGCCAGAATATATGAAGGGAAACATTCAAAATCCGTCGGTGGAGTTCTGGTCCCGCCACCTTTCCTAATAGTTTGTATATTTTCTTGTTTCTCCAAACAGAATGAAATTTCTTCCATGTGAGTTTTCACACATTTCATAAAAAGAAAACAGGTGTCCTAGGTGTGCACAGAAAAGTATACAAAATTGTTATATTGCTCTTGAAGTTAGTTACCCTAGAGAAGGATATCCAAATGAAATTAGTTTTACTGTTTTTGTCACATCTCTACTTTTCTATTACTTTCAGGAAATACGATAAATTGGATCCGGAATGCAAAGAGAACAAAAATCGGAGCTCCAAACTATGATTTAAGAAAGGGGATTCGGTTTAGGAACTTCGGTTTTTCGATATCGATTCATGTCCGATAGTGATCGAATGGATCGGCTTATAGTCGAAGATAGTGATTAAGCAGGAATCGTATGACCCTTTGTACATGACGTGTAAAGCCTGTTCGGACTATAATGTAAAAATCGTCTTCGGTGACTCGGAACAGATAACCTCCTTGGTGGGTTGAAAAGCAGATTCTTCACAACACGACTTAAAAATAAATAACAACTAGTGGTGGGTGCACGACTGGGTCGTACTCAACTTTCTCTTTCCAAAAGGGTTAATTTGACCCAAATACACAGTAATATTTATTTCGATTAATGATGCTAGAATGGTATAAATGATATCAAACTGAGACTATACGAACGTTTATTCCGTAATTGAAAGTAATCCGTGTTCATGTGAATAATAATGATTATTGGCCAAAACTGAAATTTGCGTTTGGAGATTATTGGGCCAAAACCAATTATGCGGAACTCATGAAAACCATAATAGTAGTATACAAATTAAATTTCATTCAATTTGGCCAAATAGTTTGCGAGGAATTTACAATTTTCTTAATATGGCCTATATGCAAAAATCCGTTATATGCATTTTCTCGAAAAAAAACTGGGTATGCAGTTTTTTTGGAACTAATAAGCTTATAGCACATAAGAAGTTTAATCAAAATCGCTGGAGCCGTTTTGGAGCAAATGGAGGTTATGTATGATTTTTATATGGCAGGTACCAGTAACGACATGGCTAAAAGCAAAAAAAAAAATTGCCAAGAATTAGGGATAAACAAACGCTGGATACAAAATTTTAAGAAAATCGGCCAAGTTGCTTAGGCTGGAGAGGCTTGTACGGACAGACGGACCGACGAATTGACGAACCGACGGAAGGATTTCCAAAAACCACTTTTTTGAGCTCCGCTATCATCGTAATGTTAGAATCAATCAAAATCTCGAGGTCGAAAATTTTCAAGAAAAAGTTAACAAGGCTTTACAAGACAGTAGAACTTTTCAATACGATGGTGATGATGGTTGATGATGCACCAAATCATCAACCAATTTTTTATTTTAACCATCTATAAGAATAGGTGCAGTTGACTAGTGGTTAGTGCGGTTTAAATCCCGAAAGTGATAACACCTTGGTTTTTTTCACTGCTCCACCTCATTGCACTGCTCCACGGCTAGAATCAATACTGTCATATGAAGCTTCTCAAATTTTCGGTCACAAAAATTACCAACATTTGAATGATAGAAATTACAACAAAAACTTGTGTACAGACAACACTATTTTGGTTAGAATTATGGCTAATTAGGATATTACCAAGTGTCCTTATCAAATTCCTTATAGTGACGCAAATTGAACATTCAGTTCCTTGTATGAATATTGGAAACAATTTTTATTCCCTAATCGGAGTGAACTTCTAACCCCGTGCCTAGTGCGCCAAGTGCCTAGCACTTGCTCCACTGAGGGGTTGATTTGTGGAGAGTCATGTTGCTCAATTGAATGACCTGAGAAGCTGACAACTAGCATTTTTGGTGTTTATACAAACACTTTGTTGTTGTTTTGTCTGTCCTTTATTCCTAGTTTTTCCTCTGTCTTTATTACACTTGGTAATGTCCGAAACAGCTATGATTCTAACCGAAATAGCGTTGTCTGTACACAAGCATAAATGCCCAACATAAATTGCAAGGGGCTGTCACCCATAAGAGTTAGAATCGTTGTTGCACCTAACTCACCCACTACCATACGACAGATATTTAAATTTGTTTATACTATCTTCAGGAATCATGATTCCGTGTGTTGCTTCAGGCATATTCCTGGTTTTTATATTTTATAAGATCCAAGTAATGTGTTAAGGCCTAAAGCCTTTCTGCTTATCGCCGAATACTAGTTTTTAATCAGCCCAGCGATATAAATAGTAGACCAGAAGTTCACACATTGACGTCCAAATCTCTATATAGATCGATGCTGGAATTCGTTGTCCCGGTAAAATCAAACCAGCTGTGCCAAACATTTAACGATGCTGGATGTACCTTTAAATTTGGAAGCAGCTTATTGAAAGTATGTTCCGAATTTCGGCTAGGAAATGTGTTATAATGTAAAATTTCTATGTCGTGATTAAACAGATAGTACGTAAGCCAAGCCTAACTAATGAAATCCTTATGTCCAAAAATTTGGTTTTTCAATAAGAGCGCTACAAAAGTTTTTTTTAATAAAACAAAAACGGTTTTGGATATTAATGAAATTTTTAATTCCTGTGAAAGTACGTTCGATGCCATTATGTACAGAAGTCATTCAATTGGGGCCAAAAATATTCAGTTATCATGTAACGGTAGCGATTCGCATTCACAGTAACGTGCCGGTCTTGATCATCACGGAAGAAGTACGGCCCAATGACGCCACCGGCCCATAAACCACACCAAACTGTATTTTTTCGGGATGCAATGATGACTCATGGATTACGTGTGGATTGCTGCCTGACCTTTACCGCATATTTTTTTTATTGACGAAGCCATTCAGCCATAAATGAGTCTCATCGCTGAAGATGATTTTTCGATGAAAATCCGAATCATTTTCAAGTTGTTGCTCAGCCCAATTCACGAACATACAACGCTTCTGGTGGTCAAGCGGCTTCAGTTCTTGCGCTAATTTAATCTTGTAAGGATGTAGGCCAAGATCTTTTCGCAAAATTCGCCACAACGACGTCACAGAGATGCCCAACGCTTGAGAACGACGTGTTCTCAAGCTTCAACTGAAGCCTCAGCGGCAGCAATATTCTCGACACTACGGGCACTTCTTTGTCTCACTGGCACGGAAACATTTTGTACTGTGCCTGTGGATTCAAATTTTTGCACTAGACGCTCAATTGTTGATCTGCTAGGACGATTATGAAGACCATAAATTGGACGTAGCGCTCTTAACGTTGAGGGTACTGACTTCGAATTTCGGTTGTAAATTTTTATAATTTCGACTCGTTGTTGGATCGTATTTCTTTCCATCATGAAATGGTAACCTTTACTGAAGAAAAGTGTCAAAAAGCGGCAAGAAATATGGCGTCGTTTGCTGTCCCTGTCGCTCAACTCTTGTAGCGTCCGTGTTGAAAAACCCGATACTTATATGTGCATATGACATTGACATCATTGTTTACTTTTGACATGCTGTTAGAGAGGAGTTAAGGACGATTAAGGAACTTGCGAAACTGGAAGTCTTTTGGCTTAACGTATATAAGACGAGGTACATGCTATTAACAAATAAAACATTGTCGATGCACAAAATAAGGTTATAGGACTTGATAACAACAACTTCGAAATAGTTAGCGATTTCGACAAAGCCTAACTAATGAAATCCTTATGTCCAAAAAATCGCTCCTGCTACTGATATAGGCATATGATATTGACATCAATATCTAGCAACATGCTGTAGGAGAGGAGTTGAGGACGATTGAGGAACATGCGAATCGGGAGGTCTTTTGATTTTGCATGTATGGGTCAATATTTCAAAACATTAATATATTTCATCTTGAAATGGACATATACTAATAAAATCTTAATTAATTTTTGTTTGGTTACTCTGTATTAAAGAAAGGTTATTAAACATTTTAAGCCAATGAGGTCCAATTTAGGTTTTTTTTTCCACGGGAATGATAGAACTAACATGAAAATGACAAAACCCTACCTCGGTAAAGACGAAACAAATCGGAAACAACCTACATTTTGTGTAACAAATTAAAACACATTTGAAATATTTTTTTTAAATTGTTTTCTTCAGAATTCGTATCCAAGCCATATTTAGCCATATAAAGATAATTTCAATTCAATTTCAATTCAATTCAAATTTTAATTTCTCGCAAACTATAATTCGTTGGGGGTCAACTATTTCTAAACGGAATTTTCAGTTTTGGCAATAACGGAAAATCGTTATTATTCACTTAGGCACAGATTTCTTAAAATTCCGGTATAAACGTTCACATTTCGACGTTAAGCATTAATAATCAAAATTAATGTTATTGTGTATTTTGGCCAATCAAATCGTCAAATTCTCTCATGATTGGCATTTGATCAAATGCCCAACTCTATTTGAAAAAGAAATTTGCCTATAGAGTTACATACTGACGCCAGCTCCGATGGCTATGGTGCAATCCTACTGCACAAAATTGACAATAAATCTCACTTAGTCGAGTATTACAGCAATTGCACAACTCCAGCAGAATCGAGATATCACACCTACGAATTGAAAACATTAGCTGTTTTCAATGCAGTGAAACATTTCCGGCACTACCTGCGGGGCAGCAAATTTGTATTGTACACCGATTGTAACTCTATAAAAGCTAATCTTACCAAAATAGCAAGTATACCCAACGCTGGTGGGTATACTTGCAGTCATTCGAATTCCATGTCGAATATAGATAGGGAAAGCGTATGGCGCATGTGGACTTCTTTTCTCGTAACCCATTGCCTATCGAACCCAAATCAATTGTCAAGACTTTTGAAAAACGTGTAAATTTAACCGAAATCACAGACAATTGGCTTCTTGCCGAACAGCAACGAGATCCGGATGTATCTACTATTGTTTCTAAATTGCGTAATGGCGAACTAAGGGAAGACATGGCAAGGATATATGAGTTAAGGGCTGGAACCCTTTATCGGTTAATACAAAGAAATGGAAGGACTCGATGCTTACCTGTGATTTCGAGGGCTTTTAGATGGCCTGTAATTAATCATGTACATGAGGCTGTTATGCATTTAGGCTGGGAGAAAACCCTCGACAAAATATGTAGCTAAATTATAAATAAGTAAATAAATAAATAAATAAATAAATAAATAAATAAATAAATAAATAAATAAATAAATAAATAAATAAATAAATAAATAAATAAATAAATAAATAAATAAATAAATAAATAAATAAATAAATAAATAAATAAATAAATAAATAAATAAATAAATAAATAAATAAATAAATAAATAAATAAATAAATAAATAAATAAATAAATAAATAAATAAATAAATAAATAAATAAATAAATAAATAAATAAATAAATAAATAAATAAATAAATAAATAAATAAATAAATAAATAAATAAATAAATAAATAAATAAATAAATAAATAAATAAATAAATAAATAAATAAATAAATAAATAAATAAATAAATAAATAAATAAATAAATAAATAAATAAATAAATAAATAAATAAATAAATAAATAAATAAATAAATAAATAAATAAATAAATAAATAAATAAATAAATAAATAAATAAATAAATAAATAAATAAATAAATAAATAAATAAATAAATAAATAAATAAATAAATAAATAAATAAATAAATAAATAAATAAATAAATAAATAAATAAATAAATAAATAAATAAATAAATAAATAAATAAATAAATAAATAAATAAATAAATAAATAAATAAATAAATAAATAAATAAATAAATAAATAAATAAATAAATAAATAAATAAATAAATAAATAAATAAATAAATAAATAAATAAATAAATAAATAAATAAATAAATAAATAAATAAAAAAATAAATAAATAAATAAATAAATAAATAAATAAATAAATAAATAAATAAATAAATAAATAAATAAATAAATAAATAAATAAATAAATAAATAAATAAATAAATAAATAAATAAATAAATAAATAAATAAATAAAAAAATAAATAAATAAATAAATAAATAAATAAATAAATAAATAAATAAATAAATAAATAAATAAATAAATAAATAAATAAATAAATAAAAAAATAAATAAATAAATAAATAAATAAATAAATAAATAAATAAATAAATAAATAAATAAATAAATAAATAAATAAATAAATAAATAAATAAATAAATAAATAAATAAATAAATAAATAAATAAATAAATAAATAAATAAATAAATAAATAAATAAATAAATAAATAAATAAATAAATAAATAAATAAATAAATACATAAATAAATAAATAAATAAATAAATAAATAAATAAATAAATAAATAAATAAATAAATAAATAAATAAATAAATAAATAAATAAATAAATAAATAAATAAATAAATAAATAAATAAATAAATAAATAAATAAATAAATAAATAAATAAATAAATAAATAAATAAATAAATAAATAAATAAATAAATAAATAAATAAATAAATAAATAAATAAATAAATAAATAAATAAATAAATAAATAAATAAATAAATAAATAAATAAATAAATAAATAAATAAATAAATAAATAAATAAATAAATAAATAAATAAATAAATAAATAAATAAATAAATAAATAAATAAATAAATAAATAAATAAATAAATAAATAAATAAATAAATAAATAAAAAAATAAATAAATAAATAAATAAATAAATAAATAAATAAATAAATAAATAAATAAATAAATAAATAAATAACCGAACATTCCGCGGAGCCAACATCGACTCCAACCACTTCCTTGTTTCAGCAACAATTCAGAAATACTGTAAGAAAAAATAATATTGAATGACTGCAATCGCAAGAGACCGCCAAAAACTTCGGGCAACGCGTACCCCTTAATCTCTTGATTAACACCATACCACCAGCACCGAAAGTCGAAGAACGATGGCAATGATGCCAACAAGACATTAGATCAGCCGAAACTGATGTGCTAGGTTTCTCGCGCAGAGCAAGAAACCCATGGTTCGATGAGGAATGCCGACAGATGCTCGCAACCAAGAACGAAGCCTACACTGAGTTCTATAAGCAGAAATTAAGGAAATGACACCGGTTTTTCAGAAAGAAGAAAAAGTGCAAGAAAAGCACGCGATCAAAGATATCGAGAGGTGCCACTGCAGGAACGATGTTCGCAAGTTTTATCAAAGTATCAAACGTCAAAGCCAAAAATACAAGGCTCGAACAGAAACCTGTCGAGATGAACATGGAAATATCTTAGATGAGATACAGTCGAAGCTGAGGATATGCACGAACCACTTCTGCAGACTGTTAAAAAACGACAACGCACAACATTCCGCTGTCAGCCAGAACCAACCATTCAATATTGGCAACGATAGCGAAAACTTCAACCACCCGACCTGAGTGAAGTGAGGATAGCAAAATCGAATCACAAGCTTACTACGGCTGCCGGAAATTGCAGCCTACCCGATGAGCTTTATAAAGCAGGCGGAGATGACTTGTTAAGTAATATCCACCAACTCATAAGCCTAATCTGTCCGGGAGAAAGTATGCCTGAAGAATGGAACCTCAGTATCGTTTGCCCGATCCACAGAAAAGCAGACAATTTCAAAGCCGCAAGCGGCAGCCCTTATAAAGACAAACTATACAGAGCCATGTCTAGTTTTGGTATACCGCCCAAATACGGACGAGTTTGGTATGTACGATGACGATGAAGGATTCTCCCGCTCCATCAGGTCGGAAATGACCTCACTGACACATTCGATACCAAAAGAGGATATAGGCAGGCAGATGCGCTGCCATGTGACTTCTTTAATTTGATTCTTGAGAGGCTTGTGCAAAAGTCCCGAGCCAACACCAGAGGCACAATTTTCCAAAAATCGGTGCAACTACTAGCATACGCCGACGATTTTGACATCATTGGTAGGACTCAACGTGATGTCATAGACACGTTTGCTAGTATAGAGAAGGAAGCTGCGTCAATGGATTTAGCAGTAAGAGAGGGCAGACATTGTATATGCTGTCAACACGAAAGGAAACACAACATCGACGAATTGGACCACCATTGACAGATGTAACTTTGAGGCTATACGGGACTTTGTCTATAACTCTTTCTGTGCTCGTGGATGTTGCTTGTATTAAGCTCGCTACGACACAGATCTGATAGAGAAAAAAAAATCTCGGCTCCGCTATTAGCTCCGAAAACAACATCTCGCAGAAATTAAACGAAGAATTTTTCTTGCCAAACGCTGTTTCTTCGGGCTATGGAGGCAATTCCTATATAAAACACTGATCATCCCAGTCCTGCTCTACAGAGCTGAAGCGCAAAAGCGGATGAAGAAATCCTTGTTCGATTCGAGAGGAAAATTCTTAAAAAATTCTTCGGTCCCTTTTGCTTTGACGGGCTAAGAAGACAAAGATTCAACCAAGACATATACGAGCTGTACAGTGACATGCCCCTGGTCAAAAAAAAACTCTGCATTGGACGTTTAGGATGGCTGGGACATGTAGAACAAATGGACACTAATACTCCGGCTCGAAGAGTCTTCGATTCCCAGCCAGACGTCGGACGCAGTAGAGAAAGACCTCTCCTTAAGCTGCGCGCACAAGTAGAAACCGACCTCAACCAACTTCGAGTGCGCAACTGGAGAAACCGGCCTCATCCAACTTGGATGGCGCAGCTGGAGGCAGTTAGCTAATGACCGGTCTAATTGGAGAGGCATGTTGGCTTAGGCCCAGGTTCATTCCGGACTGTAGCACCACATAAGTAAGTACGTAAGGGCCCTAATAAATAGGTGATCCAAGTAGGTTGAAAGAACAAAGAGTCAAACCGAACATAGACTGATTCTACAAAAATTGATGGACATCTGATGAGTCAGAAAAACTATTAATATTAAAATCGCCGAGAAAGATAGTATTTTTGCACGATTGTGGCTCCAAAAACCAAAAAAAATTCTTCAGTAAAAGTCTTTGCTGCACACTTTTAAAAAGCTACCACCAAATTATAAAAAGCAACCACTAAAAAGTGATGACAGTCATTCATCGATTTTATTATTTTGAAACAAATCTCAGTAAACAGTTACGAAAATAAACTTTAACTGTTCCCCATCAACGACCATTTTTATGAGATTTATAAAAAAAAATCCCATAAGGACTTACTTCAGTTATGTAAAATTTTTAAGGACTTAAAAACATAAATCCACTCACCTAGTTTTTCGCCGCATTCCACGCTGCTTAAGAAAGCCAATATCAAGCCACCAGCTAACAGCAATAAAATATGAATTTCCATCGTAATGTGTCCTTTTGTCCTTAAGCTGATAAATAGGCACCGCACGTAGTGTCGTTTACTTCTGTGTCCTCGCACGAGTGAAACAGTATATAGATGCGAAGATTATCTCTCGGATTACACTAATAGAATGACTTGCGTTGATTATGCTCGGATTCGTAATTTCTTTTGCACATTTCTCACGTTTAATTTAACCCTCTGCACTTTGACACTTGTGCCATTTGACACCTCTTTCAATTAACTTAAAATGAGATCCTTTTTTTCACTTATTCACACAGTAAAAGGAAGTGATTTCAACCGAATGGAAATATTTTTTCCCTCAATTATTTTTAATTTAAAAAAAAAATTTGTTTTGTTGGACTATGTTTGTATTAATTTTTGGGGGTGTTAAGTTGAGTGTGTTTGGGTCAATGCATTCCGTTTGTTTGCTTTTTAATTTGTATATTTTGCTTTCACACTGCAGTACACAAGAATGACTGCAAAACACAAATGAGGTCGGGCAACTACACTCGGCTGAACTTCAGTGTTTTGGGGGTGAATGTTTTTTTTTATCGTTTGACTATATGTAGTCCAATTGAATAGGGGTGGACATTTGATATTTTGTTGATTTTGCTTTTGTATTAAAGGATGGAGAATTTCATGGAACGCTTTTATTTATTTTAAAATGGATTATATGAAGAGGAATTTGTTTGTCCTAAAAATATATTTTATTCGCTTTCAATTTCGTTTTTTTTATAGGTTTTATTTAGAGAAATTTATAAAGTTTATTTTTTCATTTTAAAATTATTCACTTTTGTATATAATTGCTTTTAATTTTTTTTTCAAAGATTAGTTTAAAAATGAATTTTCAGTTATCTTTGAAACCAATATTCAAACTTTATTTTCTATGTTATTAAGTTTTATTTTTTCCAAATACCAACATTCACTAGTAAAATCTCATCTATTCGTATTTGAATTTTTTTTACACATTTTCAAGCTCATCCATCCTTTACGCGTGGGGTATTTGTATATTGAAACGATTATTTCAAATCGATTTGCAAGAGCACAGGATGTAGAGATTCTGAGTTTGAATGAGTTTGTTATTTTGCTGCGCAGGTTGTTGTTTTGTATTTTTTTTTCAAGGACTACCTATGCTTTCTTGTTTACTCAATTTTTTGTTCATGATTATTTCTTGGGATCGGGAGTAAGATGATTTTCCACTTCCTTAAGTTTCAAGAAAACTTCAACTTTTTAGCTATTTTCAGAGCCAAATGTTGTTGAGAGTTACACAACTGTTCTTAGGTTTGAAAGTCAACAAACCGTTTTATTGATTTCGGAATAACATTTTGACAGTTGAAATGATTGTTTTTCTATTGGTATTTACTTTTTTTTTAACATTTGGCACGTTTAGTTTCTAGTTTAACGACAACACACTATATAGTTACAGAAAATATATTTTTTCATTTTACTTTTCACTGAGTTTCATTGTTTATCGTTGGAAAAAACAAATTCGAGTAAGCATCCTTAGGCATTCAGTTGGTTGCGTAAATTCTTGAATAGTTACTTCAGTCTACTCGAGCTCTGAAAAAAAAATTAAACAATACAACTGTAAACAAAAGTACAAAACTCTTTCGGGTAAACTGAGCACAAAATCCGGTCACAGAGCTTAAACGTTGGAATACACTTTAGATAATGAGTACCGAAAAGATGTGGCTATTTTTATATTGTACAGCTTAATTTAATAAACTCAACGAAATAAAGTTATACCACCCCAAAACAATACAAAAAAGCTGCAACCTTGCAACTTTATTTTTTCAGAATTGTAGGTACGTAATTATACAGTAGAAAAGCTATATTTATATAGAGAATAGAGATTCTATCAATTATTGTGTCCTTCATTCTACAAGGAATTCTATCCATCATTGTTGATTCTTTAGAAAAACGTATTTGCATTTCTTTGAAGTTGAGTTCATGGTCTCTAGTGCGGCATTTTCTATTTACCCATTTACCTAACTTAAGTGTAAAATAAGCAATTTTGAGTTGCAGAAATGAAAAACCCAAAACACAAATATTTAACAATTGACCTTCGGTAAAATGGTGCTCTATTGTTGGTTTTTTTTTTTTGGAATATTAAATAAAGAGAACTACTTTGAGAAGGTCATTGAAAAAGATGGATGACTCTATAGATTGGACTAAGACTTAAAGCGTTTAAACTATTTCGTAAATCCTATTATTCTGCGTCGTAAGAGTATAATTTTCCCATTTACAAAAGATTTTAAAAGCAACCAAGAGCCTTGGAAAATTGTTGACGACCAGCTATATAAACAAAAGAACAACGACGTTTAGACTTACTTAAGTGGCTCTACAGTACGGAATGAACCTGGGCCTCAATCAACATGCCTCTCCAAATAGCCTGGTCCTTAGATAACTGCGTTCAGTTGCGCACTCCAAGGTGGTTAAGGCCGGTTTCGACTCGCGCGCGCCACTTAAGGCGAGGTCTTCCTCTACTGCGTCCGACGTCTCGCCGGGAAGCGAAGACTTTGCGATGTCCTAGCCATCTTTAGCGCCCAATGCGGAGTTTTTTGACCAGGTTCATGTCGCTATACAGTTTTTATAGTTCTTGGTTGAATCTTCGTCTCCATAGCCCGTCAACGCAAACGGGACCGAAGATTTTTCGAAGAATTTTCGTCTCAAATCGGCCAAGGATTTATTCATCCGCTTTTGAGGCGGTCCATGCTTCAGCGCCGTAGAACAGGACTGGGGTGATCAGGGTCTTAAATAGAAACAGCGGTTGGCAAGAGTAATTCTTCGTTTAATTTCTGACGAGATGTTTTTGTCAGAGTTAATAGCGGAGCCGAAATAGATAAAGTCCCGCACTACCTCAAAGTTATATCTGCCAATGGTGACGATCTCTCCAATTCGTCGATGTTGTGTGTCCTTTCGTGTTGACAGCATATACGTCTTGCCTTCACTTACTGTTAAACCAATTTTTGCCGCTTCCTTCTCTATGCTAGCAAACGTGGCTATGACATCACTTGGGGTCCTACCAATGATGTCAATATCATCGGCGTATGCTAATAGCTGTACAGATTTTTTCTAAAATTGTGTTTCTGGTGTTGGCTCGTGAGTTTTGCACAATCCCCTCAAGAATCTGATTGAAGAAGTCACATGGCAGCGCATCGCTTTGCCTAAATCCTTTTTTGGTATCGAATTTGTCTGTGAGGTAGTTTTCGACCCTGATGGAGCAGCGGGAATACTCCATATTAATCCTGCACAAACGGACGAGTTTGGGCGGTATACCAAAACTAGACATGGCTCTGTATAGTTCGTCTCTATAAATGCTGTCGTATGCGGCTTTGAAATCGATGAATAGGTGGTGGGTATCGATTTGGACTTCTTGGGTTTTTTCCAGGATTTGCCGCAGTGTGAAGATTTGATCGGTTGTGGACTTTCCCGGCCTAAAACCACACTGAAAAGGGAAGATCAAGTCATTGGTAAACGATTTCAGGCGTTCACATATTACGGCAGATAAGATTTTGTAGGCGATGTTGAGGAGACTATACACCCTGGTAAGACTTGCGAACATCGTTCCTGCAGTGGCACCTTTCTATATTCTCGATCGCGCACTTTTCTTCCTCTTTTGTCTTCTTTCTAAAAAGACGGTGTCCTTCCCTTCTTCTCTGCCTACAGAGCTCAATGGCAGCTCTCGTCTTCACCTGCAGCTTAGCCTTGTAGGCCTCGTTCTTGGCTGCGAGCATCTGTCGACATTCCTCATCAAACCAGGGGTTTCTTGCTGGTGGCCGCGAGTAACCTAGCACATCAGTTGCGGCTGATCTAGTGGCTTCTTGGCATCGTTGCCATTGTTCTTCGACATTCGATGCTGGTGGTATGGTGTTAATCGAGAGGTTTAGGGATACGCGTTGCACGAAGGTCTCTTGCGATTGCAGTCTTTTGACACTAAATTGTTTTTACTGTGTTTCGGAATCGTTGTAGCGTGGTGGATGTCCACATTCTGACCTTGGCTGCAGCAAGGTAGTGGTCCGATTCGATGTTATCTCCTCGGAAAGTTCGGATATCCAAAATACTGGATGCGTGCTTCTTGCTTATCACTATGTGATCAATTTGGTTGATCGTTCGTGGATCTGGAGACCGCCATGTCCCCTTATGGATATCGATGTGAAGAGACGTGTGCTGGCTTAGTGGCATTCCGTTCCGTAGGCTGTGTTATCCGAAAATACTGCTAGAGATGTCTCCTCTTCCTACCTTTTTGTTAAAATCACCCAGCATGATGTTAACATCGTACTTCGGTAGTTGCTCATAGGTTTTGTCAAGGAGCTCATAGAAGGAATCGTTAGCTATATCATCTTTTTCCTCCGTTTGGGCGTAAGCGCATATAAGGCTTATGTTGGCGAATTTGGCCTTGATGCACATTGTTACAATGCGTTCGCTAATGTCTTGGAAACATAAGACTTCTTGCCTAAGTCTGGCACTTATAACAAATCCGAATTGCCGCTTTTTATGCTCACTATAACAAGGTCCGTAGTATTTAGATGATACGGTTTTTCATCCTCTTTTTGCCCGGCCCATCCCAACGTATTTCCTGGATAGCAGTTATGTCTGCATTGTAGCAGTTTGGGGCTTCCGCTTGTTGTTCGCTTGCACTTCTCCTGTAACCTGTTTAATGTTCTCACATTCTAGGTGCAGATACGAGCGTCGTTATCCTTTCTTCGTTTAGCCGTGTCGTCAACAATAAAATCAGTCCTTTCCGAGGCTATTGGTTGCTTCAAAACCGTTAGATTTTTTCATGGTTGGGTAGGTAGGCCAGTTCCAATTTATTAGATACCCCTAGGACACGGGGACATCAGTATCCACTACAGGATTGAGCGCTGCCGTTGGCCTTTCGGTTCATCCGCCACCATCACTGTTCAAGGTGCCTAACTAACCCTTGAAATTCCTAGACAACCTGTTGTCCGAATATATCGAAGCAGCTTGACTAGGTTCGCCTGGGACCGCAGGCCGGGTACTCATTCCGTGCCATTCTGACCTGGCTGTTTACAGAGCTGCTGTTTTTCGTAGTGTTAACAACACCCGTGCTTATTATTTAGCAAGTCAAATCCGATTTGATGAGAGCGGTACTCGATGGTTACCACTTGGAGGTAAAAATAAGCACTTGATGTGTAGTCAGTGCTACAACCACCGTACATTGCCAAATTAAAGCCAATCAGAGTCTACCCTCGTCCTACAACACCCAACCATCCACTTCTGCAGACTGTTAAGCGGCGATGACGAACAACATTCTGCTGTCAGCCAGAACGAACAATTCAATATTGGCAACAACAGCGAAAACTACCAACCAGGCGAAGTAGGAATAGCAATATCTAAACTCAAACTTAACAAGCCTGTCAGACATTATAGCAATCCCAAATATCCCAAATACAAATGTTTTGCGCTACAAGCTCGTTAGTACCCAGGGCCTAGCTTTCTCTCAACTACTCATGTGTGCGTGTGTACTTCTTGCATGATGGCGGGACTCAAAGTTTTATGCCGACGCCGTAAGGCGAATTTGAGATAAGCTTTTCTTGACAATTGATACTACTCGGATGATTTGTCAAATCATCACAAGAGGAGGGCCAGTGAAAAATCATTTAGTTGTTGCTGCGGCTGGGAAACGAACCCAGACCTTGAGCGCGGTAGTTCATCGCGCCACTGAGCCTGACAGCAATCCCGCTGAGCTTTAAAAAGCCGGCCGAGATGACTTGGTTAGAAAGATCCACCAACTCATAAGTCAAATTTGGTCAGATGAAAGTTTGATCGAGTAATAAGTGGTTCTTCAGCATCGTTTTTCAGATCCACAAAAAATAAGACCCTCTGAACTACGCCAACTATAGAGGCATAAGTCTCATCAACATCGTCTACTAGATCTAATCTGTTTTTAGCAACAAACTGATCGGGCCTATACTGTGTGAGTGGTCTTATGTCAGGAATGTCCAGAAGTGATCAAATCTGCACACTTCGGCAGATATTGGAAAAAACCCAATAACGAGAAGTCAAAAGCGGTACCCACCACCGTCAGATAAAGGATGACGATGGAGAATCCTCGCTGCTCCATCAGGGTCGGAAACGACCTCACCGACACATTCGATACCAAAAAGGGATTAAGGTAGGACGATGCACTGTCATGTGACTTCCTAAATTTGTTTCTTGAGAGTATTGTGCAAAACTCCCGATCCAACACCAGAGGCACAATCATCACTAAATCGGTTGAAACTACTAACATACGCCAGTGATTATGCCATCATTGGTCGTACTCAACGTGATGTCATAACCACGTTTGTTTGTATAGAGAAGAAATCGGCAAAAATTTGCAAAGCAGTAAATGAGGGTAAGACCATGTATATGCTGCCAACACGAAAGGACACACAACATCGACGAATTGGACAGAACGTCACCATTACATACCTCGGTTCCGCTACTAAATCTGACAACAACATCTGGTCAGAGCCTCGATTCCCAGTCGGAGATCGGGCGCAGTAGAGGAAGACCACGCCTTAAGTTTAAAGCACAAGGAGAAACCGACCCCTTCGCTTAAATCCACGTTAACTAAATGGGGGCGTTTTCATATAAAAAAGATTTTCATGTGTCAAAGCTTATGGCGTTATTCATAAAGGTGTATTGGTCCGCTCGAAAATGTTGAGCTTTGATGATGAAATTTGATATGTATACTCATTATTCATAAATTAAAATACAGGAATACATTTTTTTTCAAATCCGCCCACGACCAAGCCAACTATTAGGAAAAAAGCCGATTTTGGTTAATCAACAAGGAATATTGAGAATGAATATCTCAAATAATTTCAGACAATTTAGATATGATATCCACGCCCACTTTTTTCGACGTTTAATTCAAGGATAGAATAAGATATGGCATTCAATGATTTGCTACGCGATTAAAGCCATCTTATATGTTTTTACATGAATAACTAATTTTTATGTTTATTATCAAAACTACATGGAAAGGTTTTTTTTTAACTTGCTTTTTTTTCTTTATAGCAACAAATTTGTAACTCACTGCATTAAATGCTCACATGGATATGTACTGCATATCGATTTACCCGAATTTACCCGGAAACTATGCTTTGGCTTCAAAGTTAAAGACTTAATTTAACATTAATTACAAAGACCTACCTCTGAAAATAAAATATTTAATACCATTCAGAAACATGGATTAATGAAACTGAAAAATATATTTTTTTAATTATTTATAGCATTTTGTCGCTTTCAATATCAAATTAAATATATCCCGAATCGATATGCCAAAATATCTTTCGACATAATTTCTATATGTACGTACGAGTAGTTTTAACGAAATTACTCAGCACAACTATTCAAACAAATCCCCTCAGCATTATGGGAGAAGCACAAAATGAAATTCAATTTTTGATCAATAATTTATTCGAACGTATTTTTAGTTATTAAATTAAATTTTAAAGTTTTACCTGATAAAACTTAATACCATTCACAGATGACCAAATCAGATTATGGATACGATGAGAGCTGTAGGAGGCTTAGATCGATGTACATTCTGGGGATACCACCTCAGTATCATCATCAACACTACCATTTACAACGTTTGCCGTTTTTCTGTTGGTTTTTTAGTTTGAAGGATACAGTATTAGCCTCATCCTTATGTTCGGTGTGTTTTCCTCTTATGCAAAATAGAACGGATTATGCTTTGGGAATAGGTATTACGAGTATATGGGGATGAATCTAATTTATTGCGGGTGGAAAGAGAATAGGTTGATGATGAAAATAATCTAGGATTAGTTTTGAACCCTAAAACGTATCGTACCAGCAAGAAATTAGCTTATGTAGGTGAATGACTAAAACCTCGGGGAAAAACTTTCAAACAAGAGGTAAATTTATCTGAAATATGCACTATGACAAAAGGTTGTTTGGAGTTTATGTAGCGGAAAAATGTTTGAGATGAATTTATGAAAACGTGTTTTTCTTTCTTGGCTGGTTTTTTGGTTGGACTTAACACATATCGGATTCCAATAGCTGAGTTTGCATATGGGTTAATAAATTACTCAAGCAATCAAGATCGCTGATGGACGTGCAAGAAATACGTGCACAAAGGAAAATAAGTCATCTGGGCGAGTCAGCATTAGATAGATGATTGATATAATTCTGCCATTATTCGACACAACGACATCTATCAGGCAGATTATGTATTACCTTTACCTTTCTAAATTGACATAAACTTCGCAAAATGTCCATGTCATTCTTGACTTTGAAGCGAATGGAGAAGAACAAACTACGGTAAGAAGCTCGGGCACGTTAATTATTGTAATTCACAAATTGTCCTTTACAAATAAAATATCCAATTTACCGCTATTTTGCGTTATATCCTTTTTTTTGCGGATATTTGGGTGTTTTCCATCGCCTCTTCAATCCACAAGGAGTATAAGAGTTTGAAACAGAGAAATAATTATTTCGTAAAGTATGATCGACTCAGAAGTTAAAAATAATAAAATAAAGTTCTTAGGCCCTCGCACTTTTTGGGAATAATTCAAAAAAATGTTTACCTAAAAAATAGACTTAGACAATATTGTTGATTACCACTTATTCACATTTACACCGATTCCCTTAAATTCCGGAACAAATGTTCGATTAATCACATTTCAACAATATTAAATCATTTTTAACATCAATAATCAAAATGTCTTTTATCTATTGTGTATTTTCTCCAAATTATGAATATCTTCTAATTTGATCATGCTTGGGATATGATCTAATGCCCAACTCGGTGTCAAAGAGAAAGTTGCGTACGACCCAGTCATGCACACACCATTCGTTTGGCTATAATTTCATAGAAATTGTGTAAAGTTTGTCTTTTTTTTCTGCTGCGGTGTACGCAGCATTGCCATGTTGAAAAAACATGCCAAATAAAAATATTTTCCCAAAAAAGTATTGACGAATGTCCCTGCCTGACGACTTAACTTTACTGTCCCCAGAAAGAGATTTAAAATCCTTTGTTCCCGCGAGGCGAACTACCCAGAATACAGTTAAAAAGCCGTTGACTAATGCGCCTGCCTGACGACTTAACATACTCTGAGCAGAGCAACGAAGTTGCGTGAGGGTGGACTGTCCCAAAAAAGAAATATAAAATCCTATTTGTACATTTTTTTTCCGTTTTTTTTTTTTCATTTTGGGAAATATGTGGTAAATAATTTGTTTTCTGGCAATGCTGCATTGCAATGTTTTTATACCATATCCCACGTTGGTATAGTAGTTTTGATACATAGTTTGTAACATAGTGAAATAATATCGCTAGATATACCTCAAAGTATATGGATCGACTCAGAATCGATAGCTGAGTCGATTAAGCCATGTCTGTCCGTCCGTCCGCCCGTCCGTACCTCACCAGTTTTTGGGCCTTAAATTTTGAGCTAGAATGATTGATCAGGTGTAAAATTTTTTTAAACCCGCCCACTGCCACGCCAGTTTTTTTTAAGAAAAACGTAGTATAGGCCAAACTGTTTGAGATTTTGAAAAAGAGTTTGAGCAATATATGTAGACAATCTTAATATCTATGTTTTGTTCAATCAAACTTTTTTGCCACGCCCACTTTTTGGGGGTGTTTTCCGTAAAAAAAAAGTTATTTCGGCAACACATTAAACATTTCGAAAAAAAAATTTAAGCAGAATCACTAGTTATCGTAATATAAACATTTCTTTAAATGTAATTTTAACCGACGCCCACTTTTTGGAGGAGTTTCCGTACGAAAACCATTTGTATACACTACATCATAGCACAACCAGGCGAAAAACAACGTTTTTTTTCGAACCATAAAATATTTTGATAAACTGTATGAACAATATGTTATGACAATGACGTTCTGGGGATATCCACACAGTAGATTGTAGCCTTCTCATATTTTTTTTCTTATATATCACTCAGCTATGTATGGACTGTCAAAAGTTTGTTGATTTCGATACTGATTTTCGAAATTTCCATTGCTTTATAACTTTAAAAATAATTGTGAGCGAAGTTTTGAAATAATTGATTAATTTTTAAGGTTAATTTAATGAATGAAAAGTGGAAAAAGTGATTTACAGCCAGAGTAAATTTGTTACAAATCTAAGAATAACTTATTTAGCCATATCTATCTCAAAATTTGTTCTTAAAAAACAATAAGTATAAAGAAATTCGATGAAATGTTTGAAAAATATATTCTCCACTGCTGAATTTTAAATTTCGTCTTGAAAATACGATTGGATTGCACATCGGATTGTAGTCATTTCATGAGTGTCCCTATCGTGCTACAATTTCGGCACAAAAAATATTGAAAAAAAAATGATATCAACAAAATGCAATAATTGTAGTGCAATGTTATTCAATATTTTGGACTGATTCTTTGCATCGTTGAAGCATTTGCATAATTACAGTAGAGATATTCGGGAATTAAGTGCAGAGTGGAGGCTCTTTATTAATATAACCGAGGTGTAATTGAAAATTTTGAGAGCTGCCATGTTAAATTCTGCTGCGATTTAAAGTCTCAAATGAACGTCAGGTGTTTTTATTTGTGGTATAAAACTTTGAATTGGCAACACTATTTTAACGGGCGGACATTTTTTCAGCTGTCAAGTGATTTATGATACCCTAGCCCATAGGGGTAAATTAGTTCTGATACATAGTTTGTAACATAAATAAATAATTTAGCTAGATATACATCAATTTATATGGATCGACTCAGATTCGATAGCTGAGTCGATTAAGACATATCTGTCTGACCGTCCGACCGTCTGCAGGTATAGGTCTTAAATTTTGAGCTAGCATAATGAAATTATGTACATGTGACCCTTGTATCTGCTGTTCGATCAAGTGTAACATTTTTCTTAATCCGGCAACTGATACGCCCACTTTTTAGAAAATCGTTATTTTTGGCAAAACAGTAGGGTATTTTGAAAAAGTGACTGAACAACATATGTAGTTAATCCCAATATTTATATTTTGTCTATTTAAAATTGTTAACCAAGCCCACTTTCTTTCAGTAAAAAACTCCTTCTCCGGTTAAATTTTCATATATTCGAAAAAATGTATTTTTCATCCATCCATCCAGCCGAAGCCCGCTTTTTTGAGGCGTTTTCCTACAAAACCCGTTTGTATACTCTACACCATACCATATGCAGGAAAAAAAATTTATTGTTGTCGATCCATACAACATTTTTATAAACTGTCTGAAAAATTTGAATTTTAATATTTCTTTTTCATAAAGCCCACATTTTAAGGATATTAATATGAATGATGGGATGGGATAGTTGGCTTTGGCATTTGGACATAAACAGACTGGCGTCGGAACAACGCTTCCAAATTGCGCAAATTTATTTTGAAAATCATGGTTCTGTTCAAATACGTAGCGCGCATTACGTCCATTTTACGGTCAGCATAATCTTCCATCATAATAATTAGTTCGATTAAGTGTGGAACGTTTTTGCACTACGTTTACTCTTAATGATAATACGCATCCACAGAGATGTCGTAAAGTGCGTACAGAAGAAGTCATTGCTGTTGTAGATCGTTGCGTAGAGGAAGAACCGAATCAGTCTATCCGTCATCGTGCAAAGGAATTGGATTTGTGTCCTCTCCATCCACTTTATAAAAGACTTTGCGGAAAGATCTTTGTTTGCGTGCTTACAAAATCAAGCTCGTGCAAGAATTGAAGCCACAGGATCATCTAGCAAGGCGTAGATTCGATGAATAGTCCCAAAACAAGGTTGCCGATGATGGCAATTTTCATAAGCAAATTTTGTTGAATGGATACGTCAACAAACAAAACTGCCGTATTTAGAGTGATGATAATCCTCAACCGAGTGTGTGGTGGGCTTTATGAGTTAGTACAATAATTGGTCTGTACTTTATTAAAAATGAAGATGTCCAGAACGTTACAGTCAACGGTAACCGCCATTAAAGAGCAATGAGAACTGACTTTTTCGTTCATCGATTGAACAACCGTCATGTGCAGGAGCTGTGGTTTTATCAAGACGGCGCAAAATGTAACACATCTCGTGCCACAATTAATTTGTTGAAGAAAACGTTCGGTGATCGCATGTGAATTGGCCTCAAAGGGCGTACGATGTAACGCCGCTTGACCATTTTGTGCGGGCATATGTGAAGTCGGTAGTCTACCATAAGCCCGAACGATTGAGCACTTGGAGGACAACATTCGCCGCGTAATTCCCGTTATACGGCCACAAATTTTCAAAAAAGTCATCAAAAATTGGACTTCCAGATTACACTACGTTCGAGCCAGCCAAGGTGATAAGCCCAAAATGATCGACCGCTTGGAGGACAAAATTCGCCTCGTTATTGCCGATATATCGCCACAAATGTTGGAAAAAGGCATCGAAAATTGGACTTCCAGATTAGACTACGTCCTTACGTATTTAAATGATAATGCCTAAAAATTATCTTTCGAATGAAGTATATTTTACATCAATTTAAAAAAATCATCTTTATTTTATTCCATTTAAAAATTCTATAACTTTAAAAAAAACCTTTATAATAGGTACGAACACATAGACCACATTTGCTCGGCCACGAGGAACGAATAGTTCTCCAGCAAGAAAAGTTTTAGAATCCCAACCTTCACGATCGAGGCAACAAGGCAGACCGAACCTTCGGCTTAAGGATCAAGCTGATGCGGATGCCAAAGCTCTGAATAACTTGCAGAATCAAAGAGGATGCCTTGTTTCAGGCAGAAACCCTAAGTAGATCTGGAGTCCGTTCAGTAATAGTTAAATATCCTTTTGAGAGACACTCGTGCTTTGTGTCCACTATAGAATTCTAGTTGTTAATAGAATTAACGGGACATTACTTTACTTTTAGTTAAATAAAAGTGTTGCGTATATTCAAGTAGACCCTAGTGTATCCTTTAACTTCTTTGTTTATACTTTAGCTATATATTTAGCTCAACCATAATTTTAATGTGGTTCCTCCATCACTGTGATGAGAAGCATCATCAGATTTTTTTAATAAATAGTTTGCCAGATGGCGTTCACCTTATTCTCTAAACAAATCGTCAAATATTGCTCTCATTTTTTATTATATTTTTTTGTATCATTTTTATTCGTCCGATATTTCAATTGAAATATGTACAAAGTACAGTTACTCGATTAAGGCATCTATACACGACAATAGACACTATAAAACCCGGCATGTCGACACGTGTAACTTCTTGCAGTTCATTGAATATGGTATCATTCTTCCGCTAGTATGATCATTGCACATGCAACTGATTTTCTCCACATGCAACGTATTTGGATACAAATTTGCTGTAGGTTTCTGGTAAATATTCTCTACATAGCTACCAGTCAAATCAAAGTTTCACCCAATGAATGAATGAATGAATATACACTTCGCACATACGGAAATTTCAATTGCATGCGATTATTTAATTATTCTAAAAATGTTTAATTAAAACGCAACAAGAAAATGGCATCACAAATTTGTGGTGTGTGTAGTTTTTTTTTGGGAGTGACATTTGAATGTTCTTGAAAATTTTAATTTACCGCCAGTGGTAACAAATTTAAGTACTTTGCGTAGTAGAGTCCTTATGTTCCCTTTTTTACGAATATTTATCCAATTACGGTTATGAATTTAACAAAAAGTGACGGCATATTAATATTAAGTGCGTTCCATAAATCACGCAAAATTTGAATTGAAAAAAAGTACTGTCAATGGAAAAAAAGAAAACAATATGACAGCTGACACTTCGGAGCCAGTAAAAATAAAACGATATACGAAAAATCAAGGCATTTTCAGTTTGCAGCAATATTATAAAAATAATGGAAGTTTGCCAGCTAGAGTCCCCAATATGGCAGTCATAGTGATTTAAAACTACCTACTGCGAAGAGAACAATTGAAAAATTCAGGGAGACTGGATCCATTCGTGATAGGACTCTGTGTGGGCTATCACAAGCATGGCTGCCAATGCTGAGACTAGAAAGTGTGACTAAAAAATGAGGCAGATAATGAAAAAACAAAATGTTATGAATTAAATGATTGAAATTACAACAACAACTTACTATTAGAATGAATCTAATGAGGAGCCTTGGTATGTAGTGTTATTGTACACAAGTTGTTGTTGTAATTTCAGTTATTCAATTGATAAATAACAAACAAATTACCAACAGAAATTGTCAGGGTTTTCCCTGATAGAGGTAGAGTCGTTGTTACTCCTACATCCCAACCACCATACAATTTATTTAATACTCAAAACGAGAACATAGTATCGAATAGTTTTTCGCTTAACAATTAAAACTGTTTTAGGAATAAGTTTGACAAATCCAACCGAAGTTTCAGTTGATCCCACAATTCAACATAAAATGAAATTAAATAAAATTTTATTATCGATATCACAACAGCTTGTAAACAACAACACAGTTTGGTAAGAATTATAACTATTTCGGACATTAACAAGTGTCCTCATCAGATTCCTTCTAGTTGCAAACTTACTGAGGTGGCGCTACAGTCCGGAATGAACCTGGGCCTCAACCAAAATGCCTCTCCAATTAGCCCGGTTCTTAGTTAAGCCCAAGTTGAACCTTCGTCTCCATATCCGGTCTACGCAAACAGGACCAAAGATTTATCGAAGAATTTTCCTCTCGAATCGACCAAGGATTTCTTCATCCACTTTTGAGACTGTCCATCTTCCAGCTCCTCAAATAGGATCTCCTTAGTAGTTCGAGTGAGGGTCTTACCCCTAAGTTAACTTCTTAAGAAACAGCGGTTGGCAAGAGTAATTCTTCGCTAAATTTCTGACGAGACGTTGTTGTAAGAGTGAATAGCGGAGCCGAGATAGACAAATTCCCGTTCTACCTCAAAGTTAGTGTCTGTCAATGGTGACATTCTCCCCGATTCGTCGATGTTGTGTGTCCTTTCGTGCTGGCATATACTTAGTCTTACCCTCATTTACTGCCGAAATCATTTTTGCTTATTTCTTCCCTATACTAGCAATCGTAGCTATGACATCACGTTGAGTCCCAACAATGATGCCAATATCGTCGGCGTATGCTAGTAGTTGTACCGATTTTTGCAAAATTATGCCTCAGGTGTTGGCTCGGGAGTTTTGCACAATCCTCTCACGAATCAAATTGAAGAATTCACATGGGAGCTCATTGCCTTGTATAAATCCTTTTTTGGTATCGATTTTGTTGGTGAGGTCGTTTCCGAACCTGATGGAGCAGCGATAGTTCTCATCGTCATCCTACACAAACGGACGAGTTTGGGCGGTATACCAAAACTACACATGGGTCGGTATAGTTCGCCGCTATTAATTGCGGCTTTGAAATCGATGAATATGTGATGGGTAACGATTTTGACTTCTTGTTTTTTTCCAGGATCTGCCGAAGTGTGAAAATTTGATCGGTTGTGGACTTTACTAGCTTAAAACCATACTGATAATGGCCGATCAGATTGTTGGTAAACGGTTTCAGGCGTTCACATATTACCGAATACATAGATCGGGCAAACGATGCTAAGGGTCCATTCTTCAGGCATTCTTTCTCCCGACCAGATTTGGGTAATGAGTTGGTGGATGTTTCTTACCAAGCCATCTCCCCCGACTTTATAAAGCTCAGCGAGAAGGCCGTCATTTCCGGCAGCCTTATTAAACTTGAGTTTGAAATGGCTTTTCTCACCGCACTCAGGTCGGGTGGTTTGCAGTTTTCGCTGTCGTTGCCACTATTAAATGGTTCGTTGTGCCTGACAGCGGAATGTTGTTCGTTATCGCCGTTTAACAGTCTGTAGAAGTGGTTCTTTCATTTCCCCAGCAGCGGCTGTGTCTTAACTAAGATATTTTCTAGTCCATCTCGACTGGATTCAGAGCGTGCCTTGTATCCTTGGCTTTGACATTAAACACTTTGGTACAACTTGCGAACGACGTTCCTGGAGTAGCACCTCTTTATATCTTGACCGCGCACCTTGCATGATCTTCTTCTTCTTTCTGAAAACCCGGTGTTCTTTTCTTCTTCTTTGCCCATAGAGTTCAAAGGCAGCTCTCGTCTTTAGCTACAGCTTAGCCTTGTAGGCCCCGTTCTTGGCTGCAAGCAAAGTTCGGAATTCTTCATCAGGGGTTTCTTGTTGGTAGGTCCAAGGAAAATATCACATCAGTTGCGTCTGATCTAATGGCTTGTTGGTACCGTTGCCATTGTTCTTCGACATTCGATGGTATTGTGGTAATCGAGAGATTTAGGGATACGCGTTGCGCGAAGTTCTTGGCAGTGTCTTGCGAATGAAGTCTTTCGAAATTATCTTTTTTCGCAGTATTTCTGGGTTGTTGTGGCGTGGTGGATATCCAAATTCTTACCTTGCCTACAACAGGGTTGTGGTATTAGTCGATTTAACACCATCGGAATTTTCGGATCTAAAACAGTGGATGTGTGCCTCATGTCTATCGCAATGTGACCAGTCGTGAAAAAGCCTTGTGCTGGCTATAGTTGCAATTCGTTCCGTTGCGAAGTCAATTAGCTTAAGTCCGTTACCAGACGTGTTGTCGTATTAGCTGTCACATTTTTAACTTTTTTTTTCGTTGGCAACACAGTACTTTTAAATGGCGCAAAATTCAAACTTTGCGTGGATAATGGGACAACCTTAATTAAAGGGTCATCAAATTGGATATTATTTTGGGTGACTTGCAACAACTTATTTACTCATTATCAAGGAATTTGCTGATTGATAACAGGCAGCTAGGTGCATTGGTGCAAGGGGGTAATAATGTTTGATGTACAGAATGACGTGGCCTTTAATTAAAATTAAATATGTACACGTTATTTCAATTTTTTTTTAAATTGTAGATACAAATCGAAAACATTTTTAATTTCATTTTCTTTTTTGACTTGCAATTTATTGTTGAATGCACTCATTTATTAAACAACGTTATGAAGAGCATAGTGATTGGTCCTTGCCATGTACTATTATTACTAAAGGTAGCTTGCGAAAATTTACACAGATGTGTTTCTGTTTTTGCTGGAAATTTATCTTGAAATTAACAATACGGAATGGAAAAATATGTGTTGCAGGGAATAAAGGCTCAACTGCTAAACAAAAAATACAAAAAAAAAATGACAAAGCTTGGATAAAATACTACGAACCTATGTATCTTGCTGCAGGAGAGCACTGAGAATTTTAGGTAGATAGGAAGGTACCTATCTACAAAAAAAATATTTTCAAATATGCATGAATGCTTTTCAGTTTCAACCAAAGGGATGTGCAGAATCATAGTTTACAGAACGAATGGGGACTTTTCTCCGAATTCATGTTGAAGGCTTAAGACCAGTTTGTCTGCATTTTATTACGCAGGTTATGCACAGGGATGTGTTTCATTGTAAGTTGGGTATGAATGTATCGAACACAAGTTGCTAGATATTTATACGAAGTATGTAAATACGTTATGGTTATAACTAAAAGGATGAAAAAGGATATCAGAACAACAAGCATTAAGCAGCTGACATAGAAATTTTAAAGATACCAATTTCGAGTCATAGACTTTCGTGGTACAAATGTTTTTCAAATTAAAAGTTGATAAAAATAAAATTGTTCACAAGCTTTTACAAATTTGTGTACAGGTTCTTGAGTATTTGGTCAAATTTCAGGACCAGGAACAAACAACTACTCAGATTATTAGAAAATGGACGATGCAATGTAGCCAGGTTTGCAACGACAGTTTTTCGTTAAATCTGTCTATAGAATTCTCTACCAAAGCATATTCGATCTTCAGGCGGCATAGGAAGGTTTCAAACAGAACTAAAATCCCGTTTTCGTAGTTAATTCTACTTTAAATAAAAAAAAATTAATAATTTAATTATTATTTAAGCCTTAAAATGGAGACGTATCACCATGCCAGATCTTGATATCATTATTTTAAATCTGTTTCTTATTTCATTGCTTCTTTCCCTGGATAAAGTTTTGTTATCCTGCAGCTTCAATTCATGGATTTATTTCTAAATTTTCATAACCAAATGGTAGCCAATGCGATGATATAAAACCTCGAGTTTTCACATAGCTACTGCCTACCAACTTCGACTATCAGGCTTCCCGTGAGTATCTAGTACCTCGGCCATGGACAGTGTCTCAATCCATGTAAAGCCTTAGCGGCAACCGATGAGAGCGTCAGGAAGACGTATAACCACATTAATGCGCCTTTTCCATTCCAGGCGGAAGCGGAAGAACCCCCAAGATGGAGTCAAAGTCTACAGTTCCTGTTAGAACTGACAAAGTGAATAACCTTAATAAGCTGCTTCGATGTATTCCGACAACAGGTCATTTAGGAATCGCAAGGCTCAGTCAGCGCTCAGCAACAACACCTCAAATGATTTTTCGGTTGCCCTCCTCTCGTGATGATCTGACAAATCATCCGAATTGATCAATTGTCAAGAATAACTTATCTCAACTTCGCCGTTCGGAGTCGGCATAAAATAAGAGGTCCCGCCATCGTGCAACAAGTACACACGCATTCATGAATGGTTGTGGGAAAGCTAGTCCCGGAACTAACGAGCCTGTTGCGCCAAAAATTTCTAATTTATTTTATTTTGAAGGGTGAGTCAGGCCCCATGAGAAGGTGACGGTTGAGTCGAAAGGCCAATCGATCCCATAGTCGATACTGATAGCCACGAGTACGAGGGAAAAAGATATCTCATGTTTAAAATTACTGTAATGAAGCAACCAAGAGCGCTCGGAATAGACTTATTTTACTATCAACGACCACGATGTTCGTATCTGCACCTGGGATGTGAAAAGAGGTGCAGCCAAACAACAAAAACATGTCTTTAGCTGTTTAAGAGTGGACTTTATTGCCATCCAGGTATTGCAATTTGATGGATAAATAGGATGAACAAATGCGGCATTTACTGCGGACTATGTTATTGTGTGCAGAGACTATTCAGACGTGGATTTGTATGTCTGATGTTTTCAAGTCTTTATTAATAGCATCGTTACCTTCCGCATTAAGGCCGAATTCGCCAACATATTCCTTACATAATTCTACGAGCTCCTTAACAAAACTTATGAGCGACTATGGCAGTGCTAACGTCGAATCGGACCACTTTATTGTTGCAGCCAAGGTAAGCATGCGGATATCCACCATGCCACAACAATATAGAAATACTGCAATCGCAAGAAATCCGCAAGAACTTTGCGGAACTCGTATTACTTAACCTCTCAATAAACACCATACCACCAGCATCGAATGTCGAAGAACAATGGCAACGATGACAAAAAGCTATTGGATACGCCGCAACTGATGTGCTAGGTTTCTCCCGCCCACCAGCAACAATCCCATTGTTTGGTGATGAATGCCGACACATACTCGCAGCCAAGAACGAGGCCTAAAAGGCTAAGCTGCAGGCGAAGACGAGAGCTGCAGTTGAGCTTTATAGACAGAGATGAAGGGAAGAAACGATCTTTTCAGAAAGAAGAAAAAATTAGCAAGAAAAGCGCGAGAGGTGCCACTCCAGGAACGATGTTCACAAGTGTTACCAAAGTGTAAAACGTCAAAGGTAGGAATACAAGGCTCTAATAGAATTCTGTCGACATGAACAAGGGAATATCGGAGTTGAGATGATATGGAAGAACCACTTCTGCAGGTTGTTAAAAGGCGACGACGAACAACATTCCGCTGTCAGGCAGAATTGGCAACGACATCGAAAACTGCCAACCACACGACCTGCGTGAGGTGATTATAGCAATATTTTAACTCAAGCTTAATGATGACCTTCCCGCTGATCTTCATAAAGCCGGCGGAAATGGCTTGGTACATAACATCCACCAACTCATAAGCCGAATCTGGTCGGAAGAAAGTATGCCTGAAGAATGGAACCTCAGCATCGTTTGCCTGATCCAAAAATAGGAGACCATCTAAACCGAGCCAAACACAGAGGCATAAGTCTCCTCAACATCGCCTATAAGATCCTATCTGCCGTAATATGTGATCGCCTGAAACCTGAAAGTCCACATCCGATAAAACTTGTACACTTCGGCAGATCCTGGAAAAACCCAAGAAGTCCAAATCGATACCCACCACCTACTCATCGATTTCAAAGCCGCATACGACAGCATTTATAGAGAAGAACTACACAGAGCCATGTCTAGTCTTAGTATACCGCCTAAACGCGTCCATTTGTGTAGGATGACGATGGAGAATTCTCGCTGCTCTATCAGGGTCGGAAACCACTTTATCGACACATTCGATACCAAAAAAAAATTTAGGCAAGTCGATGCGCTGTCATGTGACTTCGTCAATTTGATTCATTTTTTTCATCTCTACCATTTTCAACAACTATTTCCTATATCTCTTTAAATAAAAAGTTATTGTAGCACATATTCTATCCAGACTTAGGGTGTAAGTGGATAATTATCTCCAGCCTTCATGAAATATACATAAAGGGTGATCCATTTCGAGGTTCCCTACTTAAAAAAAAAAAACTCAGAAAATTCAAATTTAATGGAGAACGTTTATTATCATTTGAAAGAACATTCTTTGGCAGCGGGTTCAAGCCCCAGCTTCGGCAGCATTTGTTTTCTACGAAAATTGCCAGCTTATCTGAGGCCACCTGTGCGATAATATGAGACAATATAAATCTATGTCTCCTCCTCTGTGCCACGTAGGTTTATGTTATATGTCTTTCTTGCTCGGATAGATACATCCGTCTTTCTCTGTTGTATAAATGTCTTGATCTGTCCCAGCCGATGGCCTCAGTAGCCAGTGCTGTTATGTGTCTGTAGTTCGATGCATTCATGTGCGAATTACTGTAATGTCAATGTCAATTGACATTAATTTTTGAAGATTATGTCTATCAAATGTTGGCCGTTGCTACGTCGCAGATGGTCCATCCGTTGAGTCCAATTTTCGATCACTCGTTCGAGCATTTCGACTGGTAACTGGCGAATGACACGCGTGATGTTTTCATCCAAGGCCTGAATCGAAGCGGGTTTGTCGGCATAAGCTTTTGACTTTACATATCCCCACAGGAAAATGTCTAACGGTGTGATATCACACGATCTTGGTGGCCAATCGACCGGCCAAAAACGTGAAATTATGTGCTCACCGAAATGTTCTCTCAATAAGTCTATTGATTGATGCGATGTGTGGGAAGTGGCGCCGTCTTGCTGAAAACAAATGTCGCCGAGATCACGAGCTTCAATTTCAGGCATCAAACAGTCGGTTATCATGGCACGATAACGGTTGCCATTGACGGTTACGTTCGCACCGGCATAATTTGTAAAGAAATATGGACCGATGATTCCACCGGCCCACAAACCACACCAAACCGTTGTTTTTTCGGGATGAAGTGGCAGTTCTTCAATCTCTTCAGGTTGCTCTTCGTCCCAAATGCGGCAATTTTGATTGTTTACATACCCATTGAGCCAGAAATGGGCCTCATCGCTAAACAAAATTTGCCTCGAAAACGTCGGATCTTCTTGGAACTTTTCAAGAGCCCATAGATCGAAGCGATGTCGCTTGGGAAGGTCGAGCGGCTTCAGTTGTTGCACAAGCTGTATTTTGTACGCTTTCAATTTAAGATCTTGACGTAAAATGGGCCAAGTCGTTCCATACGTCAGTCCGAGTTGCTGCGAACGGCGCCGAATCGACTCTCTACGGTCTTCGTGTACACTCTCAGCTACGGCCGCTATATTTTCTTCACAGCGTGCTGGACGTGGTCTATTCGGTCGAATATTATCCAATAATGAATGCTGGGTCTCAAAATGGGTGATGGTGTTGCGAATAGTACGCTCAGTAGGCCGATTATGTTGACCATAAGTTGAGCGAAGTGCACGAAACACATTCCTCACAGTACGTGAATTTTCATAATAAAGTTGAACAATTTTTAAACGTTGTTCACGCGTAAGTCTTTCCATTATGAAATGCCAAACAATACTAAACAAATATAACATGACACCATGACACGACTCACACGTGATCTGTAAAAAATGCTATTGAAAAAAGTATCTCTACTTGGATCACCCGTTACAAACTAAGGGTTTTCTGTAGCTTACATATAAAAAGCTTTCTAAGCCAATGTAGATTGGCAAAAACACTCACCTTATAGTTAAAATACTCAGGAATAACAACTTAACTGGACTTTAGTGTTTTCTCCATAATATGGTAATAAAAAGAATCCATAAAAACAAAAAAAATGAAAACAAAAGGAAGAATACTAAAGTTTCGTTGTTATTTCTCAATTAAAGATGAATGACGGAATGCCAATTCTGTTTGAGTTTAGTTACAGTTTGAAAAAAAACTTAACAAATAGATTCGGTAATGTTCTATTTAAATCTGAATCTTATCTAAACTTGACTTTTGTGGTTTTCCTTAGTTTGCACGAAAGTGAGGTTGAAAATCTACGTGTTTGAATCGATCAGCGCAAACTTGTATATGAACGAGATTTAATTACGTAATTAAATTTTGATACTTAAAATAAATTTAAATCAGGGCGCACAAATTGTTCTGTAATATATTTACCTTGAAAATCGTTATTAATTTATTAAACAAAACGTGACCAATAACATATGTATTGTTGTTAAATCAATTGTGAAATTGTAAGTGTCCTTACATATTTGTTATATAAAAATTCTGTAAAAAAATGTTTTAAATGATCATCATATATATTTATTTTATAAATATATGTATGATACCATAACCTTCAGTCAGTTCAGCTTTTGCTGTAAGCTACCACCTTTCATCCTTTTACCAGCCAAAAACAGCCGTCATGCATTTTTCAAGTGGGCAATCATGCATATTGTATCTACACATTTCATGATTGAAAGAGATTCGATACCGTTTAAAAATCGATTTCAAAAACCATTTTGTTAAGCATGGCCATTGTAAATATATAGCATAAAATTTATATATATATAGTGCTTTTGTATCCACCATGAACGTTTATCTTATACAAAGCAAGCCAAAATACATATACAGTTCCAATTTGTTCGGTTTTGTTGTAACTTAATATTCATTCTGCCAACTGTGATGACCAGGACCTTCCTTTGGTGCAATTGTGTGTAATATTATCTTAATTTCATTTCCATTTCTCGTAGAGCAATTCCTCTATCTGGGTGGTGGATAGAGGTATCCTATGCTGATATGCGGAATAGGTGGGGAACAAAAATACTTGTTGACCAAACTAGTAAGGTAGGGGTATTTAAGCGGCAGCGGGAGAAATATCACAATGGAGTCAAGAGTGACGCCTACAGTCGCAGTTATTAAATACATCGACATAACCGGACAACAGGTCACCAAACGACAGCCATCAAACGTGTAAAATATACTGAAAATCCCGTGTTCCTAGAGAGTTCAATTAATAGGAACTGGCCTGTTCACGAAAAAAAAGGTCTTACGAGGCAACTAACTCCATCGGAAAGGACTGATCTGATATCGACATTCGTATATGCACCTGGAATGTGAGAACATTCAGCAGGAGAGGTGCAGGCATCAACAACTGGAACCCCTAATCTGCTACAAAAAGAATTTACTGCCATCCAAAAAATACGATAGGCCTGGGCAAAAAAAGGATGAACAAATGTGACATCTACTATGGACCGTGTTATAGTGAGTAGAAACAGCGACTATTCTGATGTGGATTTGTTATATCTGCCAGACTTAGCCAAGAAGTCTTATGTTTTCAATTTATTAGCGAATGCATTCTAACAATACGCATCCAGACCAACTTCTCCAACGTACGCCTTAAATGCCTTCAAGCTACGACGAAAAATAAGAAGAATGTTAGCGAAAGGCTGCTTCTACGAGCTCTTTGACGAAAATCATGAGCGACTACCGAAGTATGATGTTGAAATCATGATGGGAGATTTGAATGCAAAGGTAGGAAGAGGAGACATCTCGGGCGGTATTGTCGGAAAACGGAGCTACACAACAACACGTCTGGCAACTGGAACTAGTTTAAACGAATTGACTTTGCTGCGGAATTAAATGCCTCACACGGTTTCCTCACCTCCAAAAACCATACAGGGTTAGTCAAATTTATCAAATTGCGGCATACAAGAGGCATGCAATCAGTATTTTTGATTTCCGAAACATTCGATACCTAAGAAGCGATGCACTGTCATGTAACATCTTAGTTCTCCTTCTGAAGAGGGTTGTTCGAAATTCTTGAGTAAATACCGGAGCCACACTCTCTCAAAAATTCGTGCCACTATTAGCATGGAATCATTAGTTTAGTGAAATTCCCCTTTTCAAAATAACGCTCCTTTTAAGATGGCAAGGACATGTAGATCGAAAGGAGACGAATTCTTGGCTTGCAAAGTTTTCGATGCACAGCCAGACTCGATAAAGTAAAGTAAAGTAATACGTCGCCTTAAATGGGTCGCAGAAGTAGAAACCAACCTCAACCAACTTGAAATGCGGAACTAAACTAGTGGCCGGTAGCTAAGGAACGGACAATTTATTGACGCATGGTGGTTGAGGTCCAGGTTTATTCCGGACTGTAGCACGTAAGTAGGTTAGGTTATGATGGCTGCTAGTTCGTACAGGGTGTCCGTCGGGAAGGTATGCTACTCTGTTTGTTTATAATTTTTGATTAAATGAAAGAGAATGGATCTTATATTGATAAATGTTTTATTCAATGTCGACAATTATGTATGGTATACAATAACAGGTAAATATCGCGTTTATCGAGAACTTTTTTCCTCAAAAATCATTCGTGTAGTATTAATTGTCAGGAAAACTCAGTCATTCAGGTTCAGAATATCCCACAATAATTACACACACATTAAACTTAGAATCTAACGAGCCTGTTGCGGAAAAAAATCGCTTTTTTTTCGCTATTTAAAGGGTCCCATTAAAAAGGCTTTTATTTGTTTTTTTCTATTCCGATGCCCATTATCCCAACGCAACGGACATCAATTCGCACCTGCGGGACAGTAATATATTGAATGTGTCCCTTGGCTCAACTGGATGTTAAAAATTACCTAGATGTGATTTCTCCTTTAGTCATCTTTTGATATTTCAAGGAAGTCCCGGCACGGGAATTGATTTCGAAAATTCCTGTAGATTCATTATTGTGTATAACATTTTGTAATGTGAAATAAATTTTGTTTACGTGAACTCGACATCATTTGTTGTTTTAATAAAAACATGCACACGAACATTTTTTTTTATTTTTCCTTTGGGTGTCCTAAATTATCAAACAAACTCTTAAAATGGTGGTTACTGTAGCATGGATACCCGGATGTAATTAATAATTTAAGAGGACGAAGAGGACATCTTGGTGAATATTAAATGTGTGGATGACAATTTTGTTTGTACTGTTTCACAAGTTAAAGCTGTCTTCTCATTCAAATCTATTTATGGAAAGTTTTTTTCTTACGAATAAAAACCCTTTCGCCATAGGCAATGAATGAAACTGTTGTAAAGGCACTCTAATAAATTGTCCCCTTTTAAAGCCTTAAAATGATGAGATTATAGTGGGGTCCTCCGCAGACCAATTCGTTGAATAGATTTTAAAGATATACCCTACATGATTTCGTATAAATGGAAAAGGTTGGTTTTTGTAGATATTTGAAAATATGTTCAATAAATCATCGGTGGACTCCCCTCAAGAGGGCTCAAGAACACAATTTTACCGAACTCAAGTTTTTGTTTTTTTTTATAGATCCTCAATAACCTGTCAGTTACATTTGAATTACATTTTCTTTTGACCATTATAGAACTTGAAAATCACGTATGGTGGCGAAAACGTACATCTATCTATATATATATATATATATATATATATATATATATATATATATATGAAAAAACGTATTAAAGCATTTTTAATGTGTTGGTAACTATCCTTATACAATGAAAACCCATGGTATTATTAATTTTTCACCGAACAATCTAGATAATGTTTTACTCTACTTAAGTGATTACTATTTCCATATATCCATAGTTTTATGATAGCATAAAGATCTCTTAGCTTCCACCAACATCATGCATATTTGTAATAATTTTACAAAAACCAATGGACAACATTTTATTGTACAGATAGCGTTAGAAGTAAATTATTAAAGTGAAATTGATACCATATGCACAGGTACTTATTGAAATTGTGTTTTCTATTGTACATCCTTTCATGTGCCTTTTTACAGATGAAACGTTTTATTCACACCATGCTAAGTAATGGATTTTTTGTTATATCCACTAGCAGATAGAATGCTGCTCATTTAAAAAAAAAAAAGTTTTTGCAACTTATTACTTTTGATGTTTCATACGACTTTACAATGCCAAAGTATTGACAATTTATGTTCATTTTGTCAAAACATCTTGTTGACAATAGAAGCGAGTCTTAAGCCCTTAAAGACTCGCAACTGTTAATGAAAATTCGTGAATTGTATAAATAGTGCAGTAGAGGAGTGAAAGAGGAACGAACTCGGCACCGAAATCATATCCATCTACACGGATGGTTCAAAAATTGATGTTGGCGTTGGAGCTGGAGTGTTTTGAGAGACACTAAAGCTAAGCAGAACTTTTCTTCTCCATGAGCACTGAAGTATTTTCAAGGCCGAGAGGCTACCTCAATGGTGGCGATAATACCAGATGATATCACCACCTTTATTGACAGTCAGGCTGCAATAAAAGCCATCACTGCTGTCGAAATAAAATCTAAGCTTGTAAAGCGTTGTTGTGAAGAGCTAAAGGTTCTTGGCGTCCAATATAATGTTAAGCTATGTTGGGTCCCCGGAAGCAGAGGCATGTATTGCTGATGAACTGGCGAGAAAAGGATCCACATCCAGCATTGACCTGGCAGACCAGTCTGTCAAACCACCACTTTGTGATCTTAAATGTCGGGTGGGACAGATAGCAGTGAATATTGCCAAAAACAGGTGGTACTCCCTACCCCCCTGTTAAACTTCCAAAAGGATGTGGCCTGAGTATGACAAAGCCAGAACCCATAAGCTACTTCTAACTGGACACAACTTACTAAAAAGCCACAAACTGAAAATACATCTTATAGATGATGACCTATGTAGAGGCTGCGGTGATGAAGAAACACAGTGGGATCCCCTTCACGTTTTACGACACTGCTGCCCAGGCTTCAGCCAACTAAGAACGAAAACCTTAGGAAAATACTTTTTCCATGACCTCATGGATCTATCCGAAATACCTCTCTCTCTAAACTTTTCGGGTTTGCAACAAAATCTAGATGGCTGGAAAGGGACTAACAACAATGTTCAGTAAACGGATATTGAAGGAACCAACCACGCATGTGGACCAACAACGGGCATTACAATGGGTCTATGTTGTTTGCAAATTCGCCACCTCAAAATCGTGCTGGGAGACTTTAACGCAAAGGTAGGAAGAAAAGAAATCTTTATCAGTGTTGTTGGAAAGCACAGCCTACACGACAACATGTCTGACATCGGACTTTGTGTAATAGTCTTCTCTACAGAACGAAATGCTACTAAGCCTAGCACACGGTTTCCTCACCTATATGTCCATAAGGGGACATGGCGGTCTCAAGATCAGCGAATGGTCACATTGTTATAGACAAGAGGCACGCATCCAGTGTTTTAGATGCCCAAACATATCGAGGGTCTACTCGACTCGGACCACTACCCTGTTGCAGCCAAGGTAAGAATACGGATGTCCATCACTTCACAAAATAAAAAAAAACAGAGCTACTGTGAAAAAAGTGATGTCCAAAGACTGCAATCGTGCAACGCGTATCCAATAAACTCTCGAATTACACCATACCTCCAGCACCGAATCTCGAAGAACAATGGCAACGATGCTAATAATTCATTAGATCAGCTACGATCGATGTGCTAGGTTTTTTGAACATGCCAATGAGATACATTTGATTTTATAAAGAATGCCTACATATGCTGACAACCAAGAACGATGCCTACTAGTTTAACCTGCTGGTAAGACGAGAGCTGCCATTGATCTCTATAGGCAGAGAAGAAAGAAAGAACTCAGTCTTTTCGGAAAGATGAAAAAAGAGCAAGAAAAGCGTGCGATAGAGGATATAGAGAAGCGCCACTCCAGGAACTATGTTCGCAAGCTTTACCAAAGTGTAAAACATCAATGCCAAAGATACAAGGGTCGACAGAATCCTGTCGAGATGAACAAGGAAATATGGTAGCTGAGACCAGTCGATGCTGAAAATATGGAAGAACCACTTTTGCAGACTGTTAAACAGCGAATGCGAACGACATTCCTAAAATATGGAAGAACCACTTCTGCAGACTATTAAACAGCGAATGCGAACGACGTTCCGCTGTCAGGAAGAACGAACCGTTCAATAATGGAGACGACAGCGAAAACTACCAACCACCCGACCTGAGTGAAGTGAGGATTATCTAATCTCAAGCGTAATAAGGCTGGCGAAAATGACGGCCTTCCTGCTGAACTTTATAACGCCGCCGGAGATAACTTGGTATGTAATATCCACCAACTCATAACCAAAATCTGGTCGGAAGAAAGTAGGCATGAAGGATGGAACCCCAATATCGTTAGCGCGATCCACAAAAAGGAGAACCTCTGAACAGCGACAACTACAGAAACATAAGTCTCCTTAACATCGCGTTTAAGATCCTATCTGCCATAATATGTGAACGACTGAACCGTTTATTAACAATCTGATCGGCCCTTATCATTGTGGTTTTAGGCCAGGAAAGTCCACAAGCGATCAAATCTTCACACCTTGTTCGACTTTGGAAAAAATCGCATGAAGTCCAAATCGATATCCACCACCTATTCATCGATTTCAAATCCGCATTCGACGCCATTTATAGAGACGAATTATACAGCGCCATGTCTGTTGTTATACCGGACCGGCCTAGTTGGAGAGGCATGTTGGTTCATTCCGAACTGTAGCGCCACTTAAGTAAGTAAGTAAGAACGAAATTTCTAATAACCGAACAATCGCTAAACTCTCGAAGCTATTTGAAAGCATCGTTTGTGACACATTATTTGCAAATCCATATTTTCTCCAAACCAACATGGATTTCTTAAAGATAGGGCAACAACCACCAACCTAACAGAATTTTTATCTAACACACTGTGCGCTTTAGAGGATGGCAATGAAGTCGATGTTATTGCTACTGACTTTAGTAAAGCTTTCGATAAAATTTTACATGAAATCGATCTTTTCAACTTAAAGCGCTTGGTTCTCAATGGAGCTTAATTGCTTGATTAAATCCTATCTCTTTGAACGCCAATACAAAGTTATGTTTAGATGCTCTGTATCGGACCCCTTTTTAGATACATTCGGAGTGCCTCAAGGTAGTCATCTTCGTCCGTTGGTATTTATTTTGTCTATCAATGACGTTGAAGTCAGCATTGAAAAGTCATATTTATCTGTTAATGTCGATTACATGAACATTTTTACGCACATTTACTCCATCACTGAGATTTTAACAACTTTTCAACCTGGTGCCAAAAAAAAAAATTTTGCAGCTCAATGTCCTCAAATGCCAGACCATGATATACTCCCGTAAGCGTCTCCCATCAGACTCAAGATCCTATTTAATAATTGATGAGCCCATAGCTAATGTGCTTTTCATGCGTGAACTGTGTGTTATCTGTGACAGAGAACTAATTTTTCGCTCTCATATTGATAACATCATCAGCAGAGCCAACTCCGCATTTGGGTTTGTAAAACGCTGGTCAAAGGAATTCTCGAACCCCTATGTCACAAAATCTCTTTTTCACATTTGTTAAACCTATCCTTGAATATGCTAGCCAAGTATGGTCGCCTTATCACAATACCCATTCCCTCCGTGTTGAGAGTGTCCTACGCAGATTTATCCGTTTTGCTCTACTCGGTCTCCCCTGGGTAGACAGTTTTCATTTACCCCCCTACGGTGGTCGTTTGAAATAAATAAACCTCCAATCACTACAAAAGCGTCGTGAAATAGCCGACATTCTTTGTGAACATCAGCTTCTAGCAGGTAATATTGATTGCCCCGCTCTGCTAAAAATGATTTCCCTCAACGCCAACTCCAGAAATCTCAGAATTGTTCCTCTCTTCTGACCCAAATTCCACCGAACCAACAACGGTAACAACGAGCCAATGCCTAGAATACTACGCTTGGCTAATGGGCATAGCTCCTTTGATTTTCAATGTAGCAAACTTGTCCTACGAAACTCCCTTATGCCCCCCTCATCCACCAATTCTCCTAATAATTAAGTTAAGTTTGGTTAATTTAGTCTTAAGTTCAGCTTGTACTAAGCTTGAATGAATAAATATATAAATGTCTATTGGGAGACAGACGGCCATCAAAATAACGGAGGAATTGTTATTCAAAAGCATCAGTATGACATTCCGTATAAAAATAAAAAAATTCTGTTTGCTTTACAATCATCAAAACGGAATTTATTTTATTTTCGCTGGCACTACACTACGTCGAAAACTAAGCTTTAAAAACTCTTAAACCATCTATCTCATCCCTTGTCTACGAGTTTGCAATTGAGTACTTCGAGTTGGTTTAAGTCAGAGATATGCGGATGTCGTGCCATGTACGAAAATCTGCTATTCCTATTAACCATAGTTTGTAAGGGTAGGTTTCAGTGTTTATTTATTGACTCTTTATGGCCCAGTTATAGCTATCATTGAACAACTTCATTGGAACATAACACAAGATGAAATTGAAATGTCACCCCCATAGCTTCTTATAGGAATTATTCGAAAATTCTATTTCAGTTCGGTGCAATGGCAATCACTAAAATAAATCTTGATCAGTTAAATATAAGAAGTGATTTCCTGCGAAAACTATAAATAGAAATTTAGATATTTTTGCATAATTATGTTCTAAGATTTATAGGCTTAGTTTTGACATCAACTTGGCAAAGATTGATTTTATAAAAATGCCACAATAAGTAAAAGAAAATTTCCAATGAGGGTTTTCAATGATAGATATAACTGGGCCCTTAGACACTGAATTCGTATCTTTTTGACAATATCTATTTCCTGGTACAGCTATAGTTTGGTTTAATGCTTTTATTAACATATCCTTAAAGCAAATACGACCATTAATCCAGAAATTAAACAAAAATCATTTTCTCGAATATTCCAAGCTCATTTACTCAAAGATACCCACTATCCTGAATGTAAATATATTCAGACCGCAAACATCCACTCTGACCAGTCTCCCACGCGTCGCAACCAAATATAGAGCACGACTATCCAACGTGAAGAGACTTCTCATTATACGACTAAAATAGCCGAGGATATGATATACACACTTCAACAACAATGGATGCAGAAAGCAAATGTTATTGTAAATGTGGTTGCTAGTTCTAAAACCATCAGTTCCAACAACCAAATAATATACCAGAGGTATGATGATGTCTCCAGGTACCAACATTAAATAATGTAAAAGGAACTATAAGGACAAGAAAATCCTTCATAGGGAAAAGGAAGGTCATGCAGTCTTGTTCGCTAACTAAATCTAAGAGTCACATGACTATTTACTGGCAGTTGCCTTTAAAATTGAAACACAGGTACCATACTACGAAATAGCAAAAACTTAATCATCCACCTGCAGGTTATCGTGGATCTTGTCAAACGGAATGCCGGCAACTGGTATATAAGTTTTGATACATAGTTTGTAACACAGGGAAAAATATATGAGAAGGCTACAGTCCGCTGTGTGTGAATGTGAATACCCTATCCTTAAAATCCATCCTTAAAATTGAATCCCCAAAAGGTAAGATTGATGGCGATAAAATTTAGAAAATCAGTGTATTAAGGTCTTTTGTGGTTCGACAAAAAATCACCGAATTTTTATTGCAAATGCTTTGGATTGCTGTATACCAATGGTTTTTGTAGGAAAAGTCCCCAAAAAGTTGGAGTGGAGGAATCTAGCGGGTGTTTTTTTTTAGAAGCTGGTTTTTTGAATAGAGATTAAAGTGACATTCGGGCAAATCGGAAATCGGGCAACTTTAATGTCATTTGTGTTCACTTTGGTTTGCCATTTTAAAGTTTGACAAATGAATAACGCTCGCAAAGTGTTGTAGAGGACCCGAATGAATCCATTCGCCACCGTGCACAGCAATTGAAGCTTTGTCCATCAACTTTTATTAACATTTTGCGCAAAGATCTTACGACCTTAAAATATTCAGCTTGTGCAAGACTTAAAGCCGCGAGACCATGCTTGATTGATTTAAATGATCTCGATGCTGATTTTCATCTCAAAATTTTGTTCAGTGATGAGGCACATTTTTGGTTGAATGGGTACGTCAACAAGCAAAATTTCCGAGTGAAGAGAATCCACATGAGACACATGATTCGCTTTCTATCCACAAAAAACTGACTGTTTGGTGTGCTCTATGGGCTGGGCCATACGTGGGGCCATACTTTTACCGAAATGATGCTGGAGAGTCAGTTACACTTAATTGAGACCGGTATAGAGCCATTATAACCGACTATTTCGTTCCCGAATTGGATGTCATGAATGTGGATGAGATGCGGTTCCAACAAGACGGTGCTACATGCCACACAGCGCACGTCACAATCGATTTATTGAAGGAAATATTCGATGAACGCATAATTTCACGGAATGGACCTTTCAACTGGCCACCAAGATTGTGTGGTTAATGTGAAGTCACTCGTCAACGCCAACAAACCAGAAACGTTAGGGGTCTTGGAAGCAAACATTCGTGTCGTTGTTGCCGACATACGGCCCCAAATGCTCGAAATGGTGGTTGAACTCTAGACTTGGCTTTATTCGAACCAACCGCGGTGGCCAAATGCCTGAAATCAATATCCTTCCAATAGAGCTAAATTGATGGATTTAAAAACTATTTTCTTGTGTTTTATTTCAACTCGAAGTTATATACCTCTAAAAAGACACTCTTTATGTACGAAATATTTATATTGCCACAATGGAAGTACTTGCATCAAAAGTATCTGATTTTTGTTAGATTAAAATTTGGGCGAAAACCTTTTTTACCTAAAAACGACCCCAAAAAGTGTGCGTGCAAAAAATGTTCATAAACGAAATATAGATAGCTATTCAGATTGTCTTAATATCTTGCTCAGAGAGTTTTTTTTAAATTCTTTACGTTTACGGTTTGACCAAAACGAAAGTTTTTCTAAGAAGTGGTGGATTTTGAAAATTTTTAAACTCGGTCTCTAGCCCTATTTAAGTCCTAAAATAGTTGACACACAAACGGCCGAACGGACAGACAGACCTGGCTTAATCGACTCACCAAAACTAATACATATATCCCCATAGGGTAGGGTATAAAAATAAGCAAGAAGATACACCCCAAAGTATATGGATTGAAGGTATATGGTTCCAAAAGTGTCTGAAGAACATAAATATTTAGAAAATCTCAACAAATATATATTTTCTTAACAATGTTTTTTTGCCACGCCTACTTTTTAGGGTGTTTTTTTGAAAACACAATTTGCAGTCGAATTTCAAAATATTCGAAAAACAACGTTTGATGAAAAATCATTGGTAATATAAATATGAAACCTCGTTTTGAAGGAGCATCCAGACAAACCTACTGCAGCGCATGGCACGAAACATGACAGCCCGCTTCAAACATTGTGTGCAACTAAATGGTCTGCGTTTGGACTACATCCTATTTAAAAAATAATACTAGCATTATTTTTGATGTTTATTTTAATATTAATATGCTTCAATCGTTTCCGGGTTATCCAGTTGCGCACTCCAAGTTAGTTGAGGTACGGTTTCTACTTGTGCGCGCCATTTAAGGCGAGGTCTTCCTCTACTGCGTCCGACGTCTTACTGGGAATCAAAGACTCTACGAGCCGGAGTATTGTTATCCATTCGTTCTACATATCCTAGTAAGCTTAAACGTCCAATGCGGAGTTTCATCCTGACAGCGGAATGTTGTTCGTCATCGCCGTTTAACAGTCTGCAGAAGTGGTTCTTCCATATCCTCAGCTTCGACTGTGTCTCAACAACGACATTTCCTTCTTCATCTCGACAGGATTCTTTTCGAGCCTTGTATCATTGGCTTTGACGTTTTACTTCTTGGGAAAACTTGCGATAATCGTTCCTGGAGTGGCACCTCTCTATATCCTCGATCGCGGGCATTTCTTGCTATTTTGTCTTCTTTCTCAAAAGACGGTGCTCTTCCCTTCTTTTCTGCACATGGAGCTCAACTGCAGCTCTCGGCTGAAATATAAAACCAGGGGTTTTCTTGCTGGTGGGCGCTAGAAATGTAGCACATAAGTTGCTGCTGATCTAATGGCTGGTTGGCATCGTTGCCGTCGTTGCCATTGTAATTCGACATTCGATGCTGGTGGTATGCTGTTAATCGAGAGGTTTAGGGATACTCGTTGCGCGAAGGTCTTGGCGGTCTCTTTCGATTGCAGACTTTCGAAATTTTTTCGCAGTATTTCTGGATTGTTGTTTCGTGGTGGATATCCGCATTCTAACCTTTGCTGCAACAAGGTAATGGTCCGTGTCGATGTTAGCTCCTCGGAATGTTCGGACATCCAAAATACTGGATGCTTGCCTCTTGTCTGTCGCTATGTGATCAATTTGGTTCGTTGATCTGGGGACCGCCATGCCCCTTTATGGATATCGAGGTGATGAAACCGTGTGCTGGCTATAGTGCCATTGCGTTTTGTAGCGAAGTCAATTAGCCTAAGTCCGTTACCAGACGTATTTTCGAGTAGGCTATGTTATCCGAAAATACTGCTAGAGATGTCTCCTCTTCCTACCTTTGCGTTAAAATCACACAGCACGATTTTAGCAACGTACTTCGGTAGTCTCTCATAGCTTTTGTCAAGTAGCTCATAGAAGCAATCCTTTGCTATGTCATCTTTTTCCTCCGTTGGGGCGTAAGCGCATATAAGGTTTATGTTGGCGATTTTGGCCTTGATGCGGATAGTTACAATGCGTTCGCTAATGTCTTGTAAACATAAGACTTCTTGCCTAAGTCTGGCGCTTATAACAAATCCGCATCCGAATAGTCCGAAAAGTCCGTAGTAGTTGTCACAGTTTTTCATCCTCTTTTTGCCCGGCCCCTCCCATCTTATTTCCTGGATGATAGTAATGTCTGCTTTTGTAGCAGTTTAGGGCTTCCGCTAGTTGTTTTCCTGCACCTCTCCGGTTTAATGTGCACACATTCCAGGTGCAGAAACTTCGTTGTCCTTTTTTCGTTTATCATGGTCGTCTGCAATATTTAACCCAAAGCACAACCCCCAACTTGGAGGGCCAGTTCCAATTTATTAGATACCCCTTGGGCACCGGGCCATCAATATCCACTACGGGATCAAGCGCTGCCGTTCATCCATCATTTCGGTTCATCCGCCACTATCTATGTTCAAGGGGTCTGACTAACCCTTGAAATTCGTAGACAACCTGTTGTCGGAATATGTCGAAGCAGCTTGTCTAGGTTCGCCTGGGACAGCAGGCTGGGTATTCATTCCGTGCCATTCTGACCTGGCTGTTTATAGTGTTGCTGTTTTTCGTCGTGTTATCCACACACGCACTTATTATTAAGCAAGTCAAATCCGATTGGATGAGAGCGGTACTCGATGGTTACCACTTGGAGGTTAAAAATAAGCACTTGATGTGTAGTCAGAGTTACAACCACTGGGCATTGAAAAGTTAAAGCCAGGTGAAGGGTCGGAGGCTTGGTTGAGAGTGTGAGAATGAATGAAATTGGGGCAGTAAGGTAGGTTGACGGGGGTAGTTTTTTTAGTAATTGGAAGAGCAGGCGATAGGTTGAAAGACACACGTTTGGCCTTGGGTTTTTGAGATCGTGTAAAATTTTGGAATTTGGGAGCTGTATTGAAATAAGGAAATAGCTAGTTATATTTTAAATTGCCAATTTGAGTTTGATTTGGGGGTATTTTTATCGTTGGGATGGGGTTGGATGGATGAGGCTTAGACTTATTCTTATAACTATTTTTGGAGTTCGTCTTAGAGCTGAGGTTATTGCTGAGGTTTTATTGTAATTTTTTGCTAGCTTGTTGTTATATCTGTTAGTCCATTTGCAGATACTCATCTTTCCAATGTTGAAATTATTACTGAACGGACAGCCATTCATATTTTGACGGGAGTTCAAATTTAGAGATTGGGTTACCTTTGAAATGGGGTGGCGGGAACATTGAGCACTGACAGATGGCGATACTTTATTTGTTTTCGAATAATTTCTTAATCCAAGAAGCATTAGCGTTTCGAGGGGCACCTTTGATGAGTAGGGTAGTAACCTGATCGTTTGCTGATCTTAGTTTGTCCAGCCTTTGCTGCCACTCGGAAGGTGTCCACGTTGTTCCAAAATGTGAATAGCTTCACTGGTGAATAGCTTCCGACTTTTGAATTGGAGATGCATGGTTAACAGTCTGCTTGTGACTGGAAAATGGGACTGAGTCAACTTCAGTTTCAAGTATTTCGTCGAAAATTGATGTACTGTAGCTGACACTTCGATTTTGTTGGTTTATTATGAGTAGGTCGTCAATTTTGTTGCTGTCCGTTCCGGTGAGATTTTCAATATCAACTGCAGTCGAGCGTGTCGATATCAATTCATCCACAACCCCATTGATTCTATCGAAAATTATTTAGAGCATTGATTTCAAACTCAACAACGCAAGATCGATAGCTATAGTAATATCAAGTACCCATTGGAAATAAAATATTTGGTTACATAAAAAGGGGAAAACTTGAAAAAGATGGCACCAAACTCGTGCCCCGCAAGATAAAACACATCTCAACGGCCAAAAGACGCTATGCAACCAATTAGGGTAACTCAAGATGTTTAGGCAAAAAGTGATAAGGAAACAGCAGATGTTTTAGCCGGACATGTTGAGGAAACATTTAAACCATTTGATGGTCCAGAAAACATTAATTTATACGAGACTACAATCGATAGCAATTTAATAAGATATGCAAGATAAGATATGCAAGATAAGATAAAGCCTAAAAAAGGTCGGATTATGACCTAGTTACAGAAGAACTTCTTAAAATGTTGCCTCGGAAAGCATTAACTAAACTCCTCTACAATATAAATGCGGCAATTAGATTAGAAAACATACCAAGACAGTGGAAGGTCGCGTAAATGATTATGGTTCTCAAACCAGGAAAATCACCGAATGAAATAAAATCTTACAGATCTATTTCACTTCTTCCAATAATTTCAAAAGTTTTTGAAAGGATATTACTCGGCCGCTTACACCCCGGGATTGATCAGAAACGCCTTTCACCTGACCATCAATTTGGGTTTAGAAGCACACATTCGACTGTGGACCAAGTTCATCGAATTACTGGTGTAATTGAGGAAGCTTTCGAAGAAAAGTAAATTTTCTCAGCCGTATTTCTTGTCGCAAGCTTTTGACAAAGTTTGGCATAGAGGCCTTCAATAAAAACTAAGAAAATTTCTGCCTGAAAAATTATATAAAATCCTCGTTGCGTATCTTGACCATAGATTCATCGGTGTTAAGCTTGTAAACAAATATTCAGAGTTCAAAGAAATATTGGCAGAAATACCCCAAGGAAGAGTCCTTGGACCACTCTTGTACCTCCTATTTACACGTGATATCCCGCAAACAAACGATACAATAGTTGCCACGTTTGCTGACGACACAGCTATACTAGCAGTTGGCACAACAATAGAGGAAACAAATATGAAATTACAAAACGCTCTTAGCGAGGTTAATGAATGGACAAAATCCTGGCGGATCGCACTAAATGAGAGCAAATCGATTCATGTAGATTTTTCGCATAAACGGACAAAAAATTTGCCAGTATTTCTCAATACGGTTGGAGTCCCTTTTGCAAATGAAGAGAAATATCTCGGAATGACACTCGATACAAAATTCTAACGGAAGTCGCATGTAAAAAAAGAAATGCGAAGAAATTAAAAATAAAAACAGAAAACTTTACTGGTTACTCGGAAAATATTCGAAGCTTAACCTTGAAAACAAGCTACTAATATACAAGGAAGTTCTAAAGCCGGTCTGGACATATGGTATACAACTTTGGGGTTGTACCATTGAAACGAATCTAAATATTTTGCAAACTTTTGAAAACAAAATGTTAACGTCATTCGTCAATGCGCCGTGGTATAAAAGGAATGAAGATCAACGCAGAGATCTGGGTATTACCGCGGTTAAAGATGAAACGAAAAATTTTAAACGCAAACATAAACAAATGGTGGGTGCACAACTAGGTCGAAATGTGATTAAGCGAATGTTCATTGCGAAATTGAAAGTAATCAGTGTCCGTGCGAATTATGATGATTTTCAGTTATTGGCCAAAACTGAAAATTCCGTTTAGGGATAATTGGGCCAAAACCAATAATGTGGAACTCATGAGAACAGTTGTATTATAAAAATTAAATTTAATTTAATTTGGCCAAATATTTTTCGAGAAATTGGCAATTTTCTTAATGTGGCCTATATGCAAAAATCCGTTAAATGGACTTTCTCGAAAAAAAAACTGGGTATGCCGTTTTGTTGGAATTAATATGCTTATAGTATATAAGAGCTGTGTAGGTTATGTATGATTTTTTATATGGCAGGTACCGGTAATATCATGACTAAAAGCTAAAAAATAATGGCCTAGAATTATGATCAAAAAAACGCTGTAGTAAATCAGTCAAGTCGTATAGGCTTTAGCGACGTGTACGGACAGACGGACCGATGAACCGACGAACGGATGGAATACAAAAAACCACTGTTTTGAGTTCCGCTATCATCGTAATGTTAGAATCAATCAAAATCTCGAGGTCGAAAATTTTCACGAAAAACAACATCCTTCCCTTTGTAAGAGAAATGTATAAACGTTTGTTCGGACACGTCAACACTACGGTCATCCAAATTCTTGACGAAAAAAATTTATAGTGGCGTCTTCAAATAACTAGTCCCTTGTATTTGGCTATAAACTGCGGAAAAGCAGGAACTCTCAAAGGAAAGTTACCTGCCAAACATTCATTAATCGTGATAAAAAATAAAATAGTTCGCATACTTAGTTACAATACAAATACAAACAAGAATGGTGGCTTTAGTGAGTTAAAGTCGCACACTGCTTTGGGCACGTGCTCATCGTATCTATGAATATTTCTACGAAAAAAAATTCATAATCATGTCACTTTTTGAGATCAGAATTTACCATCTGGATCTTGCGATTTAACGCCTCGGACCGTATTCTTGAGGTTTTTTTGGTGTCAAAATGTTTGTGTAAACAAGCCCATGCCCACCAAATTAGGCAGTGCATCAATAAAATTCAGCCAAATTTATACGTAGCAGTCATAGACAATTTCAATAACAGAAACCGTACTTGCCAACAATGCCGTTACGGCCATTTATCCAAATATGCTTTTTTATATACAACCCAATCTGTATACTCATTGAAAAAAGTTAAGCCTTCTTATTAAAAATCTGTATGTATCGGGTTTTTCAACAGGGACGCTACAAAAGTTGACAGGGACAGCAAACGACGCCATATTTCTTGCCGCTCTTTCGACATTTCTCTTCAGTAAGGTTTGCCATTTCATGATGGAACGAAATACGATCCAACAACGAGTCGAAATTATTAAATTTTACAACCGAAATTCGGAGTCAGTGGCCTCAACGTTAAGAGCGCTACGTCCAATTTATGGTCGTCATAATCGTCCTAGCAGATCAACAATTGAGCGTCTAGGGGAGTATTTTGAATCCACAGGCACAGTACAAAATGTTCCCGTGCCAGTGAAAAAAGAAGAAAGTCTTTCGACCTTTCTCTGCTGTAAGGTTTGCCATTTCATGATCGAAAGAAATACGACCCAACAACAAGTCGAGATTATTAAAATTTAAAACCAAAATTCGGAGTAAGGGGCCTCAATGTTAAGAGCGCTACGTCCAATTTATGGTCGTAATAATCGTCTTATCAGATCAACAATTGAGCATCTAGGGGAAAAATTTGAATCCACAGGCACAGTACAAAATGTTCCCGTGCCAGTGAAACAAAGAAGTGCCCGTAGTGTCGAGAATATTGCTGCCGCTGAGGCTTCAGTTGAAGAAAGCCCAAATGTGTCTCTCACACGTCGTTCTCAAGCGTTGGGCATCTCTGTGACGTCGTTGTGGCGAATTTTGCGAAAAGATCTTGGCCTACATCCTTACAAGATTAAACTGACGCAAGAACTGAAGCCGCTTGACCACCAGAAGCGTCGTATGTTCGTTAAATGGGCTGAGCAACAACTTAAAAATGATTCGGATTTTCATCGAAAAATCATCTTCAGCGATGAGGCTCATTTCTGGCTGAATGGCTTCGTCAATAAACAAAATATGCGGTATTGGTCAGGCAGCAATCCACACGTACTCCATGAGTCATCATTGCATCCCGAAAAAATACGGTTTGGTGTGGTTTGTGGGCCGGCGGCGTCATTGGGCCGTACTTCTTCCGTGATGATCAATACCGGCACGTTACTGTGAATGGGAATCGCTACCGTTCAATGATAACCGAATATTTTTGGCCCCAATTGGATGATATGGACAACAGGACGGCGCCAAAAGCCACACAGCGAATGCCACAATCAATTTATTGGAAACCAAGTTTGGAGAACGTGTTACCTCACGAAATGGTCCAGTCGCTTGGCCGACTCGGTCGTGCGATTTGACGCCGTTAGACTATTTCCTGTGAGGCTACGTCAAGTCTATGGTCTATGCCACCAAACCAGCGACGATTGATGAACTTCGTACGAATATCCAACGTGAAATTGCAGCAGTATCGGCCGATTTATTCTTGAAAACCGTCGAAAATTGGGTTCAGCATCTGGACTTCTGCAAGCGTGCCCGTGGTGGCCATTTAAAAGAAATTGAGTTCCATACATAATGGCATCAAACGTACTTTCACAGGAATAAATAATTTCATTGATATCCAGCACCGCTTTTGTTTTATTTAAAATAAACTTTTGTAGCGCTCTTATTGAAAAACCCATTATATGAAATTTTGCGTAGATATTGGGACATCTCTTATTTCAAAAACATTTTTTTTATTAAAAAATTAAAGCCTACTAAGTAAGTTATTTTTATGATCCACGTTAATTTTTAAATTCGCTTTTTATCGTCCAAATGATAAATAAATAAAAACTAAGGGATCAGAGATTATGGGACAGTATTTTTTTTTCCAGATAATCCGAAATGCTTTACGGTAAATATAACTTATGAGTTAATATTTTGTTCCCAACTTAACGATGAATGCAGAACTAATGTGATTGCTCTACAATAATCGGCTTCGAAGCTAATGGTTTAAAAAAAAACACAAAGCTCAGATCCTGACGAACTGACGACGAAAAAATATGTTATGTGTACTTTATCGGGAGACACCGCAAATAATGATAAATTTTATTTTGGGCCATACACGTACCAATAGAACAACAGCAACCCAACACTTAATTTTGCCAATTCACTATTTTTTAGATTGAATTAGGTACTGACAAAAACCACTTTGCATTGTAAAATCCCCTTTACTTTGTCTAAATGAAACAAATATTTAATCTAAATAGAAAAAATTCTCAATCCCATATCCGTCCTAAGCCAAAGCGATTTAGTAAACGGCTTAAAACGTTCATTCTTCAACGCCTCTAAATGGCCAATGAAAACAATTAAAACAAATCCCTGCGTCAGGCCTTAATCCGGTCGGCTATAAATCTCACCACAATGATAGGCTTATCCTTTCAGTTTGCTCCGCTGCACTTTTTACATTTTTTTCAAGCACATATTTAAACTTGTAACCGAATTTTGTAGAAATTTTAATAATTAAAAAAAATTAAGGTATGGTGGTTAAAATTGATATTTGTATCGAATTTTAGTTTTAATCAAATGGTAATTTATATTTTTTAATTTTTCCAGTAAGAAATTTATTGCATTCAGCACATAATTTTAGTTTTAAAATATTGATCACTAAGGAACTTGTGTATTAGAATTTTTTTTATATAACAATTTCTTTGTCACTTCACTAAATTTTAAGCAGGCCCTTATATATTATTTTTGGCAAAACTGAATTAATTATTTTTGATAATATTTGCATTTAAAAAAAAATAATTAAAATTTTTCTTTATTTTTAGATAACATAAACCACTAATTTATTATTATTATCATATTTCTTGAGGAACTTTTCCTGCAATTTATTAAAATTAAAATAACTGGCCATTTATTTCAATTTGCTTCTTTATTTTTATTCATCACTTGTGTGTTATAATTTTTATTCAGTGCCGTTGGTTTTGACTTTCAGCAGACAATTCTCCATTAATCATGATTCCTAACAACTTTGGTACTTTATATAATTTTATTTCAGACCCAATCATTCTCAATGGCATGAGCTGTGATTTAAAAACGTCCTTAATTAAATCTGAATCCTCTTTGCCTTATATTCGCACAAGGCCAATACGAGCCGCACACAAAAAGAAATTCACTTCAATCTCCGAGGGCCAATTTATTTAGTAACCGTTGCTTTCTTTTATCCTTTCTTGTCACTTTTGATTGCTAGATATCCTGTGTATCTTTCTACACTAGCAATTCTGGTTTAAGGATGAAACTTTGTGTATGTAAATTTGAATTTCCAAATGAACCACGAGAACGAACATTATTGCGGACATATACTTTTATTTGATGATTGCAAAAAAAAACGCAAATAAATAAAAATTAAGGACACCAAGGGACCAAACTCGAAGACCACTTTAGCTGCAAATTACCCACGAATTGGTCGTCACACCACACACAGAGTAAGACAAACACGAGTTGCAAATGACAGCACCGTAAGAGCTTTAAGAGCTGTTGGTTTACACTGTCGCGCCCAATGAACAATTTGAATAACACAATTAGGATATGTTTTGTGGGGTTACCGCACACGCAAATTAGGATCACGCTCGAGTAGTACTTCACATTTGAAGGCTCCACTACGCACAGTAGCACCGCAACCAAAGTAAGGATTCACATGCAAGGGCTAATTAAATAAATAAAAAAAAAAAAACACTCACACATTACTCGTTAGCATATTAGGGTTTAGGGGTATGTTGACTTTATCCATAAGGACACGTTTTTTTATCCACAGGCGGAATTAAGGGTGGGGAATTAACGTACGTAATATCCACGTAAATGCGGTACACTTTCACTCACGTAACTTGCGTGCTCTATGATTTAGTTAGCGATAACTGTTATGATGCTAACCAAAGACTAAACCATAGAAGTTACGCAGTTTTGGGGTGGTCCATAAAAGATTTTGAAACTGGTGGTGAAAGCTGTTTGTTGAAAATATCCTTTCATTCTCGGCTAGTAGGGTGGTCCTTGTTGGTGAACTGCGCATGTATTTCCCCTTGCGTGTGACGAGTCGGAATATATACATTCATCAGTCAGATACGAAGCTCCTATGAGTCAAAGGAGCTAAAGCAGTTTCAGCGCTGGGTAATGTTGAGATTTTCACCTTTCAATTTGGTTTTGTTTGTGATACTTTTGTTATGGGTGCAATATCCTTAAAAGGATGTCAGGTGAGATAGAAGTGGTGCTGCACGTAGGAAAACAAATAAAAAAGGGGGGCTCATACTTTTATCAGCCTTCGGCAGCATATGCTTCAAACATTACGTGGTGTAACGAAAATATTTCCAAGTCCTAATAGCATATAAATGAGCGTATTGTGACTGTGGATGCTATCCTTGTGGCAATCCTCAAATGGATACGTAACTAACCTTTCTCAATACAAAAGCTGTTGGATAGGCATTTGTCAAAAATTGGTTTCTCAAGAGTAATTTAACAGCCATAGGAAATTATAATTTTCTTACAGCTTGCTTTTTCGGGGTAAACGTGTTGGGGGCTAAAGCAAACTCGAAAGTTGAAGGAAATTTCGTATGTGTAATTTGTATGCTGAGGGTTTGGTGTCGCAATAACCGGAAGGAAATATCCTTTTAGACGAAATCAGAATAAAGTATTCATGGTTTATCGAATTCTGCAGGCGTTTTACCGGAATGCCGGTAAAATTAATTCCAAGCGAATGCTTTCCACAGAAGACGTGTGGTCAAATAAGGAGGTTTCAATTTCCTTGGAACGTAGCTCCGATTTCCTATTTCGATTCATACATTATTGACATCAGGTTGAAGGTTTTAGAAGTCAATTTGAATTGATTTGCGTTTTTAGGATTTCTAGGATATGAAGGAGGAATGGAGAGATAAGAGGGTTTATTTGAGAATATCAAGAGCATAAAATGGTAGCTAATTTGAAAATCCAATACTTCAAGGAAAGTAAGAAACTTATAAATGCTATCGAGCAGTACAAGGTCGCAATTGATATAGAAGCTCAGAGATAATCGCTCGGTGCCAATGTTATACACCAACCGGCACAGTAATTTTCGTATAACAATCGATTAGACAGAATGGTCTTGTTAGTCGATAGAACGTTAGCATATCTGTGCCATCAAAGTTGACTTATGTTTGAAATTATGTAGCACCACAGGGAAGTGAATTTGATAATTAGTGCGGGTTACTTATTAACTACAGGGATCACAGAACAGGATATGAAATCCTGTAGTTTCGCATACCGTTTGGTCCATTTCGTGGCAAGTTAGAGACTACATATTCAATGTCAACAAGGGACATCATGTTGATTTGTTAATAAAACACAACAAGACGGGGTTTATTAATGATAATGTAGTTTAAGTAACACCATCCGATCTATGTCGTAGCAAGCTTAATACATGGTGTCCGCCGGGAAGGTATACTACTTTGTTTGTTTATAATTTTTGAATAAATGAAAGAGAACGGATCTTAAATTGATAAATGTTTTCTTTTAATTTCGGCAATTATGTATGGAATACAATATCAGGTAAATGTCCGCCTCTGTTAGTCTCACAAATGCGAGCCCTTTTGAGCACATTTTTCAATACATTCTCAAACATTTCACGCGGTATTTCATTAATTTCATTACGATTATCTTGTTTGAGTTGCTCAAGCGTTTCTAATTTAAACCTTGCTTTTCAGATATTCCCATAAAGAAGAAGTCCCCAATCAACATCACCATTTCTTGAAATAACTTGTTGTGGAAAGAGGTCTCACAGTAATTCCGTTGTAACCCTGGCTGTATGCGATGTGGCGATGTGGCACCGTCTTGTCGATACCACATGTTAATCAAGCCCAAAGCATGCAGTTGTGTCCTTAAGAAGTTTTCAATCATCTCACGATATCGCTCCCCATTCACAGTTACCGTGACGCCGTTTTCATTTTCAAAGAAGTATGGTCCAATGATTCCTCCTGACCCAATTGCACACCAGACTGTAAATTTTAATGGTTGCAAAGGTGACTGATGAATAACTTGAAAGTTTTCCATTGCCCAGGACCGACTATTCTCTTTATTCATATATCCATTCAAATGAAAATGTGCCTCGTCACTCATTTTGATTTTTTCATGAAAATCGGGGTTGTTATGGGCTGGCTGTAACATCCTATTGGAAAACGTACGGTGGCGTTAATGGTCTTGTGGAAGAAGCTCTTGTGTCAACTGAATCCTAAATGAGAGGAGACCAAGCTCTGAGCATGGCGTCGAATTGAGGTTGATGAATTGTTTTGAACACTTACTTGAGCAGCAGTAATGCTTTCAGCCGATCTTGCAGTACGTTGTAGTCCATGCTTGGACCTATAAACTACAGACCCTCTTTCTTCGAAATCATTTACAACACGATAAATAGTGCGCTTTGTTGGCACGTTGTTTCTCCCAAAAAATTCACGAAACATTCTCAAAGGATTGATTTTGATAAGCATTGACGAATGATCTTGAAATTTTGTTTTTAAAAGTTTGTAGAATGTTTAGATTCGTTCGACTGGTACAAGCCCATATTTGTATACCATATGCCCAGACCGGCTTTAGCACTTGCTTGTATGTTATCAAGGTTAAGGTCGAATATATTCCGAGTAACTAGTAAGGTTCTCTGTATTTATTTTTAAGTTATTCGCATTTCTTTTTTACGTGCGACTTCCATTTTAATTTCGCATCGTGTGTCATTCCGAGATATTTCGCTGCATTTGCAAAATGGACTCGAACCGTATTGAGAAATACTTGCAAATCTTTTGTCCGTTTGTACGAAAAATCTACATGAATCGATTTGCCCTCGTTAAGTGCAATCCGCCAGGATTATGTCCATTCATTAACCTCGTTAAAGCGTTTTGTAATTTCATATTTGCTTCCTCTATTGTTGTGCCAACTGCAAGTCATGTCACGTAGCACGTTTGCTGACGATACAGCAAACGTGGCAACTATTGTACCGTTTGCTTGTGGGATATCACGTCTAAATAGGAGGTTCAAGAGTTGGCCAAGGACGCTTCCTTGGGGTACGCCTGCCAATATTTCTTTGAACTCCGAATATTCGTGTAAGCGACCGAGTTATATCCTTTCAAAAACTTTTGAAATTATTGGAAGAAGTGAAATATGGTTGTAGGATTTTAGTTCATTCGGCGATTTTCCTGGTTTGAGAACCATAACCACTTCTGCGACTTTTCACTGTCTTGGTATGTATTCTAATCTAATTGCTGCATTTTAGTTAGGAGTTAAGTCAATGCTTTCCGTCGCAAAATTTTAAGAATTTCTCCTGTAATCAGGACATAACCTGGAGCCTTTTTTGGCGTTAGTTTATGTATTTCTCGTTTAAGCTCGGCAATACTTGCATTTCTAACTATATTACTATGGGTTGTAGTTTCGAATAAATTAATGTTTCCTGGAACATCAAATGGTAGAAATGTTTCCTGAAGATGGGCGGTAAAAACGTCAGCTATATCCTTATTATTTTTTTGCCCAACAATCATGAGTTACCCTACTTGGTGGCATAGCGTTTTTTTTCCGTTTTATAACTCAAATTGATCTCCACAGTGATTAATTGGATTCTTTTCCAGCGGTTAGGCTTTGCAGATATGTTTTACTGCACGGTCTTTTTTTTATATTTTTAATAGAATTTGATAGCAAGTTACGCAACCGATTGAGATGTGTTTTAGCTTGCGGGGCATGAGATAGTTTGGCGCCATTTTTTTTAAAGATTCAGGTTAAGCACATCAATTCGATTGGCAAACTCGTGCAGTGTTTTGCAATCAGAAATCCTAGCCATACTCGAAGCTGCCAAATCGGCTAGAGTATTGAACATATCACAAGATATCACATTTACATAGATAGCCAAGGGGCCATAAAAGCTCTGGCAGCCAAATTAATAAAATCACGAGTAGTTGGACGAGAACAAAGGCGAAATTATCTGGGTGCCAAGACACAATAACATTCCAGGAAACCTAAAATCTGATGAGCTAGCCAGACTAGGTCTCTTCTCATGCGACAATAGGTTAAGACCCCCACTTACTTTGAAAAAAAAAAAACAGAAAATAACCAGATTCACTGAAAGTGAAACAAAATCTAGGTGGCAAGACATCAACACTTGCAAACACAATGACTATATTTGGCCGGAAATAAGCGGTAGCAAATCGAACAAGCTTATAGCTCTGAACATAGCTTCCATTTCTATAGCGCTGAGAGTCATAGCAGGTCACAATCTTTTGAGTAAACACTCCCATAGGATTTACCTAAGTGACTCGCACCAACTTTGCAGGAAGTGCGGAGAACCGACGTGACACCGAATGTGTCAGTGCCCCGCGATCAGCAACAGCCGTAACAAAATCCTAGGCAGCTTCTACTACGAGGACTTAACGGATCTAGCCGTAACACCTATTGCACAGATCGTTAGTTTCTGCTGCATGTCGGGTTGGAGCAACTTCCTATTTGAAGCCAATGGCGCAGCACAAAACACCTAAGTATCACTCTTTTTATTAATGCAGCTTTGGGCCCACGCAGGCATATGCGGGCTTGACGACTCACTTGGTCGTCAACAACCCATCAAACCTAACCTTACCTTTTCGAGCTTTTCTTTTTTGTCTAATCAAATCTTTTATTTCTCGTGGATACTTGATATGACTATGGCTCACTTTTTTGCTCTGTCGAGGAGTATTATTTCATGCCGCTTCCTGAACGGTATCGATAAACTAGTCAACCGCTACTCCGAGTTCCATTGGGGATCTAAGCGATACCCCGATTGAATATTATTTTCAATATCATTTTTGAAGCCTTCCCAGTTGGAATTCCCGTTTGTTAGTCTGGGTGGGTTTTCATTTCTAATGAGTGACTTGGTCGTTGTAAGAATGACCGGAAAATGATCAGAGAAAAGATCAAAGCATTCTTCAACTTTGATACGATTGGTTGGCAGACCTTTTACAATGAAAAAATCGATTAAATCTGGTATTTTGGTGACATCAGTAGGCCAGTAAGTTGGTTTTCCCGTTCAATAAAATTCAGTATTGTACCTTCTACATACATCGTAAAGCATCCTACTTTTCTGTGATATGCATCTATATCCCCGGAATTCATGTTTTGCATTAAAGTTCCTTCCGATGACAAAACGCTGTCCAAAAGAATTAAGCAAGTTTTCAAAGTCAATTTTCGCAACCATGCATCTTGGTGGACATTAAATACCAGATATCTTCAGAAAGGATTGTCTGCTGACTTGTATTTCTATATAGTGAGGCTCCACCTCTAGCCTTATTGAATGGATGTAGATCATGCCGAGGTAAACTTTAATCTTTAAGTGAGAATTACTCCTTGCGTGAGTTTCGGATATTAAACAGACGTCGATATATTTTTTTTGCATAAAGAATTCAAGTTCTTCAAGGTTCTGCCAAAGGCCATGGGCAATGCAGGTAAAATTTTAAGAAATCTGTTCATGTTGAAGGTAGATTACATCTGTTACGAATACTTTTTTCAAGCTTTACTAGCCTGTCGAAAATAAGTTTATTCGCTTCGCTTTGTTCCTAAAAATTTGGAAAAATAATCGAAAAAACGTTGGAAATGGGGTCATGTGAGATATTTTTATCGGATACTGTAGCTTGCACATAAGTTTGTTAATTTGGTTTTGGATGTACAAGGTCCTATCGTATTTCTGTTGGCCAAGATATTTGTTTAATTTTTTGATTTTCGATTATTATCCGCTTTGGCTTGGAGAAGTTTAGGCGTAATTTTAGGCTTTTGGTTAGTTAAATTTAATTTCTGTAAAATTTGTTTATTATCTTTTGTCCGTCTTACTTGCAACTCCTTAGCTACTTCGCAGCCGCTGTAATTTGTGGGATGACCGCCTATACAATTAATACAAATATCAGGAGTTTTCTTATCTGACCTGCAATCTACCGTCAGATGATGTCTGGCACATTTTACACAACACGGCTTTTTCTGAATTTTTCCTCGGTAGCGCTTGCACTGAGGAACTTATTTTGAATCCATACACATGGGTTCGATTTTTACAACAATATTAAGAATTGTTCTGATTTCGTATATTTTTTTCAAAATTTCTGTTTCATCGAAAGTGAGTATAGAGCGCGTTTTATAAAATTTTCTTCACCCTCTTTTTGACGTTTGTTTTGCTTGACAATGTTAACGGCTACTATAACTATATATTGTCTGTTTTTCATATCGTAAAATATGTCATCCTTGAAACACGACGCATGTAACCCTCTATCTACAACGCGTAAAGGCCTTTCAGATTTATTCTCAAATGAATACCATTCAATGTTACCTCTATTTAGTTTGCGAGATAATAGACGGTAACTTTTTGGATCTTTTGCGCAAACTTTCCATGCATTTTCTTGAAGTGAAGTTACTTGGTAGCCTGATAATGTTAACGATCTTATCACGGTATGCAACTTGCTATAGTCGTCTATAACCGATCACATTATTTGGCGGTGGGGGACGTTGGTTTAGCTGTTTCGCTTTTTTTCACCGGTCTTTTCTTTAGAATCCAGTCGGTTTCGCGAGTAAGTTTTGCATCGTCCGTATGATATTCTGTTATAACCTGGCAGTTCGCTCTCGGTTTTTGTAAATTTGCTAATTTTTATGAACTCTTCAGGGTCATGTTTTTACCATTAAAGTAGAGAATTTCTTTGCGAAACCTTCGCAGAGCAGTTCGACTTTGTTTAACCTTGTTCGAAGAATATTATTTTCTACCTCAAGACTTTTAATTTTCACTGAGTCTCGTTTTTCGTTAGCCGAAGCTTCTGAAGTTGTCGAGCTCTTGGAGACGCATATATTTTTTGAGGTCCAGATGCAGGTGACCTCGTTATCCTTCCGAAATTGGCTCTCCCTAGAATCCGTAGGCCCAACCACCCAAGAGGGTGGATTTTGCAGTGAAACTAGATTGCGCCCTGGGGTATTACATCTTTTCCTTTTACGAAAGTATGAAATTCAATGCAAATAATTATAAAAGCACTTATCATACCGGGATTCGAACTCGCGTTCTCTTGCATTGTAGTCCAATATGCTAATTTACTTTTTACTTTTAATTTACTACTTTTTTTTAATTCATTTTTAATTTGATTCATCTTAAAACTAACTTACTTGCTACACAAAAATTCATGAAAAACCAGCCTACTTATCAACTTCCTAACTAAGTTACTGGTCTTATGAGGGCGCCCTTAACTAAACGATAACAACTTAAATCTAATGTCTATTGGCCTATTATTTAGTATGAATATTCAAAATATATTTATTTTTATTTTTTATAAGACAAGAAAAGTTTCTTTTAAAAATTTGGTTTATTTCAAATTTGCATGCTAACTAGAATTACTTATGATGTAATTAAAACTACTTCAAAACGATTTAAAATAACCTAAAAATAACTTAAAAACTAGAACAGCCACAGCAAGCGTTTTGTGATTTCTTTTTTCCGCCATGACTGTTAACCACATAAACCTTAAAACTGAAAGTTATGTAAGTTGGCCATACAATTACATTTTTGAGTGAACTATCCTTTACTAATTTAACCACCACAACAGGTTCTCCTGCTGTAACTGGGCACATTCCTGCTGATCAGCAGGCGCTCTCCTCCGCCCTTGGCGACGACATCGCGGTCGTATAGCAGCCGCCTATCCACAGTTCGTCAGAAGACGTGGTAGATTAGTGGAACCGCCGATCTATCCTTCATCAGCCCTCAACCATCCAAATATAGGAAAGCGTCGGGCGGAATAAAGCCACTTAAACGCGCACTCTCAAAATATTTATCCTTGGGGTAGAAAAACCCAAAGATGATACTATTGTTCGAAGCCATCGCTCTTGCAGCGTGAAACCGAATGAGTTTCACCAGAAAATTGTCTCTTCTGTTTATGTTGGCTCCGTTGAATAGGCCCTGGTTCTAATAAAACTTTGTGTGGTCAGATATTGGTGTTCTGTGAAGTCCAAGACTACTTCTTAAACACTGCCTCTCAAGCACCCGTAAGTCCAACACGCTATCCACCAGGATGTGCTCTGGAACATGAAAGTACAGTCAGTAGTACTTGAATCGTGTTGACTCATTTTCCGGTTAGTTCCCGATCTTTTCACCTTTTCCTCGATCTTTTCATATTTTTCTCGGTTTTTTCAACTTTTCCCAATCTTTTCACTCTTTTCCCAAACTTTTAACCTTAGCTTTTTTATGCCTTCATTCGTGAACTCTATACATGCTTTGCTTCATTTTAAATTCTTGCTAAGTTCTACCGAAACATTTTAACGTATGGTATATGTACACACATCTCCCGAAGGTTAAAAACAACCTTACAGAGGTTATACCATCAGTACTTCGATTATGCTTGTGAATTTTTCTGCAAAATGTCTTAAACAGGCAAACAATCGGCTGAAAAAATGCTCAACCTCCGCGCATAAGTACTACAAGTGCTACAAGTACTACAAGTCCTACAGAAATAATTGCTTGTGGAAATTATATTTTATTGCCCTATAGAGGAATAATTGCTAGTCGGAGTAAAGACGACATGAGGGGATATGTGCAACATAAAGATGTTTATTTCAAACAGTTATCTAAACACAGGTTAACACAGATTAAAATATGACTGCGGACTGCAGTAAGAACAATACCACTAAGCGCCTTCAGGTTATTTATATGACGGCCACTCCTATATACTGAGAAATTATGATTAAAGAGTTCTTTGTCGGGTATACTGGCCTTAAGCCACGTTTCTGTCAAAACGAATATGCCATGAGAAATAGCTTGGGAGTTTGGGAGTCGTTCTTGTTCGGAGCCCTCTTACATTTTTGTAGAAAGGGGACAGTGAGGAGAGTTTTTTGATGCTGAGTTAACTCCGCGATTAGCTCTACGTGGCTTAAACTCATTGACAATAGTGTTTAAGGGCCATGAATTAGTGTCACATACTTTTCCAAATACATTTGGAGGTACTACGAAACAAAACCATCCGGATTACTCATTTTAAATTTAATAGAAGTACATGTTGGAACGAGATTTTTTGAAACCAAGTGACTCACCATATTGTCGGAGGAAGTACTTAGTTTCAAGCACGATTTAGGTTTTGGTATCGATTCAATTGCAGAAAAATTTACAGACACTGACTACATTGGATGATGTTGTTAGGGCAGTAGGAGAAGTACTGAGAAAATTTTGATTTTTTTGATTACCTTGAATCTGTTCCGGGACATGTTGTTGGCAATGATTGGCGAAGGAATGTCTTTATCTGTTTGCCAAAACATATTCTCTCTTGACAAAGGGGGGTAGTATATATATACTGAAATATCCAGAAACCTTTTTAAATCATGTTCGCTGACAATCGATTTTACCACTTTACTGTTAAAACAAAATTTCGACCACTTCAAGTGGCAACTTTCCTTCTAAATCCGATTCCATTTTCATCTGATTTTCAAAGCTCTTTGTGAATTTTTCGGAGAACTCTCACAAGTTTTTGAACGATCTATCTTGCGGTACAGTTCTTGAAGAGGTATGTCTTATTCACTATCGCTGCTATAGAATACGTCAACTTCTCCTGAAACATCTTATGGAATGTTGTTAGCACATAGATTCTCGGAGTTACCTTCCTCCTCATCAATATTACAATCAGGATCTGGCGGAATCAAAGCAATGTCGAAAGTGGCATGGTTTGATGAAAAAAAATCCAAAGTACTTCCCAAGTTTTGAAATCTCCCGCCATAAAAGGTTGATGGTTAGATGCTTCCAAATTCAATTTCCATTGCCGAAGGAGTATAACAAAAAAAAATAACAACAACCGTTATTTTTATTCGTTCCTTTATTTACATGCATCTGTTCAGAACAGTGGGTGTGATTGAAACGCAAAAACAACTTTGCAAAGTTGTTTTTGTAATTCAGGCAACGGCTTCTTGAATGTCAATGTTTTTCGTACCTACTTGTGTACAGTGGCTATTAATGGGTTTTAGTAAGCTAATAAGTACCCAGATAATGTTCCTAACTGCTATTACTTATTCATCCGCTCTCTCTTTATGTAACGTGATTTTACATTTGATCCTGACATTTTCGCAAACAAATCAGTGACATGAAGCATCCCAAGGTTTTAGTTGCGATTATCCTTTCGATGTCCATTTGAGCCACATGTACCAAACTCATGAGAAAATTTAGTAGTTCACGTTTTCAGTAAAACAAAATATTCGAAAAAAAAATAAAACTATCTGTTTTCGAAAGGAGAATATCCTTCAAACACTGTTACCACAAATCGTAAAGTGCAAATGCAGTAAAGCCACGATTCTCTGTATTAATTCGCAACTGAAGTTAATTGGAATCTCTTTGACTTGATACCACCATATGGGATAATATGAGTGGTTTTGAGTTCACGTAACGTTCGTTTCGTTGGATGTTGATTTTTTGAGAATTAAAAGGTTTCCATGCAATGTCATAAAGTTTTCGTTCATAATTAAGGTCATACCCCTCTTTAATTTTGAAATCTAATCTGATATATGCTACTCAAGGCCACTTGAACCAAGATATTTTTTTCAATTAACCATAGGTAAGAAAGCTTAAATCCAGCAGAAAATAAGTTAGTGCAAGTCACCCTAAAGGCAGTATTTCAAGAGCATTATTTTGGTTTCAAGATTGCACACACAATAAACAGCTCACAGCTCATAGCTCATATGTATTGCACATGAGTGCAGTTGCACTTTTCAAAAAGTCATGTGCGCGAGTAAGTAATTGCGCAGGCAAGGATATGCACAAGTGTTCATTAAAACAACGCATATTTGACTCACTTAAGAAAGCAGTTTTTGAAAACTCATGTGCAAAATCTCACAGGTTTTTCCAGTTCAGGATGCATAATGGCTTGGGATTTTGCTTGCTCCTGTGTCGTGTGCCTATATCTAGAGTGTGAGTTAATAAGGCAAATAAACGTCAGCGGAAATGAAAACAAACGAATACTTCCAATGCAAAAAAAAATATATTGTGAAACATCCCCACCGCCATTTAAAAAAAAAAATGTTTGATAAAAGTGGAAAGTTAGACAGAAATCAATGACGGATCTGTGGCAAATCGCTCAAATCGGGAAAAAAATATCAGACATATTTTTTTTAGGATTTTCAACCCTCAACCCACTCCTACACAATTTTTTTGGTTGAAAGTCTAAAATGCGGTTACATACCTAGGTGTTGGTGGTTAGTAAAGGTAGTCCTGATACCAAAAGCCGGCAACCCCAGCCACACGACTGCGAAGGACCTTAGGCCAATAAGTCACACATCCTTCTTACTAAAAACCGTCGAAATTCTAATGGATATCTACATTCGTGACAAACTTGACCCCCAATAAATATCGTCGGCATAACATGCCTACACGAAAGGTAACTGGGTCGAAACTACCTTACATGATATCGTTAGTAAAATAGAAAAATCTTTTTACAAGAAGGATTGGATGAATTTTTCGAATTAATGGAGCCCTTTAATATTCTGAACACAAATGCAATCAAAAGAAACATCGTTGAGAATAACGTGGACCAACCTCTACCACATATTATCGGAAGTAAGCTCAGCCACAGAAATATAAATGCGAAGCTGGGAGGCACACATCTTAAGCTAGTAGCATCAAGAGGCACACCACAGGGAGGAGTTATATCACCTCTGTTGTGGAACAAAGTCATCAACGAGATACTCATCAAGCTACAGCGCAATGGGGTGAAAGTCATAGCCTACGCAGACGGTGTATCGATACTTGTTAAATTAAAATTCCTTCCCACTATCAGTGAGCTACTCGAGCACGCATAGAAAACTCTCAACGAGTGGACAATACAATGTTGAATTGGCATCATCCCCAGGAAACGAACTCCTTCTCAAGAGAAAGATACCAATATTCGACCTACCGGTTTTCGACGGGATTACCCACAAACTATCCGATAGCACAAAATAGCTGGATATCATTCTTGATAGAGAACTCAACTGGAACCTTAACGGGTGCGAACGCACGATTTTTTATATGTATAACCGAATATATGAAACATTTATTCTTAGGATTTAAAATTGTATGAACACCGTATCCGTATATTCATCATTTCTGCCCTGGATGATTTGATATTTTGAGCGATTTAAAATTTTTAAGAATTGGTGTTGGAAGTTTTGACACATACGCGGCTTAAAAAGGAGAAACACTTCAAAAATCACTTCATTGGGTATTATATAAATTACCAATATATACGAACTTTTACACACAAAGTAAAAACTCAACCACTGACTACACATCCTTGCAAATGTTGCCACACATCCCAGCATGAGAGAGCTAGGAACCAAGCAAGAATGACATTGAGGTCTCTACCTACTCCTGGATATGTCTGTTAAACAATAAAAATATGCAACCCAAAAAAAGCTTGCCATTCACAAATAAAAGGCAATTAAGAGCATAGGAAAGGACTGAACTTATTGTTGACGACCATGCAATAAGAAAAAAGAACAACGGCATTCGTAAATGCACCTGGTATATGAGAACATTAAACATGAGAGGTGCAGGCGAACAACTTGCAGAAGCACAAAGCTGCCACAAAGCAGATATTACTGTCATCCAGGAAATTTGGTTCCAATTGGACTACTACTGCAGACCGTTTTTTAATTGAAGCAGAGAGAGCGAATATTCAGATGTGGATTTGTTCTAAAATGAGCTCAGTGGTGCGATGGTTAGCGCGGTGAACTGCCGCTCAGAAGGTCTGGCTTCGATTCCCAGACATAGCAACACAAAAACGATTTTTCACTGGCCTGACAAATCATCAGAGTAGTATCAGTTACCATTAAAAGCTTAACTCAAATTCGCCGTTCGGAGTCGGCATAAAACAGGAGGTCCCACCATCATGCAAGAATGGTTGTGAGAGAGCTCGGCCCTGGGTACTGGGTACAGGCTCCTCTTGCACCAAAAATTTGTGTTTTATTTTTTTTTGGATTTGTTATAAGTGCCTGTCTTAGGTAAGGGTCTTGGGTCTTATGTTGTTAATGCATTAGGGAAAGCATTTTAACAATTCCCATCAAGGCCAAACTGTGGAACATAAGCCTTATATGCGCTCACGCTACGATTGGGGAAAAACATGATATAGCTAAAAACTGCTTTCATAAATTCCTTGACAAAACCTATGAGCGAATGTCGAAGTGTAATGTTGAAATTTTGCTGGGAGATTTTAACCCGAATATTGGAAAAAAATGTAAGTAGTATTGTCGGAAAACACAGCCTAGGCGACAACACATCTGGACTTAGTCTAATTGACTTTGCTGCGGAACGAAATACTACTATAGCCAGCACACGGTTTTCCTCAGTTATCGATAAGAGGACATGGCGGTCTCCAGATCAACGAAGTAAGTAGGTAACATCCACTAACTCATAAGCCGAATCTGGTCGGATGAAAGTGTGGCTGAAGAATGGAATCTAAGCATCGTTTTCCCGATCACACTTCGGCAGATCCTGGAAAAAAACCAAGAAGACCATATCGATTTTATCGATTTCAAAGCCGCATACGACAGCATTTATAGGGAGGAACTATACAGAGTCTAGATTTGGTACACCGCCCAAAAATATCCAAATATCCGTTTGTGAAGGATGACAAAGGAGAATTCTCGCTGCTCCATCAGGGTTGCAAACGACCACACCGACACATTCGATACCAAAACTGGATTTAGACAAGGCGATGCGCTATCACGTGACTTCTTCAATTTGATTCTTGAAAGGATTGTGCGAAACTTCCGACCCAACACCAGAGACACAATTTTCCAAAAATCGGTGCAACTACTACCATACGCCGAAGATATTGACATCAGTGGTAGGACTCAACGTGATGACGTTTGTTAGTTTAGGGAAGGAAACGGCAGAATGAAGGTTTAGCAGTAAGTAACGGCAAAACTAAATGTATGCTGTCAACACGAAAGGACTTGGAATTGGAATTGGACAGAACGTCACCACTGACAGACATAACTTTGATGCAGTACGGGACTTTGTCTACCACGGCAACGCTATTAACTCTGACAACAACATCTCGTCAGAAATTAAACGAAGAATTACTCTTGCTAACTGTTGTTTCTTCGGGCTAAGAAGGCAATTCAGTAGTTAAGCCCTCAGGGGAACTACTAAGGAGATCCTATAAAAAACCTTGATCATCCAAATCCTGTTCTACGGCGCTGAAGCGCATAAGCGGATAAAGAAATGCTTGGTGGGTTCGAGAGGAAGATTCTTCGAAAAATCTTCGGTCCCGTTTGCGTTGACGGGCTTTGGAGACGAATATTCAACCAAGTAATATACGACATACCAATGGTCAAAAAACTCCGCATTGGACGTTTAAGATGGCTAGGACATGGAGAACGAATGGACACCAATACTCCGGGTCGCAGAGTCTTCGATTCCAACCCAGACGTCGGACGCAGTAGAGGAAGAGCTCGCCTTGAGCTACGCGCTCAAGAAGAAACAAATTGATCTCATCCAACTTGGAATGCGCAACTGGAGCCAGTTATATAAGGACCGGGCTAATTGGAGAAGCATGTTGTTTGAGGCCCAGGCCGAGTCCGGAATTGGGCGCCAAATTAGTGTATTTGTGATGTTTAAATGTGCATAATCTAAGAAAACTTAGAAAATTAAATTAAAAAAATAAAAACAAATATTCACCCTTATTGCGAAGATCAACTGTCAACCGATTGACGATTGATAAAATTTGTCAACTAAAATTGATTTGGGTATTGTGAAAATCAATTGATAAAATTTATTGCTATTGTGAATGCCAATGAAATTTTTTCATTATTGTGATTTAAGCTAAGCCGTTTGACAGGAGTTTGTTTTTGTTTACAAGCGAACCAAATCTCGCAAACAAATTTACAAATGACTTCAGTGGAATTATTTTTTGATGAAGACGAAGAGTTTTGTGATGCTACTAACATTAAAATAGCGAGAATGCGAAGGAGTTTGAGAGACGCATCTAATCATATGGATTTGGAAAACCAAATGTAAGTACCTACTGTTTTGTTTACCTTAAATCAACAATTTACTCTGCTCGTTTCTAGGTTTGTACAAAATTTCCGTTTATCAAAGGATGCATTTGTTTATCTATTGGAAGAAATAGAAAACAAATTGAGACCCTGTAAAAACCTTCGAGCAGTGCCGAACATTTTAAAACTTGCGACCGTGTTAAGATTCTGTGCACAAGGACGCATCTATCTAGTGCCAACATTCGTACGACAGCTTCTTCCACATCGTTAAACTGGTGAAGTTTGTTTGGCCCACCACCAGTGGCTGATATTTCTATTTTATTTTGGGTTTTCTTCTTTTTGATCTTACATTTCAGATCGATCCATACCCTCTGCCACTTTTCTGAGGTACGTTCTGGAGGTCCTAAGCTATTCAGCTCTACAGAAATGCTTTCCCACTTCGTTTGTGCTCCAGCCTTTGAACAAAATCCTTTAGCAATTTCTATGTTCAGCTCCATTAGCTCCACCAACCTGCACAACTGTTTTTTGTTGCTGACTATCTTTTGTGCCCTTTGAAAATAATAATTAAGCATTTTATAACATAAATATTTCGAAACTTACATTTTTTTAAATTAACATCCACTTGTCAACTACAAATTTGCGATTGAAATGAAAATTGATAGGATGACAGGAAAGTCGACGGCAATTGACGTTCGCAATAGCGATTTGTCAATTTGAATTTGTGGATTGATACGAGTCAACAATGGATCAAAAATCAATTGACAGTTGATAATCACAATACCAATTTCTAAAATTGATTGATAGATATCAATTATTAATTGAAAGTTGATCTTCGCAATAAGGGTGATTGATAGAAATTTGCAATACATATAAATCACTAACATCCCGGAAAAATGCACTAAGCGCCATTTTTTTAGAAATTACTTTTTGACTTGCCTTTATAATTTATGGAGCGCCACGTTTTGTTCTTGATTTGAGGTTTCTACCATAATTACAAAATTAACTATAGAAAAATAAAATTTACAGTACACTACAAAATACACAAATAATAACCTATATAGGAAGTGTTTTTGTCTATAAAAACGATTTCGCTTAATACATTTTTTCCGGATGTCTCTCTTCGGCCGGGCAAGTTGGTCTATCTTGCAGAAAATCATTCGTGACACAAAAAAACATCGGAGTTCATATATTTCCTTTTTTACGCCAAATTTCTTTCCGTCTCTCATTTATAGTGATTTTCTAGTGACCCGCCAGAAATCACGATAGTCGGAAATTCTGTATTATTCTTGATCTTTCCCATTCCATTTACATCCCACCCTATGAGATTGAGTCGTCCGTGAGTCTTATACATTCGAGATTTCTGGACTCTAGAGTAAGCTTTATTTGAGATGGTCCGTTTTTGGGTCACCTATGAATTTGTTAACCTTTGCATTAAACTTAAACTACCCGTCACCCGTCACCCGTCACCCGTCAACACGGCCAAATTATAAGCTCAAAAATTTGATTATTCAGGAGTTATGTCATGCCTACTCAAAAAGCGTTACATATTAATATTTTCCTGTCTAAAATGTCCAAAGTCAAATGCCTGCATCTTGCCATATCTGTTCAATCAAAAAGTTTCCAAACTTGATTGTACACCATTTTTCCATCTGATAACGAAATCAAAGCTGACAGCTATATCATCACAAAGAAATATTCCCAACATTAACCCAATCGGTCAATTAAAGACTATTAGAGACCGCCTTGGAATGTCATACCTCTTCTGATTACCAACAATGGATATTGTTTCAGAAATTCTTATTTTATCCGCGTACCTAACATCTCAACGGGCTTTTATCAGAACGAAAACTTTGGCATTTTGCCAATAACTTATAATTACTTTAAAAACATTCTCCAGGTAGAGTCAATAGGATAGAAACAACGACCCATAAATGGACTTAAAGTTTATAAATAAACTTTCACCTCAGGACACCAACGAGGATGGGGCATTTGAGTGGTGTTTGGCTGTCCGTAGCCTATACAAAGATTCGACACGGTGTGAAAGTATGTTTCATGTTGAAGAAAGGTAAACCCTTTAGGGGCTGATATCAACAGCACTGTAGGTATTTCCGTTTAATTAAATGAACCTGATTCTCAAATGAGAATACATACAATTTCTTGTCGGAAGGGTTGAAATACCAACAGGTTAGGGACCACAGTAAAGTGGACCGGATTCACATTTTTGGTTTCAAAATTGTAACTTTTGAATTAGTTGAGACATTTTGATAGTTTTTTATACAAAGGTAAAATCCACGGCTACCAATTTTACGTGTTTTAAAAAAATTGATGCACATGGTATTTCAGAATCTTGCGAGTTTTTTGTTGGGTAATTGAATTTTTTTATTTATTATTTACATTAAAAACAGTCGCTAATTTTTTTAAATGGTTTACACAAAGTAATGAACTAAAATAATTCAAGGATTTTGAAAAAGCGTAAAACAAATATATGATACAAAATATACAAAAAAAAAACATATTATGAGGCTACAATCCCCTTTGTGAATGTCTGCAAAATGTGGAATTCGTAGCAATGAAATATACAAAACGACATTGTCACAACATATTTTTCAGAAATTTTTTCAAAAGCATTTATGGTTCGACAAAATTCAACGTTTTTCTGCTGCAAATGGTTTTAGTAGGAAAACGCCCCTCAACCAAGGGGCATGTGTTAAGATTATATGTAGACGAAATGTTTATTAATATTTAATCATCGAAATGTATTACAGACAAAAAATATAAACTTTTTTAAAATTCCAAACCGATTGACCAAACAGATAATTTTTCTAAAAAGTGGCGTGGCAGTAGGCGGATTTTGAAATTTTTTAAACTTGTTCTGCTCAGTCGGAGAGAAAGTCTTATAAAAAATTTCAACACTTAAGCTCAAAATTTAATACGGAAAAAATCGGTAACACACAGAAGGACGGACAGACATGGCTGTAAATCGACTCAATCGGCAATTCTGAGTAGATGCATATACTTTGAGGTATATATATCGAAATTATTACTCTATTTTAAAATGTCACAACAAATATACATAATATAAAGGGTGATCCATTTTTTTTAAGAAAAAAACACAGAAAATTCAAATTTAATGGAGAATGTTTATTATCATTGGAAAGAACATTCTTTGGCATTTATTTTTTGAAGATTATGTCTATCAAATGTTGGCCGTTGCTGCGTCGCAGATGGTCCATCCGTTGAGTCCAATTTTCGATCACTCGTTCGAGCATTTCGACTGGTAACTGGCGAATGACACGCGTGATGTTTTCCTCCAAGGCCTGAATCGAAGCGGGTTTGTCGGCATAAGCTTTTGACTTTACATATCCCCACAGGAAAAATTCTAACGATGTGATATCACACGATCTTGGTGGCCAATCGACCGGCCCAAAACGTGAAATTATGTGCTCACCGAAATGTTCTCTCAATTAGTCCATTGATTGATGCGATGTGTGGGAAGTGGAGCCGTCTTGCTGAAACCAAATGTCGCCGAGATCAAGAGCTTCAATTTCAGGCATCAAATAGTCGGTTATCATGGCACGATAATGGTCGCCATTGACGGTTACGTTCGCACCGGCATAATTTTTAAGGAAATACGGACCGATGATTCCACCGGCCCACAAACCACACCAAACCGTTGTTTTTTCTGGATGAAGTGGCAGTTCTTCAATCTCTTCAGGTTGCTCTTCGTCCCAAATGCGGCAATTTTGTTTGTTTACATACCCATTGAGCCAGAAATGGGCCTCATCGCTAAACAAAATTTGCCTCGAAAACGTCAGATCTTCTTGGAACTTTTCAAGAGCCCATAGAGCGAAGCGATGTCGCTTGGGAAGGTCGAGCGGCTTCAGTTGTTACACAAGCTGTATTTTGTACGCTTTCAATTTAAGATCTTGACGTAAAATGCGCCAAGTCGTTCCATACGTCAGTCCGAGTTGCTGCGAACGGCGCCGAATCGACTCTCTACGGTCTTCGTGTACACTCTCAGCTACGGCCGCTATATTTTCTTCACAGCGTGCTGGACGTGGTCTATTCGGTCGAATATTATCCAATAATGAATGCTGGGTCTCAAAATGGGTGATGGTGTTGCGAATAGTACGCTCAGTAGGCCGATTATGTTGACCATAAGTTGAGCGAAGTGCACGAAACACATTCCTCACAGAACGTGAATTTTCATAATAAAGTTGAACAACTTGTAAACGTTGTTCACGCGTAAGTCTTTCCATTATGAAATGCCAAACAATACTAAACAAAAATAACATGACAGCATGACACGACTCACACGTGATCTGTCAAAAAAGGCTATTGAAAAAAGTATCTCTACTTGGATCACCCGGTACCTATAGTTAGGTGACCAAAATTTCAAACTTTTGAAATTACCTTCTCCCAACCCGTTAATCGGTTCTTACTCATGGAAAACAAATTCAGAAAAAAAAATTAACCAAGTTAGATAACATTTATGGGTCGCTACCGGACTTTGAAAATACACAAAATCAGCCAAATGCTTTATTTTAATTAAATATTTTCGTTGACATAAAGCAACGCTCGAAATTATTGTGCACGTTTTAGAAGGATAGGTGAACTAACTAACTTACTTAAGTGGCGCTACAGACCGGAATGAACCTGGACCTCAACCAACATGCCTCTCCAATTAGCACGGTCCTTATCTTACTGCCTCCAGTTGTGCATTCCAAGTCGGTTTCTACTTGCGCGGCATTTAAGGCGAGGTCTTCCTCTACTGCGTCCGACGTCTGGCTGGGAATCGAAGACTCTGCGAGCAGGAGTATTGGCGTCCATTCGTTCTACATGACCTAGCCATCTTAAACGTATAAAGCGGAATTTTTTGACCAGGGGCATGTCGCTGTACAGCTCATATAGCTCTTGGCTGAATCTTCGTCTCAATAGCCCGTCAAAGCAAATGGGACCGAAGATTTTTCGAAGAATTTTTCTCTGACGAGATGTTGTTGTCAGAGTAAATAGCGGAGACGAGATAGCTAAAGTCCCGTACTACCTCAAAGTTAAATCTGTCAATTGTGACGTTCTCTCCAATTCGTCGATGTTGTGTGTCCTTTCGTGTTGACAGTATATACTTCGTCTAGCTCTCATTTACTGCTAAACACATTTTTGCCGCATCCTTCTCTATACTAGCAAACGTGGCTATGACATCACTTTGAGTCCTACCAATTATGTCAATATCGTCGGCGTATGATAGTAGTTGTACCGATTTTTGGAAAATTGTGCCTCTGGTGTTGGCGTGTGAGTTTTGCAGAATCTTGCACGATTTGGCACAATTTTGCACAATCCTCTCAAGCATCAGATTGAAGAAGTCACATGACAGCGCATCGCCTTGATAAAACCTTTTTTGGTATCGAATGTGTCGGTGAGGTCGTTTCCGACCCTGGTGTATACCAAAACTGAACATGGCTCTGTACAGTTCGTCTCTATAAATGCTGTCGTATGCGGCTTTGAAATCGATGAATAGGTGGTCGGTATCGATTTGGACTTCTTGGGTTTTTTGCAGAATCTGCCGAAGTGTGGACATTTGATCGGTTGTGGACCGACCAGATTCGGCTTATGAGTTGGTTGATATCACTTACCAAGTCATCTCCGCCGGCTTTATATAGCTCGGCGGATAGGCCGTCATTTCCGTCAGCCTTATTAAGCTTGTGTTTAGATATTGCTATCTTTACTTCACTCAGGTTGGGAGGTTGGCAGTTTTCGCTGTCGTTGCCAATATTGAATGGTTCGTTCTGCCTAACAGCGGAATGCTGTTCGTCATCTTCGGTCTAACAATCTGCAGAAGTGGTTCTTCCATGTCCTCAGCATCGACTGTGTCTCAACTACGATATTTCCTTGTTCATCTCGACAGAATTCTGTTCGAGCCTTGTATCCTTGGCTTTGACGTTTTACACTTTGGTAAAACTGGCGAAAATCGTTCCTGGAGTGGCACCTCTCTATATCCTCTATCGCGCGTTTTTCTTGCTCTTTTTTCTTCTTTTTGAAAAGCCGGTGTTCTTCCCTTCTTATCTGCCTTGAGAGCTCAACGGCAGCTCTCGTCTTCACCTGCAGCTTAGCCTTGTAGGCCTCGTTCTTAGCTGCGAGCATCTGTCGACATTCCTCATCAAACCAGGGGTTTCTTGCTGGTTGGCGCGAAAATGCTAGCACATCAGTTGCGGCTGATAAAGTGGTCTGTTGGCATCGTTGCCATTGTTTTTCGACATTCGATGCTGGTGGTATGGTGTTTATCGAGAGGTTTAGGGATACGCGTTGCGCGAAGGTCTTGGCGATTTCTTGCGATCGCAGTCTTTTGACATTTATTTTTTTTTACAGTATTTCTGGATTGTTGTGGCGTGGTGGATATCCGCAAGCTAACCATGGCTGCAACAAGGTAGTGGTCCGACTTTACTTGTCTATCGCTATGTGATCAATTTGATTGACCGTTTGTTGTCACAGTTTTCCATCCTCTTTTTGCCCGGCCCGTCCCATCGTATTTCCTGGATGGCAGTAGACAACCTGTTGTCCGAATATGTCGAAGAATGTTGTCGCCCGGGACAGCAGGCCGGGTATTCATTCCGTGCCATTCTGATCTGGCTGTTAATAGTGTTGCTGTTTTTCTTCGTGTTATCAACACTCGCGCTCATCGTTTAGCAAATCATATCCGGTCGGATGAGACCAGTACCCGATGGTTACCACTAGGCATTGCCAAGTGAAAGCCAATCAGAGTCTACCCTCGTTTTACAACACCCAACCACCAACCATAAGAGGTGAACTAAGGCCAAATGAAATAAACGCAAATTTAAAAAAATGGCATTATGTCTTTAGCTTTATTTCGTTACCAAAATTGGCATTACATATTTCGATAGAAATTCAACTTTGTGAAAATAAAGACATTTTTTTTGCAACCAACCTAGAATATAAACCCAAATCCCTATTTAAACTTTGGATATCTACATAAAATTTCGCACCTATCCCAAATGTGTTGAAACAAAACATTGAGAAACGTGTCGTTCAACTGATAAAAATTTAATAGATTTCTTAAAAAAATGTTCGTATTCCAACAAAACGGTATGATCATGCGTGATAAAGTGGAACTCATTTTCAGAGAATGGAAGAGATTAAAAATGAGTGATGGGTGCACGACTGGGTCGTACGCAACATTCTCTTTCACAGGAAGTTAATTTGAAGTTTTTAATAATTTGGCCAAAATACACAAATATTATTTATTTTGATAAATGATACTAGATGTCGAAATATGATTATTCCGTAATTGAAACGAATCGGTATCCATGTGAATAATAACGATTTTCCGTTATTGGCCAAAACTGAAAATTCCGTGTAGGGATATTTGGGCCAAAACTCATGAAAACAGTAATGGTATCATACAAACTAAATTTCATTAAATTTGGCAAAATATTTTGCGAGAAATTGACAATTTTCTGTATATGGCCTAGGTGCAAAAATCCGTTTTATGGATTTTCTCGAAAAAATTGGGTATGCAGTTTTGTTGGAACTAATATGCTTATAGTATCTTTATATGAAGTTTAGTTAAAATCGTTGAAGCCGTTTTAGGGAAAATTCAGGATATGTTTAATTTTTATATGGCGGGTACCGGTAGTAACATGGCTAAAAGAAAACAAAAAATTGTCTAGAATTATGAGCAAAACACTGGATACGCAGTTTGCAGAAAATCGGTCAAGTCGTTTAGTCTGGAGAGACCAGTACGGACAGACGGACCGACGAACGAGCCAACGCACGGACGGAATTCCAAAAACCATTTTTTTTGGGTTTATTTAGAATCAATCAAAATCTCGAGAAGGCTACAATCCGCTGTGCGGATCGTTTAATAACCTATCCCATCGGTAAAATAAATATCCCCAAAATGTCGGCTTCATGGCGATGAATTATAGAAAATGTGATTGTCCGAACATATTATTCCGACGGTTCATCAACATTTTTTTATGGTTCGACAAAAAAAAAAGTTTTTCGCCTGGTTATGCTGTGATGTAGTGTGTATAAATGGTTTTCGTATGAAAACGCCTCCAAAAAGTGTGCGTGGGTTAAAATTATCTATGGAAGAAATGTTTATATTACGATATCCAAAGTTTTTGCGTCAAATTTTTTTTCCGAAAAACGTTTTTTTACTGAAAACGGCCTGAAACATTGCCAGTGGCAAAAAACTTTCTATAGGTAGCCGTAATGTGGACATTAGGATTGTCTAGTATATTTTTTAGACACTTTGCCAAAATCTCTAGCGGTTTGGCCTTAAACTACGTTTTTCTGAAAACGGGGCGTGGCATTAGGTAAATTTCAAAAATGTTGACACCTGTTCTGCTGGGAGCAACACCAAACACGTGTACCAAATTTCATAATTCTAACTCAAAACGTTAGGGCCAAAGACTGGTGACGTACGAACGGATGGCTGCAGCAATAATAGCCAATGAGGCATCAGCAGAATCGCAAACCTGCGATAAAGTAAAGTGTATAGGATTTGACTATACATCTTTGGTAATACTGGAAGCAGAAATGGGGAAGAACTTGTGGATTTTGTTTTTTTTATGATAGAGAAACAAAAACGAGAATGGTTTGCGTCGAAATTGAGAGAGTAGAGAACCACTTAAAGCGAATAACTGTTGACATCGCCAATATTCAATTAAATGGTTTGGAGGATTTCGTTGGTTAAAATACCCGCGAGTAGTAAAGCGACACACAAATAACGAAGAACAGCATCCGTTTCTATTATTGGCAGCTAAAATAATAGAAAGAAGTTTCCTGATAGGAAGAAATCAACATTGCTTAGGTGAAGTAATAATTTTAATTTATAGTTATCCATTAACTTATTTGTTGTATTTATGGTTGTCAATAAATAAAATCTTATTTATGAATTTTAATTTTGTTGTTTTTATATCCAACAATCCATTATTTACTGGAGCACCCTGCAAAGTTTTGTTGGCGTTAGCGACCCATAAATATTATCCGATTTTCACAAATTGCTCAGAGAATTTTTTTTCATGAGAAAGAACGAAATGGCTGGTTACCCCAACCGCCCGGTCAAAATTCAACAAAAAAAAATAGGAACATATAACCTACACCTATGGGATGGGGCATACAAAAATATTTGTAAGGAAACTTTGACTAACTATATCAGCCGAATCCTTGTACCGATTTTTAAATTTCTTTCTACCATTGAAGCGTCCAATATTTTTTAATCCAGTAAATAAATTATTTTTGGATTTTAAACACATAAGAAATATGATTTTTGCAACGGATTTTAAAACCAATGGCCCACTGTGAGCCGTACCTAATATTAGATGAGGAGGAATAGTGAAATGCAACCGGTGGGTCTGTTTATCAAACGACATACATGCAGAGATATGTTTCGAGAGGTTTCGAACGTATTAAATATTTTGGAGCAGTGATATTCCTACGGCAGCCTAACAAGTGCATTAGCATTTGGATAGAAAGGGATACTTCTGTGAAGAATGGAGCAACGACATAATTCCCTCGCGACCTTGTATCAATGTTCAATATTTCAAAAGCCATAATGGAAACTCTAACCAATGCAAATAGTTTGAATTAAGCTTTTGATAATGGATAAAATAAAATACAGTAGATGTTATAAATTGATGAGGAAACATTTTATGTTATATAACTTGCAGTAGGTTTGAAGTTATGGCTAAAATAAAATCTGAATAATTCATACCCAGATAGGACATCCGTTGCTCTTATCCCTTATCACTCAGTCCAACCAATGATGTAGTTGCATCGATTTATGGAAGATTGTGCCTCTGGTGTTGGCTTGCTGTTTTTCGACTACCCTCTCAAGAATCAAATTAAAAAAGTCACATGACAGTACATCGACTTGCCAAAATCCTTTTTTGGTATCGAATGCGTCGGTGAGGTCGTTTTCGACAAGAGAATTCTCCATCGTCATCCTACACAACGGACGAGTTTGGACGGTATACCAAAGCTAGACATGGCTCTGTAAAGTTCGTCTCCTTAACTGCCGTCGTTTGCCACTTTCAAATTGATGAATAGTTGGTGGGTATCAATTTAGACTTCTTGGGTTTTTTTTTCAAGATCTGCTGTAGTGTGAAGATTTGATCAGGTGTTGACTTTCCTGGCATAAAACTATACTAATAAGGCCGATCAGATTGTTGGTTAACGGTTTCAGGCGTCCACATAATTAAGCGAAAAGGATCTTGGAGGCGATGTTGAGGAGACTTGTGCCTCTGCTCTTGGTATATTACAGAGGGTCTCCTTTTGTGTGGATCGTGTTTAATTCTTCAGGCATACTACATCCTACCAAATTTGGCTTATGACTGGGCGAATGTTACTTAGCACGTTATTACCGACGGCGTTATAAATCTAAGATGAATTCAATCATTTCCAGCAGCCTTTTTCAGCTTGGGCTTAGGTATTTCTTTACTTACTTCACCAAGGGCGGGCTGTGGTAGTATTCGGTATAGTTTGCTGGTATAAGAAATGTCAAAAATTGGTTAAGCATTACATGATGGCAAGACAAAGTATATGCTGTTTACACGAAGGGACATAAAACATCGACGAATTGGACAGAACAAATGGCCAGATATAACTTTGAGGTATTACGTGACTTCCCCCACCTCAGCTCCGCTATTAACTATGGCAATGACAGTCGTCAGATATAAAACAAAGAATTACTCTGCCCAACCGCTGTTTCTTCTAGGTAATAAAGCAGTTAAGTAGCAAAGATCTCACTCGAAGTTTTATACAAATCCTATGCAAGACCCTGATAATCCCAGTCCTGCGCAACGCACTGAAGCAGGGACCATCTCAAAGGCGGATGAAAAAAAATCCTTGTTCGTTTCGAGAGGAAAATTCTTTGAAAAATCTTCGGTGCCCTCTGTGTTGACAGGTTATGGAGACAAAGATTCAACCAAGAACTGTACGAACTGTAAGGAGATATACCCATAGTCAAAAAATTCCGCACTGGACTTTAAATATGGCTAGAGAACGAAGGGCAAATGGATACCAATACTCCGGCTCTTAAAGCTAAAACTACCAGCCATGCGTCGGCCGAAATATAAGATCTTGACTTAAGCGGCGCACAAGTAGAAGCTGACATCAACCAGATTGAAGTGCGAAAGTGTAGCAGTCATGGCCATGGAGGTCACCTACATCTGGATCTCAAAAAACAACGCCGGAAAAGTCGGCTCACGAAAAACGAGGCTCAGTGAAAATTAAAAGCCTTGAGGACGAAAGCGATGTTCTTCTAAATTAAAACGTGCTTTGCCTATATCTATACTCACTTTCGATAAAACAGAAAGTTTGAAAAAAGTTTATGAAATCAAAACCATTCTTAATATTGTTGTAAAAATCTAACCATGCGTAAGGATTCAAAATTAGTTCCTTAGTGCTAGCGCAGCCATGGACATAATCATACGCAATCCTATTGCCAGAAAGAGCCGCGGTATGTAAAATGTGCCGGAAATCATCTGACGGTAGATTGCAGGTCAGATAAAAAGACTTCTGCTGTTTGCATTAATTGTAAGGGCGATCATAACATAAATTATCGCTAAAAAGCTGCCAAAAAGACAAACGCGAGTTACTGAAAAAATTTCACAGAAAATAAATTTAACTAAGCAAAAGCCTTAAATTTCGCCTAAAATTATATAAAATCCTCGTCTGGTATCTTAAGCATTGACTCTTCTGTGTGAAACTTGGAAACGAATGTTCAGAGTTCAAAGAAATATTGGCAGGAGTATACCAAGGAAGCATCCTTGGACCACACTTGTACCTTTTATTTACACGTGATATCCCAAAAACAAACGATACAATAGTTGCAACGTTTGCTGACGATACAGCAATACTAGCAGTTGGCACAACAATAAAGGAAACAAATCTGAAATTACAAAACGAAATGAAAATGAATGGACAAAATCTTGACGGATTGCACTTAACGATAGCAAATCGATTCATGTAGATATTTTGTATAAACGGACAAATAATTTGCCAGTATTTCTCAATACGGTTCGAGTCCCTTTTGCAAATGAAGCGAAATATATCGGAATGTAATTCGATGCAAAATTAAAATGGAAGTCGCATGTAAAAAGAAATGCGAAGAACTTATAAATAAAAAGAACTGAACTGGTTGCTCGAATAGTATTCAAAGCTTAACCTTGATAACAAGCTGCTATTATAACGCGTGATTTTTTAAGAGTTAAGTTTTTCAGGTTGGCTGCACTAGTTAGTAATGGGGTCCATACGTCATCTGTCAAAGTGAAAAGTTTTAAGTATACTCTGCCATTTAATCGCGGAAAGACTTACAACTGAGAAACGATTGCAAATTATTGAAATTTATTATCAAAATTCGTGCTCTGCGAAAAATGTGCGCCGTTTGTTACGACCATATTATGGTCGTCATAAACGACCTGGTCATTCATTAATTCGTGCTGTAATCACTGAATTTCGCACCAAATTTACTTTATTGGACATTAAACCATCGACTCGCTTGCGTACAGTGCTAACCGAAGAGAATATTGCAGTCGTACCTTCCAATGTTAATGAAGATCAATTCGTCGTCAATTTCCACATGGAAAATTTTGCGAGTCGATTTGGGTTTGAATGCTTATAAAATCCAACTTGTGCAAGAATTGAAGCCGAATGACCTACCACAACGTCTAATTTTTGGTGAATCGGCCTTAGAACAGCTGCATGAACTCCGCTGTTTTATCTAAAAATTGTGTTCAGCGATGAGGCTCATTTATGGCTCAACGGATACGTAAATGAGCAGAACTGTCGCATCTGGAGTGATGAACAGCCACATGCCATACAAGAATTACCGATTTATCCCTAAAAAACGACGGTTTGGTATGGTTTATGGGCTGGTGGCATCATCGGTCCATTTTTCTTCAAAGACGAACGAGAAAGAAACGTTAGACCATTTGAAATGGAGCCGCGGACAACATTTACATGAAGTCGTCTTTAAAACGTAAATGGCAATGGCGTATTTATCGATTACAATAAAAACTTTGAAAATTTGATGCATATTTGAGATTTTAATTCGATATTTAAAAAAATTACGCTTAAAAAATCACCCGTTACAAGCAAGTGCTAAGCCGGTTCGGAAATATGGCACACAACTATGTGGTTGTACCAGTAAAACAAATCTAAACATTCTACAAATTTTGGAAAACAAAATGTTAAGATCATTCGTCAATGCACCGTGGTATATAAGGAATAAATTTCTACGCAGAGATCTGGGTATTCCGCGGTTAAAGATGAAACGAAAAATTTTGCACGCAAACATAAAACACGTTTTTTGGGACACGTTTACACAACGGTCCTCCAAATTCTTGTAGAAACAAATTTATTGCGGCGTCTCCAAAGAATTACGTCCTTAGATTTGGCCTGATAATGACAAACCGCCCAATAAATTGCGGAAAAAGCAGGAGCTCTCAAAGGAATGTTACCTGCCAAACATTCATTACTCGTGATAAAAAAAATTGCTAGAGAAGTCGCAAACTTAATTGCAACACAAATACAAAAAGCGTGGTGGTTTTAGTGGTTTAGTGTCTATGAAGATTGCCACCAGCCCACGGAAAAAAAACAGTCATGGACCGGTATAAATGGTGAGTCATGGTGGTTGAAAACCAGGTGCATTCCGAACTGGAGCGCCACTAAAATAATTGAGTTGTTCGACGAAGAATTGTTGCGGAATCCATTGAACACAACTGTAAGCTTCACTTATTTTGTTTCGTAACCGATACATCGAAAGCAAATTGAGTTCCGATTGGTACTGAATTTCGGTTCGAAAATTCTTCCGGACGAATACCTTGTTAGAGCTGTATATCTTGCCTATACATACATTTCAGGTCGTTGTCCATATATTCGTTACGAGTCTGGTGGTTATTTAAGGAAATTCTATATCGGAGGCTCTACTATGCAAAAAAAAAACAGGCTACTACAGGGTATTAACTACTACAGAGTATTAACCTGGGTACCAACAAGCCTGTTACGCCAACAATTTGTATTTTGTTTTATTATGTTTTATAAAAATAGACATCTACGTTGAAGTAAGCTTCCCTTGACAATTGATGATACTCGAATGATTTGTCAGATCATCATTTATGTTTTCTACAGCTTGGAATTGAACCCAGCCTTCTTTGCGGCAGTTCATTGGGCTAACCATCCCGCCACTTAGCCCGTAAGGCTCTAGGCCATCGATTAAATTCTTCACGAGTGAAATAAGTTACCCTGATGGCACAGCTCCCAACCTGGTTTTCATTCGTTACCCTGGGAAGCAGAGCCGGTTGATCGAGTGCCATCTCCCACTATCTCCGTTCAAGAGTGCCGGCAAACCTGTGAGATTCCTATAGAACTGTTGTATCATGTCAGAATGTCAGAACAGCTGTATGCCGCTCCTTTTAAACAACCTAACTCGGACAGTTAATTAGAGGGTCGTCTTGGAAATACATTGGCTGCCATCTGGAAGAAGGAAGACATGCCGTAAAAACAGCAACACAATAAAAACACAAATTTGACCTTTCTTTCATCTGTTGCACCAAGTCTTTTTAAAGTTACACCTTTGCACTTGACCGCCTGTGACTTGTGTGCCTCTCTATATAACATTGTCACTGCCAAACCTCTTGCCATCCTTCGACCCAGACTTTGGATCCACACACCTGTCCCTCTTACTTACCCCACACCACAAGGAGTACATTTTCTAAGGTATGCATAATTGGATTTATGATGCAATAAAGGACAACGTCATGCATTCTCAAACAACTCGCAAAAACTGACCCAATCCCATCTGTCTTCCATTACAAAGTAAAACTTTTACCACCACCGATATGCTATATTGCATCCTGCACTCCATAGGAACAACGAATGTAAACTCCGAACAAGACCTAAATAGAATTTCATTTGGTTTATGGAAAAAGTTTCCTTCTTACTCCTTCCATCTAGCGCAGAAACAAGTGTCCTGTCCGCTCTACTCGCTGCCATGCTAATGATGAAATGACAACAATCGCACGCACACAGCTATGTACACAATTACACATGCATTTATCTTCCTGAAATACATGTACGTTATCATGTTCTGGCTAATAATGGACTCTCAAATAACAGAGAAAGTTCGTCCTAGACTCGTTTCACTTTTCTAGACGATCGACAATGCTTTCCTTGCGGTCGTCAGCCTTTGAGATTTTGTGGTTTATCTTTCAGGGTGGCATAAGCAATTAGATTCACCGAATGGTATTTTATCGAATGTGTTGGAATATTTTCTCCTTGCATCAGCTTTAGGATAAATCAAATCCTAATAAAGTCCTGTCTATCACTTACTGTGTATATACAGTACACCAACAAAAAGGATATGATTTGTGGTGTGAGTGTGGTACTTATATATCGGATTTAATCGAAGGGAAATTTATTGCCTATTTGTGTCCTTAATGCCTGGACCTTGATGCTTTTGTAATGGCTTTCCATTAGGAGGTACAGAATGGCCAGATAATTACGTTTTGTGTCCGCACTAGTATAGTTCTATACGGTATGGGTAATACTCGTATTGTGTATGATTGTGTATCTGAGGTTTTCCAATAGGGATATCCTCGACCATGACAAACAAACAAACTTTTGCTCAATCATGTGGTTATGTTTTGACAACTCGACATTGGGTAAGTTTTCCCTATTTGCGGTTTTGGTCGTTAGGTCGTGTGATGTGGTTTCACAGAGATGACACTTCGTCAGTGACTCAACTGATTAAATGCCATGAAAATGATTTTTGGATGTTGTTGTTGTTGTTGTCCATTGGTGATCCATGCCAAAGTATTGGATAATAGATGAAGGCGGCCAATGGGGAAGTTTTGTAATTTGTCTGCGGAAAAAAAGGTTTGGGTTGAAAAACATTTCTTTTACCTTGAGATGATAGATTCATGTACCTTAAGGGTGAAATGCTTGTTTCCTCTTTGTTGGGGATGAAAAATGATGGTAATTTTCGAAGAAGAGTCGGTTAAAGTAGAACGTTTGAGAAAAACAAGCGTGAATTGTCAAAAAGTCATCTCTTTGAGGAGAATAATTTTCTTCTTAGTAGGATTTATGCTTCCAAGAAGATGATTTGTGCTTTGGACAGGTAGATTCAACTAATTCTGGTTGCATAAAAATAAATAAATTCAACTGCTTTGTATAGAATTAACAATAAAAAGGACTGACTCTGGAGGATGGTATTTTTAATTTATTCTCTTCGAAGTTTTTCATCGAAATCCTTCCAAATGTGTACATTGTAGATAGGTACTTAGTTTCTTTTTCCATTTGGCTTTTGAATCAAACTTTTCATATGAATACGAATAGTTCTCCGTTAGGCGAATACATGTATTGTTAAAGGATACATGTATGTTTACTCAAGAGGTTTGTTCAATATTGATGAGATATTCTATAGAAGATACATATATATGTGCATCTATTTTTAATAGATCTGGAAATTAAAAAAAAGTCATAAGAGATATTATTTAAAATTGATGTGAGATCTAAGCCATAGAGGATTTTGTCTATAGAAAATAATTTTTGGAGAGCAGAGTTCCAATTACTAAACAGCATACCTATATGTGAGTTTTCGATTTAAATCAGAATACCAGACAACTAACAATGAAGATGGTAGGAGAAGCCTCAGAATGAGGCCTCAACCATGTAAGGATGGACGAAAGCGTATCTCATGATTGGAAAATGAATTTTTATGAATTCATTACTTGAAAATCGTAAAGTAAACATGTCTTAAAGCCGTTGTTATTTGACAAAAGGGGTGATTTTTTGACATATCACACGTTGTCATATTCGATGGTAAAGGCGAACACGTCATTAAAGTAATTAACTATAGAATTGTGGGTTGCTGAACGAGGGTAGACTCTGATTGGATTTAACTTGGCAATATCCAGTGTTTGTAACTCTGACTACACATCAAAGGTGTTTATTTTTACATTTTTAAAAACAGCCAGGTCAGAATGGCATATGGAATGTATGCCTGGCATGCTGTGCGAGGCAAACCTAGATGGGCTGCTTCGATGTATTCAGACAACAGGTTGTCGAGGAAATTCAAGGGTAAGTCAGGCCAACGTAGTGGATACTGATGACCCCGTGTCCTAGCGGTATCAACTTATTGGAACTGGCCCTTCAGATTGGGGATTGTGCTTTGGGTTAACTACCCAACCATGGGAAAAAATATTGTTACGAATCAACCAAAAGCTTCGGAAAGGACTGATTTTGTTGTTGATGACCCTGCGAAACGATAAAAGGACAACGACGTTCGTACCTGAAACTAGAATATGAGAACATTAAACAGGAGAGGTGCATGCGAACAACTAGCGGAAGTCCTAAACTGCTACAAAGCAGAAATTACTGCCATCCAGAAAATACAATGGGAAGGGCCGGGAATAAAGAGGATGAAAAACTGTGATATATACTACGGACCGTGTCATAGTGAGTACAAACAGCGACTATTCAGATGCCGATTTATAATAAGTGCAGACTTAGGCAAGAAGTCTTATGTTACGAAGGCATTAGCGAAACCGCATCAAAGCCAAATTCGCCAACATAAGCCTTATATGCGCTTAAGCACTAATGGAGGCAACAGATGATATAGCTTAGGATTTCTTCTACTAGGTCCATGACAAAATGAGCGACTACCGAAATACGATGTAAAAATTGTGCTGGGAAATTTTAACGCAAAGGTAGGAAGAGAAGACATCTTTAGCAGTACTGTCGGAAAACATAGGCCACACGACGACTGGTAACGGACTTTGGCTAGTTGACTTCGCTACGGAACGAAATTCCACTATAACGAACGGTTTCCGCGTGATCGAGAATATAGAGAGTTGCCACGCTTGGAACGATGTTCGACAGTTCTATCACACTTCAGCAGATACTAAAAAAGCCCCAGAAGTCCCACTCGAAACTCACCATCCATTCATCGATTTCAAAGCCGCATACGACAGCATTTACAGAGACGAACTATACAGAGCCATGTTTAGTTTTGGTATACCGCACAAACTCGTCCGGATGACGATGGAGAATTCCCTCTGCTCCATCAGTGGCGGAAAAGACTTCACCAACACATTGAGAGGTAAAATCGTCCATACATCGACGCAACTTGCATTCGTCGACGATATTGCCATCATTGTTCAGACTCAACGGGGTGTCATAGCTGCGTTTGC